>JBBBDQ010002473.1:470000-537500 GCA_037127315.1 Ascarosepion bandense | reverse complement strand
GTAAATAGAAATATTTGACTCTTTCATTGACAAAACAAAAAATCTTTTCTTTATTTGAGGATTTCCAAAAGGTTTATCACTTAGAAGACTTTGCTAGCTCAACTGTGTAAAGATACTTGACTCACTTTCCTTCACCTTCGTGACACTTACCCGTGACACTTGCCAGTAGTAAGCTCTATGTTTCTGTTTTGAATGCAAAAAAATTGTAAATTTTGTATATATTTTATTTGGTGTTTTTTGTAAATTAAATATTTGTCTGTGATTTAGCTGTGTTTTGGTCAATCATTCTTTTCTTTTGACATATAACACGTCAGTCAGTCAGGTAAGTGCCATACGTGATAAACACTTGGGTGATCATGTCTCGAAAGAGACATGACTGACTGGGCAGAAGATTATCCCGCAGTAGGTTGCCATTGCTGTCTGCGGTAGACTGGTTGCCGACCAATATAGAATCCAGTCTGTCCTGCTATATAACCCATAACTGGAAGGAAGAGACGGATTAAAAACTTTCCCAAGGGTATTTGCGCGTAAGTGCATACAATGGATTCAATATAACACGTAACAAAATTAATATTCATAAGAATTATTAATAACAATTAAAGTAAAGGTCTTATGATTTGATAAAAAACAGCAAATCATAATGGGTAATTTTCCAACTGAAAAGGCAAGGTGAACAAAACTTGCACAGACCTGAAGTCAAATTAATTCCAATTTATTGTACATCACTGTCAATATAATGTGGAATTTAAAATTTAAAAAAAATATCTTAATTGCATTCACTTATGCACAAATACCCTTGGGAAAGGTATTAATCCATCTCTTCCTTCCAGTTATGGGTTAAATAACAACAGATTAGGTTCTATTACCTTGACTGGCAACCAGTCTACCGCAGAAAGCAATGGCAATCTACTGCGTGATAATCTTCTGCCCAGTCCGTCATGTCTCTTTCAAGACATGATAGCCCAGGCATGTATCACGTATGACACTCAACTGACTCTCACGCACACATTATATATATATATATATATATATATATATATATATATATATATATACACCATCCGCCCATGCATTGAATACTGCTATCATAACTGGTCGGGTGCTCCTGCCATCCACCTAGTGGTCCTTGACAAAATCCAATGGAGAATCTGTAATGTGATTGATCCTGACTTGGCAGCTCAGATATAGTCACATTCTCACAGGCAATGTGGCTTCCTTGTGTCTCTTCTACAAATACTTTCACGGCTTCTGTTCCAATGCACTTAGCTCACTAGTGTCCCCCATATATGAATTTACTTGAGCCACAAGATTAGCAACTAGGTCCCAACCTTTTACTGTGAAACCAATAAAATGTAAGCACAAATTCTACTCCAGCAGTTTCTTTTCTCACACTTCCCACCTGTGGAATTTCCTTCCATTTACTTGCTTCCCCGACAGCTACAATCTCCAAGAAATTAAATGTAAAGTCAATAGTCATCTAGCTCACTAACTTGCATCCTCTCTCTCATGCTCCCTTCTCCATCCACTCTACTCTCATCAGTATTCTCATCCTTCTCTTACCCAATTCGTGACACCCCCTATAACCTGTCACTCTTTCTCATAACTTTCTTCCTATGTAATCCACTGCAAAACAGTGGTGGTAAAATGCCTTGCTTGGGGTGATGTGATTATATGATAAAAACTGTGTGTGTGTGTGTGTGTGTGTGTGTGTGTATGTAAATAAGTATAGATGTTTGTACACATGTAGGTAGACACTGATATGTAAATATTTATCAGGTATTATTAGAATAGTGTTCAATGTAATATAACAGAGCTATTATGCATATATTAATAAATATACATTATTATTTTACATCTATACACATTCCACCCACGTCTATTGAACAGGTGAAGAGGCTCATCCCTTGTTCCCTGTTTAGGATGTGGTTTCCAGCTTTCTCTTTTCCAATCTTTTCACTATTACGTAGCCCCCTGCGCTTCAGTGGTGTTACCGCCTTGCTCGGGGTGATATGATTAAAAAAAAAAAAATCGTACATTTAAAAATGTATATATATATATATATATATATATATACATACACACACACACACATTTAAATGTACAATATATATATATATATATATATATATATATCTATGTATATATAGTGACAGGTGTGGGAACTCAAGAACAGTGGACTGGAAACTGAGGTATTTAGAGTTGTACGAGCAATGTCAGAGAATACGCACGCTCAGTGCTGCCTTACTGTTGTCTCTCTCCTTGAGTGTGAGAGGATGGATATATATATATATATATATATATATATATATATATATATATATACATACACACACACACACACACACACACACAGGCCATAATTATTAGGCCACTCCAGTGTGTTAAAAGAAATGATGAATTTCATACTATTTTTAAGTGGATAATTCTAAATGAGAATAGAATGGTTCTTTTGTTATTATTACTTTGCAAAATTTTACATGCCAAGGAAGCAAAGATGAACTCGTCTGAATCACCCTAAATTTTCTTCATTCTTTGATGAAATGGCAATATAAGTAATTATTAAATATTTATAAATTCATTTGGTGCACATGTTATTGTGCAGTATTAACAAAAGAACCATTCTATTTTCATTTACAATTATTCACTTGGCAATAAATACAAAAAAATAGTATGAAATACATCTTTTTAAAACACTGGGGTGACCTAATAATTATGGCCGGTACTGTGTGTGTGTGTGTGTGTGTATATATATATATATATATATATATATTTAGTATATTGAGGCAGCAGATAATTTTCTAAATATACTGTTAAATAAAACAATGAATGTCTATTATGTTTAATCATTAGCCATTCTAAACATTGTATTTGGGCTTTAATTTCAGGCATGACGTCAAAACTGCATTACAAATTTACAAACTGTGTCTGCCATTTGGCGACTTATCGTTGCATAGCAATGCTTTATGTCAACACAAGATAAAATCATCTTTGATGGTGGATGTCTTTATGTCAACGTCCCTGTAACCTCTCTGAAGATGGCTCATGTGAGCCAAAAGCTTAGAACCAACATAATAAAAAAAAAATATCCAAATGTTGGACAATTTTGTCTTTATTTTCGCCTGAAATTAAAGCCAAAATACAATGTTTAGTGTGGCTCAGGATTAAACACAATAGACATTCATTGGCTGTTATATTTAACATTATATAATAAAAAAAATATACATCTTTTTTTTGTCTGTGATCTATATTTTTTTTTTTTAACTTCTGCCAGTAAAATATCTTGGTTTATTTTGAAATAAAGAAGTTGCCGATGATGTGTGAAATTTCTCTTTGGGATTTCATGTAGAAATGGCTATACAACTGATTTGAACATCAAAATTTATATTATTTTATAATTGGCTCTGTAATTTAAATATTAATTACATTGAGCCCTCCTCCTTGATCATTTTTTAATATTAATTAGGATCGGTACTTTGGGATATACCTTCCTGCTTTTCCTTTTGAATTAAAGTTTTATATTTAAAATATATATTATTTTTTTTTAATTTGCTTGAAATTAATTTACATTACAACATGGAAATTTCTATGTTTCGAGATTTAAAGCTTTTATCTCTTCATCAGGCAATGTTCAGAATGCAGAAAACAATAAGTAAGAATCTTATAGAACGACCAGCTAGTAATCAACTTGAATAGAAGTTGAGCCTAACTGACAAAAAAACCACCAGGGCAAATTGGTAGGTGGTTTAAATAATAACCTGGGAGATCCCATTCTGTTACAGGAAAGTCTATTCTGTAAGCAGTGATTGGCTGATAATATCAGTGTGTATATTGTGCACCATAAATATTGAGCACAATATCCACCATTTGTCTTTGGGCCACATAGGGACATGTATTCAGTTACAACCCTGTTTATTTTTGTCTGCCAACTGGACACTAGTTGGAAACATCAGGAAGGTGAGTCTCACACTCTTGAATGTTCACCTTCCTACAGGGAGACAAAAGGAGAGCCATGTTGATAGGTAAGTTGTTTGACTTCTACAGTTTAATAAAGAGTTTATATAGAGGAGGAAAACTAAAAGCTGATCATATTGATGTGTTTAAACAACCACTTACCTGAAGAGAGAGCAGATTATTTCTTTTCTCTTCAGGCAAACATCGGTGAGTGGGAAGAGAAGGAAGTGAAGAGTACGTAAACGAGGAATTTAGTGAGGAATCAGGAATTCGGAAATCACAAGGGGTTTGGAAATTTTTCCATGGTGCTGCCAAGAAGCCCACCTTAAACAGACCTTGTGTCACATCTGGTTGCATGGTAGGCACACTCGCATGAACTTGGATTTGGTATCTAATGTGTCTGATAGACTTATAGTAAATATATTTCTTGCTGCGGAATCCAGGTCTAGTAATGCGACAGAATGTAATGCCTTATGAGGAAAATAAGAAGCTCCAGTCAGACATTGTTTAGTCGAACTTGGCGCACCATATACTCTATGCAACATATAGAAGGCCTGTCAAAATTGCCTAAATGCAATTTATTATGTGCGACTTGATATGTCGATAAAATTACAAGAATGCACCATATCAAATTTTAATCTTGGCAAAGTTGTCACAGTTCTTTGTTCATTTTATATCTTGACTGTCAGCTATGAGTAAAAGATCTTATCATTCTACTGTTAAAAAGCAAGTAAGATTTAAAACAACAACAAAAAAAAATTAGAATATTTAAAAAATATTTAAATACTTAATAATAATATAGCGAGAGAATGTAACAAGGTCACGGTTTAATGTGGAAAGCCGTTAATAAATTGCTAATGCCCCTTCCAGCTGAATTCATTGCATTTCACTTATGCGCAAATACTCTTGGGAAAGATATTAATCTGTCTCTTCCCTCCAGTTTAACAGGACAGATTGGGTGCTATATTCTTGGGTGGCAACCAGTCTACCGCAGAAAGCAATGGCAACCTACTGCGGGATAATCTTCTGCCCAGTCAGTCATGTCTCTTTCGAGACATGATTGCCCAAGTGTGTATCACAAATGGCACTTAACTGACTGACTGACTTGCTCCTATCTCTTGTTGCTCGTAATATTTTTTTTTTCGGTGTCTCTAATACCCAAATTTCTTCACATGACTTGCTTAACCCGTGGTATAGTTTTCAGGCATTTCCCAAAGGTAACACATGCTGAGATCCCCTCCCCTAAAGTGATAACCAAGAAATCATCTTGATAAATCGAACACCATTAGATCCAAACGGAGTTTCATGGTCAGAAAGTGAATGTCCTGGCCACATGTATGTGTGTGTGTATATATATATATATATATATCTGAACCTATTTATAAATGGAACTTTGTCTGTGTGTGTGTGTGTATCCGTTACCTATAGACTCCGAAATGGCTGAACCGATTTTCTTATAAATTTACACAGTTGTAAAGTGTCAGAGTGTTCTTAGCTAGGTTTTGTGTCAAGGTACTCCCGATAAATATAAAAAATCGATAATAAAAAAAATCCGGTTATAGAAGGAGTGGTCCGATTTTTAATCAAATTTGATACCCTCATAGACAAAGACATAAGAAACAATATTCAGAAGTTTCAAGGTTGCTGTTCTTACAATAGTACAGAAAATCGATTGTGTATATATATATATATAAAAAAGGCAAGATGTGTGTGTTTCTGTTTATCTGCCGATATTCCGAATTTTCAAGTCAAGATTGCAGTTCATACAATAGTACAGAAAATTTATATATATATATATATATATATATATATATATATATATATAAGGCAACATGTGTGTGTGTGTCTTTTTATCTGTCTGTATGTCCTTTATACAAATCCACAATTTTTATCTGATTCTCACCAAAATTCACACAAATATTCTTTAGGCTGAGTCTGAGCTCCAGGACCATGGATTAGTTTTAAAGCTTTCATTACACCCAAGCAACACCAGGCTATACTGCTAGTATATATATATATATATATATATATATATATATAGACCCACACACACAAAAAAATTAAATGAAGAGGAGAATGTGCATTACTGTAAATGGGTGGATAAAAAGTCAAAGGGTTCATCAGAACTGTCATGACATTTTGCCAAAAACATTCAGAAATATCTAGACTCAACTCTACCGAATGTGATCGATAAACTTGTCTAAATAACAAAAATAACATCTCATATTTAAGCAGATATATTTACCAAAATTATACAAGATCATCTTGAAATACTAAAACATAAATTTATTCAATAAAATTGCCATTAACTTTAACCATGACCTCCAGAGAACATTGGCATCTTCTGAAACTCTTCTGGATGGTGAATGCTGTCATAATCCTTGCCGTGTGTGTGTGTGGGTGTCCATTACCTGTTGACTCCAAAACGGCTGAACCGATTTTCTTGAAAATTTACACAGTTGTACTATAAGCATCTTTGAGTGTTCTTAGCTAGGTTGTGTGTTGAGGTACGCCCGATAAATATCGAAAATTGATAATTGAAAGAAATCGGGTTATAGAAGGAGTGGTCCGATTTTAATCAAATTTGATTACACTCATAGACGAAGACATAAACGATATTCAGAAGTTTCAAGGTTGCAGTTCTTACAATAGTACAGAAAATCGATTATATATATATATATATATATATATATATATATATATAAAAAAGGCAAGATGTGTGTGTGTGTGTGTGTGTGTGTTTATCTACATGTATGTCTGTATTTTTTTTCAGTCCTTTTATTTTAGTTTTTGCTTCGGGTTTGGCAGTAGGTATAATTCTAGTTTTTAATCTCAGCCATGATACCATTTACTGAGGACTTATTTAGCTTTCAAAATTCAGTTTACGACAAAAAACTTATTTGATATTGATATCAGGAAATCAAAATTTGACTTGATTCCATTAATTTTTCTTTCAGTCTACAGTTTTGCTTTAACTTGAAACAACTATTGCTTTTTAGTCTTTCATGCCAATGTCCAAAGAGTCTGAGCTCCAGGACCATGGATTAGTTTTAAAGCTTTCATTACACCCGAGCAATGACGGGGTATACTGCTAGTATAATTATAAAATTAGTCAATAGACATTTACGCACTACCCCATTAGGAAACCACTGGCTTCAGGACTACCAACAGCAGCAAGAACCAAAGCAGATAGCATATATAACATGAAGAGAAAATTGTGACAGAGCGTTCATTTTACACTATTTGAAACAAAAAGTTAGGAAGGAAACCACATCAAAGCAAAGAAGAGGAATAACAGCTATGAGACATGAGACTTTTGATACATTTGGGTTTTAAAAGGAAACTTGATATTGGAACAACCCTAGCTGCTCAATCAGTGACTGCTGAATATTTCGTAATAGGGAAATAGCTAATATTACTATTAATGTGCACAGTATACATTTTGAAATAGTAATTTTATAATTTATGGTCATCCATATGTCACCTTTTACTTGGGAAAAAGGTCTTTCATGAAACACTTATAAAACCTGGGCCTTTTTATCGTAATTGTATCTAGAAAGGTTACTGAAAATTTCAGGGTTTTCTTATTTAAATTTTTTGATAAATCTTAATTTTTATGTTAATGATTGAAGCTTGAGAACTTTAGCAAAATATTGCAGTAACAATCAAATATGAATGCCAGTGATTAATTTAAGAAGTAAGGGCATACAAATAAAAGATTTGAAATTGACAGCTTTTCTATTTCATTAAATTAACTTTTTCATTTTCTCACTGAAACCAAGTAGTGTTTTTGATATTTCTTTTGTCTTCTCATGCAATCAAAACAGAATAGTCCATTATTTATGAGGTATTATCAGGGTGTAACAATTGTGCATACTAACAAAGTGAGAGATACTCACAATTGTTAGATAATATTTTTCCATGAAATTGAACAATTAAGAGTGTGAGACTCATCTTCGCAAAGATAAGTAATTTTGTCAATAACAAAGACTGGCATTCATTTTCAGAATTCTACCACGTACTATCAACAATAAGTCATTATTCGACTTGACTTTTTTCTCTAATCATTTCACCCCAAGCAAGGGCATATCAATTCCTTATGGGTCATTTAATGCTGAAGTTTAATTTTCTTGGGAAATTTGAAGTAAGAAAAATGTTATTCTGGTTTCACAATTGAATACATGGTAGATGATTGACTGTTTAGTGGCATATTAACACCTTATGGGTCATTTAATGCCTAAATTTAATTTTCTTGGTAACTTTGAAGTAATAAAAATATGATGTTATTCTGCTTTCACAATTGAAAGCATGGTAGATGATGCTGAGTTTTTGTTCATATACATGTTTGTGTGGACATGATTACTATGTGTATTTATATCGTGGCTATATTTTTGAATAATTTGATTTCTTTAAGAAATTATAGAATATTATATGGATTTATGAGATGAAAGCGTTTGCATGTTGGTTGATTGATTAGTGGCATATCAACTTCTATTGATTATTTAATCTAAATATTTTGAACACAATTTTATGGCTTTAACTAAATATATTTTGAATGTAATTGTGTGCTTTTAACATAAAATGTATTGCTGGTACTTTTACTATAAAATGTTTTTGTTTGGGGGTTCACTATTTGTTCATAGCTGAGACCCTAACAGGTGCTACTATACTGGGTCAGGGTGGTGCTAAAAAAAAACAAAAAAAACAGCAATTATATAGTGGTTCCATGCTCCCCAAAATTGCCAATCTCTTGATCAGAAGCCTCAGTAACCTATTCTTGATTATACAATCTAATCAGGCTTTTTTGGTATTGCAAAGCAAATTCAATACCACAATTAAGCAGTATTTCCATTATTTGGACTATTGTCCTCATCTTTGTTGCGATTTCTACGACAATTCAACCGTTGTAGGCTCCAGCTTCGTCAGGTGCTAGGAATTTGGAACTGAACCTTTTATTACAATCACTGGAGTATATGAACTCCATTCCTTGCATGGCAGTGCCCCTTATTTGGTAGTCATGAGTTATCTCCCTCTAACCCTTTAAGTTACTTGTTCACCACTGCTGTAGCCTGGTATTGAACTCACAACTCTTTAGGTCAAGTCCCTAAGGACACATAGCCCAGTGGATATAGATGTTGGTTAGTTCCTGCGACCGGACCCGAAGAGTTGTGAATTCAATACCATGCTACAACAGTGGTGAAAAAGTAACTTGCAGGGTTAGAGGGAAATAACTAATGACTTCCAATCAAGGCATTACTACGCAGGTGATGAGAAAGATATACCCCAGTGATTGTAATAAAGAGTTCAGTTCAAAATTTCTAGTACCTGCAGAAGGCCGGAGGGTACAAGGCTAAAACGTTGTACAAATGGCAACAAAGATGAGGACAATAGCACCGACAATGTAAATACTGTAAATACTACCTCATCTCAGAAATATAGACAAATAGAATGATCTATTATTAAACGTCGTACAAATGGCAACAGAGATGAGAACAATAGTCCGAATAATGTAAATACTGTAAATACTACCTCATCTCAGAAACATAGACAAATAGAATGATCTTTTATTAAACGTCGTACAAATGGCAACAAAGATGAGAACAATAGTCCGAATAATGTAAATACTGTAAATACTATCTCATCTCAGAAATATAGACAAATAGATTGATCTGTTATTAAACGTCGTACAAATGGCAACAAAGATGAGGACAATAGTCCGAATAATGTAAATACTGTAAATACTACCTCATCTCAGAAATATAGACAAATAGATTGATCTGTTATTAAACGTCGTACAAATGGCAACAAAGATGAGGACAATAGTCCGAATAATGTAAATACTGTAAATACTATCTCATCTCAGAAATATAGACAAATAGAATAATCTATTATTAAACGTCGTACAAATGGCAACAACAAAGATGAGGACACAGAATCCGAATAATGTAAATACTGTAAATACTATCTCATCTCAGAAATATAGACAAATAGAATAATCTATTATTAAACGTCGTACAAATGGTACCAAAGATGAGGACAATAGTCCGAATAATGTAAATACTGTAAATACTACCTCATCTCAGAAATATAGACAAATAGATTGATCTGTTATTAAACGTCGTACAAATGGCAACAAAGATGAGGACAATAGTCCGAATAATGTAAATACTGTAAATACTACCTCATCTCAGAAATATAGACAAATAGAATGATCTATTATTAAACGTCGTACAAATGGCAACAAAGATGAGGACAATAGTCCGAATAATGTAAATACTGTAAATACTACCTCATCTCAGAAATATAGACAAATAGAATGATCTATTATTAAACGTCGTACAAATGGCAACAAAGATGTGGACAATAGTCCGAATAATGTAAATACTGTAAATACTACTATCTCAGAAATATAGACAAATAGAATGATCTATTATTAAACGTCGTACAAATGGCAATAAAGATGAGGACAATAGTCCGAATAATGTAAATACTGTAAATACTACCTCATCTCAGAAATATAGACAAATAGAATGATCTATTATTAAACGTCGTACAAATGGCAACAAAGATGAGGACAATAGTCCGAATAATGTAAATACTGTAAATACTACCTCATCTCAGAAATATAGACAAATAGAATGATCTATTATTAAACGTCGTACAAATGGCAACAAAGATGAGGACAATAGTCCGAATAATGTAAATACTGTAAATACTACCTCATCTCAGAAATATAGACAAATAGATTGATCTGTTATTAAACGTCGTACAAATGGCAACAAAGATGAGGACAATAGTCCCAATAATGTAAATACTGTAAATACTACCTCATCTCAGAAATATAGACAAATAGATTGATCTTGTTATTAAACGTCGTACAAATGGCAACAAAGATGAGGACAATAGTGCGAATAATGTAAATACTGCTAAAAATACTACCTCATCTCAGAAATATAGACAAATAGAATGATCTATTATTAAACGTCGTACAAATGGCAACAAAGATGAGGACAATAGTCCGAATAATGTAAATACTGTAAATACTACCTCATCTCAGAAATATAGACAAATAGAATGATCTATTTATTAAACGTCGTACAAATGGCAACAAAGATGAGGACAATAGTCCGAATAATGTAAATACTGTAAATACTACCTCATCTCAGAAATATAGACAAATAGATTGATCTGTTATTAAACGTCGTACAAATGGCAACAAAGATGAGGACAATAGTCCGAATAATGTAAATACTGTAAATACTACCTCATCTCAGAAACATAGACAAATAGAATGATCTTTTATTAAACGTCGTACAAATGGCAACAAAGATGAGAACAATAGTCCGAATAATGTAAATACTGTAAATACTATCTCATCTCAGAAATATAGACAAATAGATTGATCTGTTATTAAACGTAGTACAAATGGCAACAAAGATGAGGACAATAGTCCGAATAATGTAAATACTGTAAATACTACCTCATCTCAGAAATATAGACAAATAGATTGATCTGTTATTAAGCGATCGTACAAATACAGCACAACAAAGATGAGGACAATAGTCCGAATAATGTAAATACTGTAAATACTATCTCATCTCAGAAATATAGACAAATAGAATAATCTATTATTAAACGTCGTACAAATGGCAACAAAGATGAGGACAATAGTCCGAATAATGTAAATACTGTAAATACTATCTCATCTCAGAAATATAGACAAATAGAATAATCTATTATTAAACGTATTACAAATGTATAAAGATGAGGACAATAGTCCGAATAATGTAAATACTGTAAATACTACCTCATCCTCCAGAAACCATAGACAAATAGATTGATCTGTTATTAAACGTCGTACAAATGGCAACAAAGATGAGGACAATAGTCCGAATAATGTAAATACTGTAAATACTACCTCATCTCAGAAATATAGACAAATAGAATGATCTATTATTAAACGTCGTACAAATGGCAACAAAGATGAGGACAATAGTCCGAATAATGTAAATACTGTAAATACACACTCATCTCAGAAATATAGACAAATAGAATGATCTATTATTAAACGTCGTACAAATGGCAACAAAGATGTGGACAATAGTCCGAATAATGTAAATACTGTAAATACTACCTCATCTCAGAAATATAGACAAATAGAATGATCTATTATTAAACGTCGTACAAATGGCAACAAAGATGGACAATAGTCCGAATAGTAATACTGTAAATACTACCTCATCTCAGAAATATAGACAAATAGAATGATCTATTATTAAACGTCGTACAAATGGCAACAAAGATGAGGACAATAGTCCCGAATAATGTAAATACTGTAAATACTACCTCATCTCAGAAATATAGACAAATAGAATGATCTATTATTAAACGTCGTACAAATGGCAACAAAGATGAGGACAATAGTCCGAATAATGTAAATACTGTAAATACTACCTCATCTCAGAAATATAGACAAAAATGAGTCACAGTCTGTTATTAAACGTCGTACAAATGGCAACAAAGATGAGGACAATAGTCCGAATAATGTAAATACTGTAAATACTACCTCATCTCAGAAATATAGACAAATAGATTGATCTGTTATTAAACGTCGTACAAATGGCAACAAAGATGAGGACAATAGTGCGAATAATGTAAATACTGTAAATACTACCTCATCTCAGAAATATAGACAAATAGAATGATCTATTATTAAACGTCGTACAAATGGCAACAAAGATGAGGACAATAGTCCGAATAATGTAAATACTGTAAATACTACCTCATCTCAGAAATATAGACAAATAGAATGATCTATTATTAAACGTCGTACAAATGGCAACAAAGATGAGGACAATAGTCCGAATAATGTAAATACTGTAAATACTACCTCATCTCAGAAATATAGACAAATAGATTGATCTGTTATTAAACGTCGTACAAATGGCAACAAAGATGTGGACAATAGTCCGAATAATGTAAATACTGTAAATACTACCTCATCTCAGAAATATAGACAAATAGAATGATCTATTATTAAACGTCGTACAAATGGCAACAAAGATGTGGACAATAGTCTGAGTAATGTAAATACTACCTCATCTGAGAAATATAGACAAATAGAATGATCTATTATTAAACGTCGTACAAATGGCAACAAAGATGAGGACAATAGTCCGAATAATGTAAATACTGTAAATACTACCTCATCTCAGAAATATAGACAAATAGAATGATCTATTATTAAACGTCGTACAAATGGCAACAAAGATGAGGACAATAGTCCGAATAATGTAAATACTGTAAATACTATCTCATCTCAGAAATATAGACAAATAGAATGATCTATTATTAAACGTCGTACAAATGGCAACAAAGATGAGGACAATAGTCCGAATAATGTAAATACTGTAAATACTACCTCATCTCAGAAATATAGACAAATAGAATGATCTATTATTAAACGTCGTACAAATGGCAACAAAGATGTGGACAATAGTCCGAATAATGTAAATACTGTAAATACTACCTCATCTCAGAAATATAGACAAATAGAATGATCTATTATTAAATGTCGTACAAATGGCAACAAAGATGAGGACAATAGTCCGAATAATGTAAATACTGTAAATACTACCTCATCTCAGAAATATAGACAAATAGAATGATCTATTATTAAACGTCGTACAAATGGCAACAAAGATGAGGACAATAGTCCGAATAATGTAAATACTGTAAATACTACCTCATCTCAGAAATATAGACAAATAGAATGATCTATTATTAAACGTCGTACAAATGGCAACAAAGATGAGGACAATAGTCCGAATAATGTAAATACTGTAAATACTACCTCATCTCAGAAATATAGACAAATAGAATGATCTATTATTAAACGTCGTACAAATGGCAACAAAGATGAGGACAATAGTCCGAATAATGTAAATACTACCTCATCTCAGAAATATAGACAAATAGAATGATCTATTATTAAACGTCGTACAAATGGCAACAAAGATGAGGACAATAGTCCGAATAATGTAAATACTGTAAATACTACCTCATCTCAGAAATATAGACAAATAGAATGATCTATTATTAAACGTCGTACAAATGACAACAAAGATGAGCACAATAGTCTGAGTAATGTAAATACTGTAAATACTACCTCATCTGAGAAATATAGACAAATAGAATGATCTATTATTAAACGTCGTACAAATGGCAACAAAGATGTGGACAATAGTCCGAGTAATGTAAATACTGTAAATACGACCTCATCTCAGAAATATCGACAAATAGAATAATCTATTATTAAACGTCGTACAAATGGCAACAAAGATGAGGACAATAGTCCGAATAATGTAAATACTGTAAATACTACCTCATCTGAGAAATATAGACAAATAGAATGATCTATTATTAAACGTCGTACAAATGGCAACAAAGATGTGGACAATAGTCCGAGTAATGTAAATACTGTAAATACGACCTCATCTCAGAAATATCGACAAATAGAATAATCTATTATTAAACGTCGTACAAATGGCAACAAAGATGAGGACAATAGTCCGAATAATGTAAATACTGTAAATACTACCTCATCTCAGAAATATAGACAAATAGAAAATTTAGCAAGTGTAAAAATTTAAGTATCTCAGAAGTGATTAATTGGGGTAAGAAATGACTTGTAAATTTTAATGTCTCCAAAATAAAACTTAATAAACACAGACAAATTTTCCTGCCTACCATTAACATAGCTGACACTAGACACTTCTGGAGAGCAACACACTGTGCCTCCTTGGCCTACTGCTAAGAAGTTCTGGTTCACAGTGCTAAGCCAGAAAGTCTTTCATGCCAGAATCCATCTTGCACATTTACAAATCTACCGTTCATCTGTGCATTGAATACTGCTGCCGTATCTGGTCGGGTGCTCCTGCTATTTTAAGGTTCTCGACAAAAACCAAAAAAGGATCTGCAATGCAATCAATCCTGACTTGGCATCTCGGCTACAGTCAGTTTTTCACTAATGTGACGTGGTTTCTCTGTCTTTTCTACAAATACAGGGTGTCCATAAAGTTTGTGTGCACTTTAAAAAAAAATTTATAACTATTTGTATTTGTGAGAGAAATAATCTAAAAAATGTTATTAAGTTTAATGTACCTAGTTTTAAATATAGTTATTGAATAATTCTTTACCACAAAATTTGCACCAATGTAAACTTATTTATAAATGGAATGCTGTGTGTGTGTGTGTGCGCATTATCTATAGACTTCGAAACGGCAGAAACGATTTTCTTGAAAATTTACACACTTGTACTATAAGCATCTGTGAGTGTTCTTAGCTAGATTTTGTGTCGAGGTATCCCCGATAAATATAAAAAATCGATAATCGAAAAAATCGAGTTATAGAAGGTCCGATTTTAATCAAATTTGAAAAAACTCAGACAAAGACATAAGAAACGATATTCAGAAGTTTCAAGGTTGCAGTTCTTACAATAGTGCAGAAAATCGATTATATATATATATATATATATATATATATATATAAAAATAAAAAGGCAAAATATTTGTGTGTGTGTCTTTATCTGCCTGTATGTCTTTTTTTCAGCCCTTTTATTTTAGTTTTTGCTTCGAGTTTGGCTCTAAGTAAGTATAATTGTAGTTCTTAGTTTCAGCCATGATACCATTTAATCAGAGGACTTGTTTAGCCTTGAAAATTCAGTTTACGACGAAAAAACTTATTTGATATCGATATCAGGAAATCAAAATTTGACTTACATCCATTCATTTTTCTTTCAGTCTACGGTTTCGCTTTGGCACGAAAGCAATAGTTGTTTCCAGTTAATGTCCAAAAAGTCTGAGCTCCAAGACCATGGATTAGTTTTAAAGCTTTCATTACGCCTGAGCAATGTCGGGTTATACTGCTAGTTTTTAGATAAGTAAACAGATGAATCAGAATGGGTGGACCATTTTATTGGCCTCTAAATTCACCAGATTGGACTCCATTAAATTTTTTTTCATGTAAAAACAATTGTGTATGCAATCAAACCTAGTTCATTAGAAGATTTGAAAGCTAAAATAACTAATGTGATTTTAGGAATTACTGTAAATCAGTTGGCAAGTCTTTTCTGTGGACTGCAAAATCGTATTACCCTTTGTATTGCTAATGATGGAATACTTAAAAATTATAATGATGTGGAAACTTAAAAATTTCAATGAAACCTTAAAAATTAGATTTACTTTCTAATACTTTTTACAAATTATTTCTATCGCAAATCCAAATAAAGTTTCAAATTTTTTAAGTGCACACGAACTTTATGGACACCCTGTGTGTGTGTGTGTGTATATATATATATATATATATATATATATATATATATATATGGCAACTGCTCTAACAAGCTTTTTTTCCTGATGACCCGACTACGTGAATTTAAGCGCATTACTAGATTAGCATCTAAATCCCATGTCCCATCCTTTTACCATTGAAATAGTTAAATATAACTGTCACTTCTACTACAACAGTTTCTTTTCTTGTACTTCCCACATGTGGAAGTTCCTTCCATTTACTTGCTTCCCTGCCAGCTACAATCTCCAAAAATGTAAGTGTAATATCAGTTGCGATTATCTATCTTTTTGAATCCTGTTCATCTTTTATCCTTTTCTGAATACCCTCTGTACTCAGTCTTTTCTCTCACTGTAACCCCCTCCGCATTAGTGGCAGTCCCACCTTGATGGGGTGAAATAAAAAAAAATAAAAAATCTTAATGGATGAAAAATGTCACACTGAAAATTGCCTTCTCAAAGTTAAGTAAAGTGTTAAGAAACAGGAAAATTTCATTACAAACATAACATCAACCACTGAAATGTTATACAAAATTGGTACTCCTATATGTCAGTGAATGTTGGATCAAAGATAAAGACAAAAGAAGTGTACTACAGAAGGATGCTGAGAATATCATAGATTGAATGTAAACTGTAGAGAGGTTTTAGAGAAAATGGAAACAAAATGAACAATTATATATAGCATCAGAAAGAGAAAGTTGAAATTTCTATGGTGCTTAATGAGGAAAGAAAGCTTAGAAAGTTTGATACTCACAAGACATTGTGAGAGGGACAGAGGAAATCAGTACATAACCTACCTAACGAGTTTGTTTAAATGGTTGGCAGGACAGGGATTAGGAGAGATAACAAAATAAAGCTTTGCTAAAAAAAAACATAGGAAATTGTGGAGAGCCATGACTGCTCATGTTAAGATGGCAGTAGTTTAAATCCAATTGTTTATGAAACTTCTGCAGTTTTTTAAAAATGTTCAGCCAATTCTTTATCTGAAGAAGGAAATAAAAATCAGAAAATAAATAAAACGCCATTGTTTTCCTCAAACTGTACAAGCTGTATAACGAAAAAATATGTGTAAATAAAAAAAATGAAATTACCATATTTGATGGCAATTAAGACGCACATTTTTTTTTTTTTTTTACTAAAAATAACTTAAAAATTCCCTTTGTGTCTTACACACCTTACGTAGGTTTGAAATTTGTAAACCTGGCAACTCTTATTAGCTTAGACTTTTAGAGTAAGTTTTATATACCTATATACCTATTGTCTTTAATTAAAAGGCAGATTAAAAGTGATATCATTGATAATATTCATTAATTTAATCACATTTAATATTAGTACCTTGTTTCACTAAAATTATATGCAATAAATTCAAATTACATATTTGTAAAATATGTAATTTGTTTCATTAAATTTATTGTAGGTCTAGGATATTTTTTTTCAATTACCTATTATAATTCCTATTATTTTGCATTTAATTATATAATCATGGCTTGTTTAACCAAAGTCATACCTCGTAAACATGGCCCAGGCTGTACCATTTACTGATAATTTTTACTAATCGCTAATTTTTTCTTGGTTTGCTCAGCTGAAATTGGTTTTGCCTCTTATATGCTGTCAAATATGGTAAATTAATAAATTAAAAAGAAAAACAAATATTTCTGTTACATACAGTTTTGCAATATTTACGTTTAAATGAAAGCAAAATTTCTTAAAAAGATATCGAAATTAACAGAAGGTAGTTGAAAAATAGATAGTTCGGATTCGGGAGAGAAAGAAAAATTTGACTAAAAAATATCTGTTCCTGCATTTGATAGAGAAGTGTTTAAAAGATCCAGATTTAAGCTTACCTTGACCAGACCACAAAGCTTCAATAGCATACATGAACAGAGAGACATCTTCAGGCGTGATTACTTACCTGAAATAAAAAGAAAAAATATTTAAATTTATTGCATATGATGTATAAACCCCCACACCACCATAATTCAAGTGGGTGAAAAAGAATTTAATGCATCTATTGTTAAATAAAATACGGGAAAGAATCAGTGATATTTTTTTTTGTCCTAGGCTGGCATCTCGGCTTCAGGTGTTTTCTCACTCTTATCATGTGCCTTTTCTATGGATACTTTTCAGGGTAATTCTTCAGATTAACTCTTTGATATGTTACTTAGATTTTATGAATTTAAGCACAGTACTAGATTGGCGGATGTGCGTTGTGGTCCAGTGGATATCGGCTCAAAACGAGAAACCAGTGAGCCAAGTTCGAATTCCAGTTGAATTCATTGCACTCACTTACACACAAATACCCTTGGGAAAGGTATTAATCCGTCTCTTCCCTCCAGTTATGGGTTAAATAACAGGACAGATTGGGTTCTATAGCCTTGGCCGGCAATCAGTCTACCGCAGAAAGCAATGGCAACCTACTGCAGGATAATCTTCTGCCCAGTCAGTCATGTCTCTTTCGAGACATGATCGCCCAAGCGTGTTTCACATATGGCACTTAACTGACTGACTAGATTGGCAGAAAGTCTCTTCAATTCACAGTTTATTTGGCTCGATATAACTAAATTCTATGCTAACAGTTTCTTTTCTTACAGTTCTCCCTCGTGGAAATCTCTTCTAGCCCCATGCTTTCCAGCCAACTTTGAACTTCAAAAATTTAATGCAATGTCAATTATTCTTCTTGATTACTCTTCTGTTGTTCTTGCACCTTTATAATGTTCCTAAAAAAGAAAAAAAAAATTAACTGCTCTTAACAAATATTACTACAACTACATTATAGTGTGTGTGTGTGTGTGTGTGTGTGTGCATGAATAATTGTCAATAGTCTACAGTGTTTGAGTTTTGTTTAATGAAATATGAACCTCAGTGGGTTATTTAATGCCAAAAAGTTGGGGATTTAAGGTATTTTCTTTAATGTTTGGTTGTAGTGAAAAGGTTGATTTAGTCAGATTTTAATGAAAAAATTTTGTTATATTCTTTTCTATTTTAAAAAAACTGAAAATGTCTTCTAGTTTTGTATTCAAAAATGTATATTTTTCTACAATGGCCTATTTTCATGCCGGCACTTCTACGGCGGCCTATTTTCATGCCGGCACTTCTACGGCGGGCTATTCTCATGCCGGCACTTCTACAGCGGGCTATTCTCATGCCGGCACTTCTACAGCGGGCTATTCTCATGCCGGCACTTCTACAGCGGGCTATTCTCATGCCGGCACTTCTACAGCGGGCTATTCTCATGCCGGCACTTCTACAGCGGGCTATTCTCATGCCAGCACTTCCACAGCGGGCTGTTTTCATGCCGGCACTTCTACAGCAGGCTATTTTCATGTATATGCATGCATAATAGTCTATTTTTATATTTTTGTAGTGTTTTGACCCCAGTTTGTGGCTTAACTATTTTCCCATAGCTGGGACCCTAACAGGTGCTACCACCCCAGATCAGAGTGGACCTGGGAACAACAGCAATTAAGAGGTTGTTCCATGTTCCTCACAACCATCCAATCAGAGGCCTTGCTGCCGAATGAAGTTTACCATTATATCCAGGACCAACAATGTTTGTATAAAACGCCATCAACTCGATCAGTTTCACATAAAATCTGATCAAAACAAAAAAATAAAAAAAATAGATAAAGCTTTCCACATACCAAATAATTCTGTACCAGTTTAAGAAACTTAAAAACTACCCACTCCAAAAAACTTTAAATTCCATGTCAAGACCCAAAACAACCTAAACACCATTTGTAACTAACAGTCAAAAACCAGGTGTGGGCAATAAAGTGAATCTCGCTGCCGAGCTTGAAAAGGACCTCCAATCCGTAGTGGCCTGGGGTAGGAAATGGCTAGTAAATTTCAATGCTTCTAAAACGAAGCTGTTATCAACTAACCACCATAGACAATCGTATCTACCTCCCATTAGCATGGGACAGGCTTGCCTCCCAGAGAGTAAAATACCATGCCTCCTTGGCCTTACACTTTCGGCGGACCTCAAATGGAATGACTATATCGAATCCATTGCCAAATCTGCCGCTATGAAAGTCGGCTCTCTGTGCAGGGCCCGGAAGTTTTTCCCACCTGAATCTATTCTGCACATATACAAATCTACCATCTGCCCGTGTATTGAATATTGCTGCCATATCTGGTCGGGTGCCCCTGCTGCTCTCCTTGGGCTTCTTGACAAAATACAAAGGAGGATCTGTAACGTGGCTGATACTGAACTTGGCAGACAGGCTGCAATCACTCTCTCACCAGCGTGATGTGGCTTCCCTGTGCCTTTTCTACAAGTACTTTCATGGCTTCTGCTCTGATGAACTTAGAGCACTGGTGCTGCCTAAGCAGGAATTTACACGAGATACTACATTAGCAACTAGTTCCCACCCTTTTACAGTTAAACAGATAAGATGTAACCGTAAATTCTACTCCAACAGCTTCTTTTCTCGCTCTTCTCGCCTGTGGAACTCCCTTCCACAAGTCTGCTTTCCCGACAGCTACAATCTCCAGGTGTTTAAATGTAGGCTCAATAGACACCTATCACTAACTCCCAATTATTCTCAGAACACTCATCTACCCAACCCTCATTCTCGGTATCCCTACCCGCCTATCACCCACCCTCTGACATTTCCGATATTTAATCATCCTTTCTCCACTATGTAGCCCCCTGCGCAGTAGTGGCAGTGACATGCCTTGCTCGGGGTGAAACGCTTATAAAAGAACTCACCTAGTTATTTCTTTGGAGCAAGAGAATAAAATAATATTGCGTCTTGAATGCTATCAAAAATTGAAATTAAAGAATCCAGCAAGAATTGAATTCATTACACTGATAACGATGCCAGAATGCTTATCACCACTTCATGGTGAAGCTAAGCTGGAAGTCAGTTAAGTGCTATAGGTGATACACACTTGGGCAATCATGTCTCGAAAGAGACATGACTGACTGGGCAGAAGATTATCCCGCAGTAGGTTGCCATTGCTTTCTGCGGTAGACTGGTTGCCAGCCAAAGCTATAGAACCCAATCTGTCCTGTTATTTGACTCATAGCTAGAGCGAGGGAAAGAGATGTATTATATTATTAAGTAGTAATTAGTGGGGAATCAGTTTATTACTTCATAATATAAAACTAATCCCCCAATTTATGCCCAGTAGAAGCCTTAATCATGTTTTTAACTATTATATTCAGTCAGTCAGTTAAGTGCCGTACATGATACACGCTAGAGTGATCATGTCTCGAAAGAGACATGACTGACTGGGCAGAAGTTTATCTCGCAGTAAATTGCCATTACTTTCTGTAATAGACTGGTTGCCAGCCAAAGCTACAGAACCCAATCTGTCCTGCTATTTAACCCATAATTAGTGGGAAGAGATGGATTAATACCTTTCCCAAATGTATTTGCGCATAAGTGAATGCAACTGGAATTCTAAACTAATGAAAAACTAACTAATATACAACCTCAGTCTGATGGACAATGCACTCAAGCCTGAAAATAACTTATTTGAGGATCACACTTGCCCCCATAAACGACAAATCCAATAAGATTCCCAAGGCCGTGCCTAATAAATGCTTTACAAAGACACAGGAACAAAACAAAAAAAAACACAAAAGAAACACAAAAAACCCCATAAACACAAAAAAAACCCACACACAAGCACAACCCCCCCCCCCACACACAAACACAAAAAAAAACAAAAAAACACAAACACAAAAAAAAACACAAAGTAAAAAAAAGTATACTAAGAATACTATGGACCAATGGCAAAGTTTTACAAAAAGAAAGAAACTCATATGTAATATCAAAAAGCGACAGTAGAAATTCAAGGTCATATAAAGAGAAAAGAAGGCTTAGAAAATTTTAGTCTCACAGGACAGCATGAAGACAAGAGAGAAATAGGAAAAGAACGTGTAACCAATCTCATGAGCTTGAGTGAACAGATAGCAGAACAAAGCTTAGAAGAGAAGAGATAAAAAAAAGGACATCAAACTGTGGAGAGTCATGATTGCCCATGTCCTGAAGAGACACGGTTCATAGAAAAAAAATTGAGCTTGTGTAAATTTATGGTGAAACAAGGTTTATTAATCATTACAAAGTACAGGAAGTTGGGGATTACCATGATTACCTATGTAATCTTCTCACTTTTTTCAATTGGAGTAGATAGATCTATCTATCTATCTATCGCCCGGTTCACACTCCCACGTCTATTGAACAGGTTAAGAGGCTCATCCCTTGTTCCCTGTTTAGGATATGGTTTCTGGCTTTCTCTTTACCAATCTTCTCACTATTACGTAGCCTCCTGCACATCAGTGGCGTTACCGCCTTGCTCGGGGTGATACGATTAAAAAAAAAAGGCAAGTACTGGATTGCTATGTGATGTCGGTTCTTCAATATGGCAGTTAATGTTGAACAATATCTTTGAAGATGAAGGAAAAACTTGAAGCAGCTGAAATGTGGTTCTACAGAAGGATGCTGCGGATATCATGGACTGAGCATGTGAGCAATGGTGAGGTTTTGGAAAGGATAGAAACAAAAAGAAAAATCAATACTGAGCATTAGGAAGAGACAGCTGAAGTTCCTGGGACACGCAATGAGGAAGGAGGGCTTGGAGAATCTGATACTAACAGACCATATAGAGGGGAAAAAGAGACAGAGGAAAGCAGCGGATAACATATTTGAAGGACCTGATCAGGTGGATGACAGAACGAGGGTTTCATGATGCAACAGGAGAAAGCGTGCTAAGAGCCACCAGGGACAAGATGTGGAAAGCCATGATCGCCAAAGTCCTGAAAGGACATGGCACATAAAAGAAAAATTATTTAAATGGCTATTTTTGTTTCTTATTTAGAGAAGAAAACTATTTAAAACCAACTTAAAAGCATTTTATTTTTATTCAAGGAGAAAACACATCTTAGAGTATCCAACATATTCAGCTTTGTACAAATCTAACATGCATTATTTCTGAAAAAACTCAATCTTGCAAAAAATATTCACAAAGAAAGGAAAGTAATTGGCCTTGGGCAAGTTTTTCTTGACAATCCGTACAGTCATGGGTCCTTACCTGTAACTCCAGAATGAACTCTTCCTAACACTGTATATACTATGCCTCTCTCTCTCTCGGGTTGAGTTGGTAGTAGTTCACTCCAAACCAGAGTGACAGTCATACTAACACCTTCCACATTTTGTTTTGTCATTTCTTGTTAATATATATTTGTTATTTCTACCCTTGTGGTCGTGTTGTTCTTGTCGGACCTTAACCTGGTCCATAACAGTAGAGTTAGTAGTAGTTCACTCCAAACCAGACTGACAGTCATACAAACACCTTCCACATTTTGTTTTGTCGTTTCTTGTTAATATATATTTGTTATTTCTACTCTTGTGGTCATATTGTTCTTTTGCAGACTTTAACCTAGTCCATAACAGATAGACTGATAGATAGATCAAGAGAGTCATGCGTCCTTACCTGTAACTTCAGAATGAACACTTCCTAATGCTATCTATACTATGCTCTCTCTTGAGAGAGGGTCAAGTTGGTAGTAGTTCACTCCAAACCAGAATGACAGTCATACTAACACCTTCCACATTTTGTTTTGTCATTTCTTGTTAATATATATTTGTAATTTCTACCCTTGTAGTCATGTCATTCTTCGCAGACCTCAACCTGGCCCATGACATGTACCCAAACAAATTTTTATGAACTGCTAGAAACATACAAACAAGATGCTTATGAATAAAATATCTAAACTTATTTATAAATGGAACTTTGTCTCTGTGTGTGTGTCCATTACCTATAGACTTTGAAACCGCTGAACTGATTTTCTTGAAATTTTACACAGTTGTACTATAAGCGTCTGCGAGTTTTCTTAGCTAGGTTTTGTGTCGAGATACCCCCGATAAATATTGAAAATCGATAATCGAAAAAAAATCGGGATATAGAAGGAGTGGTCCGATTTTAATCAAATTTCATACACTCATAGACAAAGACATAAACGATATTCAGAAGTTTCAAGGTTGCAGTTCTTACAATAGTGCAGAAAATCAATAATATACATATATATATAAAAAAGGCAAGATGTTTGTGTGTGTGTCTATTTATCTGTCTTTATGTCTGTATTTTTTCAGCCCTTTTATTTTAGTTTTTGCTTCAGGTTTGGCTCTAAGTAGGTATAATTGTAGTTCTTAGTCTCAGCCATGGTACCATTTAATCAGAGGAGTTATTTAGCCTTCAAAATTCAGTTTACGATGAAAAAAAACTTATTTGATATCGATACCAGGAAATCAAAATTTGACTTACATCCATTCATTTTTCTTTCAGTCTACGGTTTCGCTTTAAGTGGAAACATCTATTGCTTTTTAGTCTTTCGTGCCAACATCCAAAAAGTCTGAGCTCCAGGAACATGGATTAGTTTTAAAGCTTTCACTACAACCGAGCAACGCCGGGCTATACTGCTAGTCAACCATAACAGAGCAATTTTAATATTTACTTAATTTTTGAAGCTTGTTTCCCTGCCCCCTTTAGAGAACTAGACAGAATGAAAGTGAGAAATGAATTCAATCCTTGTTATTCTTCTTGAAATACTTTAGATGAGGATTAATACACAGACTGGATTAACTTATCAATAAGGATTAAAACAATCCAGTCTCAAATTATCCTCAAGACAAAAGGAAAAATGTGAGTGACCTGACAAACCAAGAAAAGAGATGACACATGACTGAAAATTGTCAATTTGGCTTGGATTGAATAGAAAGCTAACTGATACCCTTTTAGCAGAATTATTTTAACAACTGTTAAAGACAATTTATTCCTTGTGTTGCATTCATCAGGCCATATTGGCAACTTCAAAGACTAGAATCTTCCGGCAGATATATATATATATATACACACACTGTTAAATATAAAAGACAATGAATGTCTGTTATGTTTTATGTTGTATTTTGGCTTTAATTTCAGTTGAAAATAAAGACAAAAATTCTACAACATTTGGATTATTTTTTTATTAATTTGGTTCTATTTTTTTTTTTTTTAAGCGTTTCACCCCGAGCAAGGCATGTCACTGCCACTACTGCGCAGGGAGCTACGTAGAGTGGAGAAAGGATGATTAAATATAGGGAATGTCAGAGGGTGGGTGATAGGCGGTAAGGATACCGAGAATGAGGGTTGGGTAGATGAGAGTGTTCTGAGAATAATTGGGAGTTAGTGTGATAGGAGGTGTCTATTGACCCTACATTTAAACACCTGGAGATTGTAGCTGTCAGGAACATAATAAATATAGTCTAGAATAGTGTGTATATATGTTAAAATTAAGAGACAATGAATGTCTATTATGTTTAATCATTAGCCGTTCTAAACGTCGTATTTTTGCTTTAATTTCAGTTGAAAATAAAGACAAAAATTCTCCAACATTTGGAGAATTTTTTTATTAATTTGGTTCTAAGCTTTCGGCTCACATGAGCCATCTTCAGAGACGTTATTAAGATGGTAATTCACCAACATCCACTTAGAACCAACTTAATAAAAAATTCTCCAATTATTGGAGAACTTTTGTCTTTATTTTCAACTGAAATTAAAGCCAAAATACGACGTTTAGAACGGCTAATGATTAAACATAATAGACATTCATTGTCTCTTATCTTTAACTGTATATGTTTAGAAAATTATTTGCTGCCTTGATACACACACATATATATATATATATATATATATACACGCACACACTACTGGCCATCATTATTAGGCCACCGTAGTTAAAAAAGAAATGTTGTATTTCATACTATTCTTAGTAATTATTGCCAAATGGATAATTCTAAATGAAAATAGAATGGTTCTTTTGTTAATACTGCACAATAACATGTGCATCAAAAAAACTGTTCTGGTGTCCAGTTTTTGTGCTCTCTTCCCCATTCTAGTCTCTTCTTCTTATTGGCTAGCCAATGCAAAGGCTTCCTGGCTGCCTTGTAACATTTTGCAAAGTAATAATAAAAGAACCATTCTATTTTCATTTAGAATTATCCACTTAGCAATAAAAACTAAAAATAGTATGAAATACATCATTTCTTTTTAAAAACTGGGGCGGCCTAATAATTATGGCCTATAGTGTGTGTGCATATATATATATATATATATATATATATACACACACACACAATTTTTTTTTTTTTATAATCATTTCACCCCAAGTAAGGCATTTCACTGCCACTATTGTGCAGGGGCTTACATAGAGAGGAAAGTGGTGAGAAATGATGGTTAGCTACAGGAAATGTCAGAAGGAGGGTGATAGACAGGTAAGGATACCGAGAAAGAGGGTTGGGTAGATTGTGAGAGTGTTGGGAGAATAGATGCAAGTTAGTGTGATAGGAGGTCTCTATTGACCTTACATTTAAACTTCTGGAGATTGTAGTTGTCGGGAAAGAAGACACGTGGAGGGGGATTCCACAAGCGAGAAGCGTGAGAAAAGAAGCTGTTGGAGTAGAAATTACAATTACATCTTATCTGTTTTACTGTAAGAAGGTGGGACCTAGTTGCTAATCTAGTATCTCATGTAAATTCATACCTAGGCAGCACCAATGATTTAAGTTCATCGGAGCAGAACCGTGAAAGAATTTATAGATGAGGCACAGGGAAACCACGTCACGCCGGTGAGGCACCCGACCAGATGTGGCAGCAGTATTCAATACATGAACGAATGGTAGATTTATATGTGTGCAGGATAGATTCAGATGGGAAAAACTTCCCGGCGCTGCACAGAGAACCGACCTTCTTAGTGGCATGAATAGAATAAATAAAGAACAAGTAGGAAAAAAGTGTCTTTAATCCAACATGTTTCATTTATAACAAGCTTCTTCAGAGATTTAATAAGGATGAATGATTTAAAAATCTGAAAGACAGTATTTTTAAAATGTGGTATAGTTTCAAATGTCAAAAATGTGTCACATGTTATTCCCCCACCCATTACATGAGCGTTCTTTAAAAAAAAGAAAAAATAAATAAATAAATAAATAAAAAAAAAAAAGGAAAAAAAAAAGAAGAAAAGTCAGTCAAATCAGTTATTGCATAGACACCATATGGTAGAAACTTAGGTTGCGTAATAACTCTTTTACAAATGAAATATATATATATATATATATATATATATATATATATATATATACACACACACACACACTGGTTCAAAAGTAGTATTTTGAGATTACATATACAATTATATTGACTCATACAATTATTACATTGACAACTAAATTTTATTGCATACAATAATACAAAAACACTTAAATTTTATTAATGCAGGTGCTCAAACTATTGCCCATCACAATTTACACGGCTTTGAAGTCTACTACTCACACTTTAATGAACATTTTTGTGCAAGTCTCTTTGAGTACTAATTTTTTGAAATACATCTCTTATAGAATTTTTCAAATCCTCAACACTTACTGGTTTTCAATTATAAACTTTGTCCTTGGGTACTTCCCAACAGAAGAAATCCATTAGGGGTCAAGTCAGGTGAACACACTGGCAAATTAATTAGCCCTCTTCAGCCAATCCATTTCTCAGGAAATGAATCAAGTCACTCACAGACTGCTCTTGATTATTGTTGAGAGGCACCATCTTGCTGGAAGCAGTACACAAACTTGAGTTTTGACCACCCTCCATTATACTGTCACTGGTGTCCCCTCCACAAGAATTTACTCTGGCAACAAGGTCTCACCCTTTTACAGTTAGATCAACCAAATGCAGCCGACAATTCTATTCCTGCAAATTCTTTTCTCGCGCTTCCCGCCTGTGGAACTCCCTTCCATATACTTGCT
Organism: Ascarosepion bandense; assembly: GCA_037127315.1. NCBI lineage: Eukaryota > Metazoa > Mollusca > Cephalopoda > Sepiida > Sepiidae > Ascarosepion > Ascarosepion bandense. The sequence goes on along the minus strand of JBBBDQ010002473.1, from coordinate 509,419 downwards.
TTTCAGACGGCTATAACCACCTGAAATTTAAATGCAAAGTCAATTCCCATCTCTTATCCACTTAACTCCAGCCCTTTTTACATGACCCCGTGTATCTTGTTCTTTTCCTTTCTTTCTACCATCGTAACCGTCTTCACGCCTGTGTTTATATCCTTCTCTTGCCCTTTCTCTTTCACCCACTGTAGCTGGTTTATCTTTCTCTTCACTCTTTCTACATCACTCCGTGTATCTTGTTCTTTTCCTTTCTTTCTACCATTGTAACCGTCTTCACGCCTGTGTTTATATCCTTCTCTTGCCCTTTCTCTTTCACCCACTGTAGCTGTCTTCACTGTCCTACTGCCTAATACTTCAACTCTCTGATGTAACCACCTGCATATCAGTGGCGTTAACACCTACTCGGGGTGAAATGATTGTATAGACTTCAGTTTACCCTGTTTATATTTAGACTATTATCATCATCTTTGTTGTTATTACCTTTTACTGTCGTGCACTTCATCCTCCCACAGGTGCATATAGATCTAGGTAATTTACAGGGAATTCTGAAATTAACCATTTTATCCTACAGGGATAGACTGTTCTCATTCCACTATCCATATCTAGGGACTTTTTTTTTTAGATTGTGCGTTATGGTACAGTGGATATCGGCTCGGAATGAGAAACCAGGGAGCCGAGTTTGAATTCCAGCTGAATCCATTGCATTCAGTTATGCACAAATACCCTTGAGAAAGGTATTAATCCATCTCTTCCCTCCAGTTATGGGTTAAATAGCAAGAGATTGGGTTCTATAGCCTTGGTCGGCAACCAGTCTACCGCAGAAAGCAATGGCAACCTACTGTGGGATAATCTTCTGCCCAGTCAGTCATGTCTCGAAAAAGAGAGGATCACCCAAGCGTGTTTCATGTATGGCACTTAACTGACTGATTCCCTAATGCAAGGCAGTAAAGTCCCTAAGACAAGGGGTTACAGGGTGTGGAAGAATTAGTAACAAAACCATGAATAGTAATTGAAATAGCAAAAAGCAATCAGGAGGACAGTAGATAGCAATTGACATTAATCTGCAAATATTTAAGCGCAAAGTTGGCAGGAAAGCATGGAGCTGGAAGGGAGTTCCACAAGCAAGAATCCAAGAAAAACTTTCAGCATAGAATTTAGGACTATATCTAGCCAGTTCAACTGGAAATTAAAACATTTTTGCCAGTCTAGAACTGCACTTAAAAGTCTAGATGCCATATTGAAGAGCTAATGTGAACAATTAAAAGTGGGAAAGTGACTAAAGCTAGATCAGAGTTTGAGTTTTGTTTAATGGCATATCAACACCTCTGTGGGTTATTTAATGCCAAAAAGGTGGGGTTTTAAAGGTTTTTTTTTTAAGCAGATTTTGATGTAAAATTTTTATTTTTTATTTTTAGAAAACTAATGTCTTCTAGTTTCATATTCAACAATGTCTTCAAAAACGTATGGTAATTTTTTTCCTTAAAAAAAAAAAAAAAAAAAAAGTATTATGACAATTTTTTTTTTTTTCTTCCAAAAATGTATTGTTGGTAATATTTTTATTTCAATATATCTATATATTTTCATAATGTTTTAACCCCAGTTTGGGGATAAACTATTTGCCCATAGCTGGGACCCTAACAGGTGCTACCACCCCGGGTCAGGGTGGACCTTGAAATGAAAGCAATTAAGAGGTGGTTCTATGCTCCTTAGAACCTCCCAATCAGAGGCCTTGCTGCCAGATGCAGTTTACCATAATGACCAGGACTGTAAAGCCAGATCAGGGCCTTTAACAGTTCCTAATTCTTCTTTGGATCTTATCAACGAGCTAAAACTAAATAGCAGGGGTACCAGACCATATGTGGCAGCAATATTCTAAGCACGGACGTCTAGTTCTTATTTTTATTGTTTTGTTATTGGTTGGCCATTCCCAATGAATTCAAGTACACACTGCCCACCTCAGGGATTGAACTCATATGGTATAAATAATGATATGTTCTCATCCTAGAAATTGAGACAAAGACTTCAGTTTGTTTATAATATACTAGCAGTATAGCCCAGCTTTGCTCGGGTGTAATGAAAGCTTCAAAACTAATCCATGGTTCTGAACCTCAGACTCAGCCTAAAGAATATTTGTGTGAAGTTTGGTTAGAATCAGATAAAAATTATGGATTTATATAAAGGACATACAGACAGATAAACAGACACACACACAAACTTCTTGCCTTTATTATATAAAATCGATTTTCTGCACCATTGTAAGAACTGCAACCTTGAAATTTCTGAATATCGTTTCTTATGTCTTTGTCTATGAGTGTATTAAATTTGATTAAAATCGGACCACTCCTTCTATAACCCGATTTTTTCGATAATCGATATTTATCGGGGGTACCTCGACACAAAACCTAGCTAAGAACACTCGCAGATGCTTATAAGACTCTGTAAATTTTCGAGAAAATCAGTTCAGCTGTTTCGGAGTCTATAGGTAACGGGCACACACAAAGTTCCATTTATAAATAAGTTTAGATTTGAGTGTTCATTGAGAATAAATTTATTTGCTCACATTCATTATTCTACAGATTTTAAAAAGATTAATCCTATCAGCTTTTAAGAGATTTAAAAATCTAAATCCCTAGTGTACTGTTTGAACTGTTAACAAATTTGAATATGTGATGCGGGTGCAATTGATAGATCTGAAAATCAGGAGGCATGATGGAGAACATGGGTAGCGACAGATTGAAGAATTGGAAAGCTGAGTTCAAATACCAGTAGAGCTCATTACGTTCACTTATGTTGTTGGTTGGTTGTTTTGTTTTTATGGCATATCAACCTCAGGTCATTTATTGCCAACTAAATTTTATTTATTTATTGCTGGTAGTACCTTTTCCTTTCAACCATTTATTTATTTATTGCTGGGAATACCTTTTCCTTTCAACCATTTATTTATTTATTGCTGGGAATACCTTTTCCTTTCAACCATTTATTTATTTATTGCTGGGAATACCTTTTCCTTTCAACCATTTATTTATTTATTGCTGGGAATACCTTTTCCTTTCAACCATTTATTTATTTATTGCTGGGAATACCTTTTCCTTTCAACCATTTATTTATTTATTGCTGGGAATACCTTTTCCTTTCAACCATTTATTTATTTATTGCTGGGAATACCTTTTCCTTTCAACCATTTATTTATTTATTGCTGGTTATACCTTTTCCTTTCAACCATTTATTTATTTATTGCTGGTTATACCTTTTCCTTTCAACCATTTATTTATTTATTGCTGGTTATACCTTTTCCTTTCAACCATTTATTTATTTATTGCTGGTTATACCTTTTCCTTTCAACCATTTATTTATTTATTGCTGGTTATACCTTTTCCTTTCAACCATTTATTTATTTATTGCTGGTTATACCTTTTCCTTTCAACCATTTATTTATTTATTGCTGGTTATACCTTTTCCTTTCAACCATTTATTTATTTATTGCTGGGAATACCTTTTCCTTTCAACCATTTATTTATTTATTGCTGGGAATACCTTTTCCTTTCAACCATTTATTTATTTATTGCTGGTTATACCTTTTCCTTTCAACCATTTATTTATTTATTGCTGGTTATACCTTTTCCTTTCAACCATTTATTTATTTATTGCTGGTTATACCTTTTCCTTTCAACCATTTATTTATTTATTGCTGGTTATACCTTTTCCTTTCAACCATTTATTTATTTATTGCTGGTTATACCTTTTCCTTTCAACCATTTATTTATTTATTTTATATAAGTTTTGTGCCTAGTAATACTTTTCTTTTTGAGTATCGAGATTCATTGGGATCTGTTTTTAAGGGCAGGGTCCCCAAGTCCTACCCTTGTTATTTAACCCATAACTGGAGGGAAGGAATGGATTCATACCTTTCCCAAGGGTACCAGTGCTTAAGTGAATGCAGGGTATTCAACTGGAATTTGAACTCAGTTCACCAATATCTCTTTCCGAGCCGATATCCACTGCACCACAATGCACATCCGTCACTATACGCTTACAGCACCTAGTATTCCCAAGTGGCCACCCATCTAAGTACTGACTAGGCTCAATGTTGCTTAACTTCAGTGATCGAGCAAGAACCGACGTATTCAATGATGAGGTGTTGGAAAGAATGACAACCAAAAGGAAATTAATACTGAGCATCAGGAAGAGACAACTGAAGTTCCTGGGACACGCAATGAGGAAGAAAAGCCTGGAGAACCTGATACTGAATGGCCAGATAGAAGGAAAGATAGACAGTAGAAGGCAGCGGATAACATATTTGCAGGGCCTGATCAGGTGGGTGATGGAACTGGGGTTGCCAGGAGTAACAGGAGCAAACATACTAAGGGCCACAAGGGATAGGGAGACGTGGAGAAGGGACAGGGCACATAGAAGAAGAAGAATAAGAAGTGCGGTATCAAACTAAAATTTTAAATTTTACAAAATTTTAAATACTTAGGAAGTGTTCTAACAGGAGATGGAAAGTGCGACACAGAGATCCGAAGGCGAATTGGCATCGCAAAGAACACATTCCAGAAGCTAAGCAAAGTACTAACACACAGGAAAATTTCACTAGAAACAAAGAAAATAGTGCTGGATTGCTATGTGATATCAGTTCTTCGATATGGCAGTGAATGCTAGACAATATCATCGAAAATGAGGACAAAACTGGAAGCAGCGGAAATGTGTTTCTACAGAAGGATGCTGAGGATATCGTGGACTGAGCATGCAAGCAACGATGAGGTGTTGGAAAGAATGGCAACCAAAAGGAAATTAATACTGAGCATCAGAAAGAGACAACTGAAGTTCCTGGGACACGCAATGAGGAAGGAGAGCTTGGAGAACCTGGTACTGACTGGCCAGATAGAAGGAAAGAGAGACAGAGGAAGGCAGCGGATAACATATTTGCAGGGCCTGGTCGGGTGGATGACGGAACAGGGGTTGCCAGGAGTAACAGGAACAAACATACTAAGGGCCACAAGGGATCGGGAGACGTGGAAAGCCATGATCGCCTACACCCTGAAGGGACAGGGCACATAGAAGAAGATAAGGAGGCTTGGTAGAACAGTGGATTAAGGAATTGGAGAATCGTGTTTAAATTCCAGTCAAGTTCATTACTCGGTTTATATACTAATACTTTTAGGAAAGGTATGAATTCAACTTCTTTTTTTTTTATTTAGATCGTTTCACCCCCCAAACAAGGCAAAAATCGCCACTGGTGTGCTGGGGGTTATTACATAAGAGAAGAGTAAAAGTTTAAATAGAAAGATGAACCTGTTACAGGGGGTATTAGAGAAAGAGGGTATTAGAGAAAGGGCAAGAGAAGGATAGGAATATGAGTGTAAAGATAGTTGTATGAGTAGAGTGAGAAAGGAAAAGAACAAGATGATGGTGAAAGAACAAAAAAGGACTTCCCTGACAGCTACAATCCATAAGAATTTAAATGCAATGTCAATTCCCATTTATCCACTTGAGTCAAATGGACAACAGATGGTGAAAGAACAAAAGAAGGATTCCAGTCCTTTTCATGTCCTTTCACCATCTATTGTTCATTTGACTCAAGTGAACAAATGGGAATCGATATTGCATTTAAATTCTTGGGGATTGTAGCTGTCAGGGAAGTCTGTATACAGAAGGGAGTTCCACAGGCAGGAAGTGTGAAAAAGTGTGAAAAAGGAAGCTGCTGGAGTAGAAGTGGCTGCTGCATTTGGTTGATTTAATTGTAAAAAGGGTGGGATCTTGTTGCCAGTCTGGTTGCTCAAGTAAATTCTTGTGGAGGGGGTCATCAGTGAGCTAAGCTCATCGAAGCAAAAGCCATAAAAATATTTGTAGAATAGACAGAGGGAAGCCACATCTCGCTGGTGAGAAAGTGGCTGGAGTCGAGCTGCCAGGTCAGGACCGATCATGTTACAAATTCTACTCTGGAGCCTATCAAGAAACCTGAGATGAATGGCAGGGGGCGCCTGACCAGATTTCTTATTACACGTATTTATTAGGAGGCATGTATGGTTATATAATAATGATTCAGTGGATCAGCGTTGAGAAGAACACTAGTCTGACTTTGTTGAACTCTCTGCCAAAAGGCAGAGAAGAACCCATACAAAGCTTTGAAGATCAGAGTCTTGTCAGGGGAAAAAAATGGACAGATTTTGCTTGAGCTTATGGGCTTGGATTTCCCACTTTAAAAAAGCCTTGTGCCACATTTTGCCTCAGTGGGGAGGCAGCTAAATATCATTAGAATGGAGAAGAATAATTGTCCGACACAGAATTGTTTGAAGGCATTATTATTCTTATATCTGTGATGATGTTACAAACATGTGCCAGTGGCTTGATCTTTAGAATCTTATTTTGATCTTTGCTTTTTTGCTACAGACTCAACTTTCCAATTCTGAAGCTATCATGCAAAAGAGGTCAAAGAGAGAAGTTATCTGGTCAGCCAAGTCATGACAATGTCGGATTGCTATTTTTAAAAACAAGTGTAAATTCATTGGTGCAAATAACGAGTTGAATGTGTTCGATATGATGTAGTGTCTTTTGACCTTTATCGTCTCCTTGTTGCATCAATAATGGTCAGCGCGTTTGGCAGCAAGAGATGGCAGGTCAGGAAAAGGAGGAAACTCTTCTTTAAATACCAAGTATTTTCGCATCTTGCACAAGATGAAATTATTTTAAAATTTATTTGCTCTGATAAGTGATTTTAAGTTTGGTATTTTCATTACTGATCCTATCATTCATATAAGGATTGAAGCAACATGTGAGATGATTCCATAAAGACGTTACCAGGGACAGCAATGATGAAAAAATGCTGTGAAACACAGCAACAATGAAAAGATGCCATGACAGCAATGGCAAAAATGATGGTGCAAGGGATGGCAATGACAAAGAACATAAAAGAAAACTAAAAAAAAAAATAAATAAATAAAAAAAAAATAAATAAGAAAATAAAAAATTAAAAAATAATAGAAGGCTAGAATTGGAAGCACAGTGGAATGATGGATAATGGCTGAATTGAGGAACCGAAGATCCAAGATTGAGTTTCAGTCGAGTTCGTTACATTCACTTATGTGCTAATACCCTTGGGAAAGGCATTAATCCAGCTCTTCTTTCTTTCCTATTATTATGTAGACATATTAGGAGGCATGGTAGAAAAATAGTTTGAGGAATTGGAGAGCTGTGTTTGAATTCCGGTTGAGTTCATTACATTCACTTATGTGCTAATACCCTTCAGAAAGGAATGAATCCATCTCTTCTCTACCCAGTTATGGGTAAATAGCAGAACAGGCTGGTTCTGTAGTCTTGGTTGGCAACCAGTCTACTACAGAAAGAAATGGCAACCTAGTGCAGGAAAATATTCACATTTCATGTTTGTGGGGACTGCTTGTGAAAACAAAAAGTCACTTAAAATCACTTAGATGTCTCGATTTATAAAAAATACACAAGGTGTGATGGGTAAATTGTCACCCCTTGTGAAGTTACGTCATGTCAGAGAGAAAGTTGACATGCCAGGTCAGGACCGATGATATTACAGACCCTTTTAATTTGGTAGAGAATCTAGAGATAAACAATAGAAGCACCTGATCAAATATGGAAGAAATATTCAATGAATGGCAGATTTATGTGTAACATGGGTTCTGATGAGAAAAATTGTCTGGCAGGACATTGTGAACCAACGTTCCTAGCAGATGGCTAAGCTATCAATTCAATATAATCATTCCACTTCATTTAGGTGCAAAGAGTTGTTCTGATGGTTAGTATCAGTCATATAGCTTACAGGCAAAAATATGACAAGGAGAAAATAATCATTTCTTGGGGGGAAGAGAGAAAAAAAAGAGAGAAAGAGAGAAAAAGAGAGAGAAAGAGAAAAAGAGAGAGAGAGAGAGAGAGAGAGAGAGAAAGAGAGAAAGAGAGAAAGAAAGAGAGAGAGAGAGAGAGAGAGAGAGAGAGAGAGAGAGAGAGAGAGAGAGAGAGAGAGAGAGAGAGAGAGAGAGAGAGAGAGAGAGAGAGAGAGAGAGAGAGAGAGAGAGAGAGAGAGAGAGAGAGAGAGAGAGAGAGAGAGAGAGAGAGAGAGAGAGAGAGAGAGAGAGAGAGAGAGAGAGAGAGAGAGAGAGAGAGAGAGAGAGAGAAAGAGAGAGAGAGAAAGAGAGAGAGAGAGAGAGAGAGACCAATTTTACTTTGCTGGACTTGCAACTAAGACAGGACTAAATAATTGTTCGAGTTTTGTTTAATGGCATATCAACAACTCTGTGGGTTATTTAATGCCAAAAAGGTGAGGTTTTAAGGTTTTATTTTTTGTAATGTTTGGTTATAGTGAGAAAGCTGATTTAGTCAGATTTTAATGAAAAGTTTTTGTTTTTATTCTTTATTTTAAGAAACTGAAAATGTCTTCTATTTTTCTATTCAAAAATGTTTTGATGAAATTTTTTTTTCTTCAAAAATGTATTGTTGGTAAAATTTTTCCCTAAAAAATGTATATTTTTCTCTAAAAGTCTATTTTTATACTTTCATGGCGTTTTGACACCAGTTTTGGGGTTAACTATTTGCTCAGACCTGGAATCCTAACAGGTGCTACCACTCCGGGACAAGGTGGACCCAAGAACAGTTAAGAGGTGGTTCCATATTCCTCACAATCTCTTAATCAGAGGCCTTGCTACCCTGGGCCCTAAATAGTTGTGTCATCCATATAAATACCAACTTTGAAAATGATAATATGGTGTTCATTCTGATTGACTAAATAGACTGTCTACTCCTCCCATATGAATTGTACACCTAAGGAATGTCATACGCTGTGTCTGCTGAAGAAGGATGACAAAAAAAAAAAGCAACGAAACAAATTCTTTTAGCCAAACAATGATGCATTATATATATATATATATATAAGTTCTTTGTATTGAATTATAAAAATTTGCAAAGTAATAATAACAAAAGAACCATTCTATTTTCATTTAGAATTATCCACTTGGCAATAAATACTAAAAATAGTATGAAATACATCATTTCTTTTAAAAAAAACTGGGGTGGCCTAATAATTATGGCCGTAGCATATATATATATATATATATAGCAAATCTAAAGGGTGCGATGGGTAAATTGTCGCCATTTGCCTTGTAAAATTTTGCAAAGTAATAATAACAAAAGAACCTTTCTATTTTCATTTAGAATTATCCACTTGGCAATAAATACTAAAAATAGTATGAAATACATCGTTTCTTTTAAAAAACTGGGGTGGCCTAATAATTATGGCCGGTAGTGTATATCGATATATTACTTTGGAATTAAAAGTGATTTGAATTCCTATAGCCAAAATTATCATATCTGCCGATAACGAATATTTAGAAACAGTAAAAATCAATCAAAGTTACTTGATACGACTAAACTTACTAAACTTTGTAACAAATTACACAACACAACTAAATGCATTACTTAGAGCAATTATAATCATGTTGGCAATAAGTGACAGATTACTATGAAAATGGTTACTTAGAATGATTACTTCATCACTTATATAAATGTAAAAACAGTCTTAGTTTGCAATAACATGAGGAACAAATAACTATAAAATAATGCAACAATAATAAGAAATAAATTGTGTGAATAAGAAAAAAAACTTGTACAGATATAAAAAAAAAATGTTTATAGAATAAACTAAAAGGAAAATACAAAAATTAGTTAAACTCTGAATTTAATTTTTTTTTTCAAATACAATTTTAGATATTGTTTATAAAAATAAGCAAACAAAATTCTGGGAAACAAGCTCATTTAGTAACCCTCTACTTCAAGTGGCTCTTGGTCCTTCTAGTATGTTGTATTGGATTAAAAAAAAAAAGTTGAAGATGAAAAATTACTTTCAAAATTATCCTTTATTCCTTAATTTTTATGGTTTCAAGCAGACATATAAACTTTGAGTATTATATATTAGACTAGCAGTATAGCCCGGCGTTGCTTGAGTGTAATGAAAGCTTTAAAACTAATCCATGGTCCTGGAGCTCAGACTCTTTGGACATTGACACGAAAGACTTAAAAGCAATAGTTGTTTCCAGTTAAAGCAAAACCGTAGACGGAAAAAAAATGAATGGATGTAAGTCAAATTTTGATTTCCTGCTATCAATATCAGATAAGTTTTTTCATTGTAAACTGAATTTTGAAGGCTAAATAAGTCCTCTGAGTAAATGGTATCATGGCTGAAACTAAAAACTACAATACTTAGTTTTCTACTTAGTTTTTGCTTCGGGTTTGGCTCTAAAATAAAAGTACTGAAAATATACAGGCAGATAAACAGACACACAAACATCTTGCCTTTTATATATATATATATATATATATATATTACCAATTTTCTGCACTATTGTAAGAACTGCAACCTTGAAACTTCTGAATATCGTTTCTTATGTCTTTGTCTATGAGTGTATCAAATTTGATTAAAATCTAACCACTCCTAAAACCCGACTTTTTCGATTATCGATTTTCAATATTTATCAGGGGTACCTTGACACAAAACCTAGCTAAGAACATTCACAGATGCTTATAGTACAACTGTGTAAATTTTCAAGAAAATTGGTTCAGCCATTTCGGAGTCTATAGGTAACGGACACACACACACTCACACACAGACAAAGTTCCATTTATAAATAAGTTTAGGTTTATTTTATTCTTGTTTTTCGATTTGTCTATCTCATTAGTCTTCTTTCCTGTTTAAAATTTTTGACATGTCAGGCTTTCTGTGGCAAAATAGTGAAACGCTACTGTCTATGAGTCTTACGTACACACCATTCTTTAAAATGTCATAACCTCCTAAACCCATTTAATTCATCTCAGTTATTCTTTTTTATTTTTCAAATTCTCATCTATATATATTACCAAGTAAATTAACCACATTTTACTTCCTGATGATGGTGTTTAACATCAAAACTTTATAGTTATTGAGTCGCAGTATGCTATTATTATTATTATTATTATAATAATAATAATAATAAATGGCATATAACTGCGGCTTACTTTTGTATTGAGCACTTTCAATAATATCATCAAGTACCCTTTCGACCACAGTGAGATTTGAACCTGGGCTTAATGGTCAGAAAGCAAATGTTCTAACCACAGCATGTAACCATTCAAATTTATAAAAGGGTAAATAAGGATTTCCTTATAGTAGGTTCGTATATTTGAATAATTTAGTAAATATTTATAAGTTTATGAATATAAAATTGTCTTCAGATTTATCTCTTTATAAATTGGAAGACGATAAACATTGTATTAGTTTTAATTCACAAATCCAATGAACTTAGCTCACTGGTGCCCCCTGTATATGAATTTATACGAGCTACAAAATTAGAAACTAGGACCCACCCTTTTACTGTGAAACCAATAAAATGTTAACAAACTTCTACTCCATCAGCTTCTTTTCTCACACTTCCCGCCTGTGAAAATTTTCTTCTGTTTACTTGCTTTACCGACAGCTACAATCTCCAAGAATTTAAATATAAAGTCAATAGTCATCTCCTATCTCATTAACCTGTATCCTCTGTATTATGCTCCTTTCTCCGTCCACTCCACTCATCAGTATTCTCATCTTTCTCCTACCCACTTCCTGACACCCCCTATAACCAGTCACTCTTTCTCATAACTTTCCTCCTATGTAACCCCTTGCAAAACAGTGGCAGCAAAATGCCTTACTTTGGCGATATGATTATAAAAAAAATCTATACTATGATGTGGATATAAAGTGGGGGCCCATTTCTACATTACAATCAATATATAATTCGATCCTTCACTTTATGGACACAGTCATCCTTCTCTCATGCTCCTTTCTCCATCCACTCCACTCATCAGTATTCTCATCCTTCTCTTACCCACTTCCTGACACCCCCTATAACCTGTCACTCTTTCTCATAACTTTCCTTCTATGTAACCCATACAAAGCAGTAGCAGTAAAATGCCTTGCTTGGGTCGATACGATTAAAAAGAAAAAGGAAAGAAAGAGATAGATAGATAGATAGCCCGACAGCTACAATCTTCAAGAATTTAAATGTAAAGTCAATCATCTCTTATCACACTAACCTGCATCCTCTCTTTCTCCTTTCTCTGTCCACTTTACTCTCATCCTTCTCTTACCCACTTCCTGATACCCCTATAACCTGTCACTCTTTATCATAACTTTCCTTCTATGTAACAGTGGTAGTAAAATGCTTTGCTTGGGGGCAATATGATTATTAAAAAAAAAAAAAAATTTGTCATAGGTTTTAAATGTCGTAAATATGTAATTATTCTTCTAAATAAACAATCTAATATTTTTTTAATATTTTTGTTGCAAATTCTCAAGAACGAAAGTGATGTATAAATTCACTTTGATCATGTGTTTAAGTTTTATTACAATTTCTTTTTAGAATAATAAACCTTGCTGAGAAATAGTTAAAAATAGCATGACTAAAAAAAAAATTCCTTTTGACCTTTTTTTTTGCAGGTATGAAAGAAAGTCCATGATTTCCGAAAAACAATTCAATTTACAATAAATGAAAAGGGAGACACCTTAGTGTCTTAAATTCTAAGAAAAAAAATTTTTTTTTAATTCTAAAAAAATTTAAAATATAGATGAAAGCATAAAATTGTGTTCAAAATAAACTTAGTTAAAGTCAAAAAATTGCATAAAAAATATTTAAATTTCAGCATAAATAACCCACAGAGGTTTTGATAGGTCACGAAACAAAATCAACCAATTGAATAAATGTATTCTTTATTCTTGCTTATTTTGCCCAAAGTAAGGCAATAATCTTGGACAATATCTTCAAAGATGAAGGAAAAACTTGAAGCAGTTTCATTTTTGTAGGGATTTTCTCTGTAATAATTTCTGTTCATTTTTATTAAGATTTTGTCTTTACAATAAATATTATGACCAGTTTTGTTCCTCGGTGATATTAAGCAATTTTATTGACTGACTGAAGTGATCACTTGTGCTCATAAGTAAAATATCTAGATTTTTCACTTACATATTTCTTTGGATATTGCAGGTAATCTAGATTGTCTGTAACTTATAGAATCCAGATTTACATTTTAGTTAAGGGCCATACATGATACATGCTTAGGTGATCATGTCTTAAAAGAGACATGACTAACTAGGCAGAAGATTTTCCCACGGTAGGTTGCTATTACTTTCTGCAGTAGACTGGTTGCCAGCCAAGGCTATAGATCCCAATCTGTCCTGTTATTTGATTCATAGCTAAAGGGGGAAGAGATGTATTATATTATTAAGTAGTAATTAGTAGGGGATCAGTTTATTACTTCATAACAATATAAAACTGATCCCCCATTTTATGATTAGTAGATGCCTTAATCATGTTTTTAACTACTATATTCAGTCAGTCAGTTAAGTGCCATACGTGATACACGCTTTGGCGAACATGTCTTGAAAGATATAACTGACTAGGCAGAAGATTTTCCCACAGCAGGTTGCCATTACTTTTTGCAGTAGACTGATTGCCAACCAGAGCTATAAAACCCAATCTGTTCTGCTATTTAACCCATAGCTGGAGGAAGAAGCAACAGATTCATACCTTTCCCAAGGGTACTTGCACGTCTTTAATTTCTTGTTCCAAGCAGACATTCACTGCACCACAATGCACATTTATATTTACCCCCCCCCCCCCCCAAATATTTATTTCCCCTTAGAAAAAAAAAAAAAGCAGAGTCTTACTATTCACATTCTATTCTTAATGCAAAAAGAAAAGCATTCAAATTTAGAAATCCTAAAGAAAAAAAAAATGTCAGTACAATAAACTATCAAAAAATTGTGTACTTAAAATCAAAAACCTCACTATCCCAAACACGACTAACAGAAAAAAAAAAAATACTGAATCAACAATGCATCAAAAGCAGGGACACACATGTCAGTATCTGGTTTCCAATGTCCTCTAAGGTATGTCTGCCTCGTTCTTGCAAGACAAGTAGTTAAAGTTTTAGTTCTCACTGTTCAAATTTGTTCTACAGTCAAGTAACATTTAATTGTGAGTCAATAAATACTTCTTTTATGTGCCATATCCTTTCAAGACGTAGGCGATCATGACTTTCCATGTCTCCCTATCCCTGGTGGCTCTTAGCACAACTTCTCCTCTTACTCCATGCAACCCTCGTTCTGTCATCCACTAGCTCAAGCTCATAAATATAGAATATAAATGTATAGAAACTAGCATGGTCACAAAATGAGTGATCAGTTTATGTATTGATTATAACATAATTGATCCCCCATTTTATACCCACATAATTTCTTATAAACAGTTAGCATATATATTCTTCTATGTGCCCTGTCCCTTCAGGATGTAGGTGATCATGGCTTTCCACATCTCCCTATCCCTGGTGGCTCTTCGCAGGCTTTCTCCTGTTGCACCATGCAGCCCTCGTTCCATCATCTACCCGATCAGGTCCTTCAAATATGTTATCTGCTACTTAACCCTGTCTCTTTTTCCATATATCTGGCCTGTTAGTATCAAGTTCTCCAAGCCCTCCTTCCTCATTGCATGGGGTTAGCGACTCAGACTGACACCAAATCAGTTGAGTTTCGATCTTGGCCAGAAGCAAGTGGATGTCTAGTCCCACTGATTAGCTGTGAAACAACAAAACAAGCTTCTATCTGGATGATGAATATATATATATATATATTTTAAACAGAAATCAAATAATTACTTTCACTTTCACCAACAGCATTTAAATTACTAGAGCAAATGATATGTAACAAGGAAAAAAAGTAGTCCTTTAAAATGTTTAACAGTTTAGCCAAAATTGCTTGGAAGACACAAACCATTGGTCAATGTTTACATTTATTAAACCTAGAGAAGAAGACACTTGATATTTAACTCATAGCTGAAATGATTCGTTCCTTTTTACAAGGGCTTTTTTTTCTCATATATTCTTTTGAAAAGTGTAGCTGGTTCTGCACAAATTATCACTACTGTAATCAAATCATCAGTCTGTCGCCTCAGTTATGGATTAAGTACAGCAATTCACAAATAATTAAAAAAAATATCTGGAGAAAGCAACAGGAAACCTCTCTCTTATCATTCACAAAAAGACAGGCCAGTTCACAAATAACATAAAAAGGAAATTATGTAGAAAGTAATAGGAACTACTCCACTATGTTTACTCAGAAGGCATGACAATTCACATCAGAAGAGAGTCATGATCAGTTATGTTCTGACGAAACAATATTAGAAGCAATAGTAATAATTGTAATTAGTCAAATTGCATGAAACATTGGCGCTAATTCTTCTTTCATTAATTTGTCTTATTTTTTTTTTCATACAAGATTAAATCAATAAGTTCATAGCTTGATATAGACATTAAGTAAATTTTAATCTGAAATTTTGATATATATATATTTTTTTAAATCATTTCACCCCAAGCAAGGCATTCCACTGCCACTATTGCGCAGGGGCTTACATAGGGGGAAAGTGATGAGAAAGAGTGGTTAGATATATGCAAAGTCAGAAGGAGGGTGATAGACAGGTAAGGATACTGAGGATAAGGATTGGGTAGATGGGAAGAGTGTTTGAGAGAATAGATGCGAGTTAGTGTGTTAGGAGGTGTCTATTGACCTTACATTTAAACTCCTGGAGATTGTAGCTGTCAGGGAAGCAAGTATGTGGAAGGGAATTCCACAGACGGGAAGTGCGAGAAACAAAACTGTTGGAGTAGAAATTGAAAACCTATTTTCCATTGAATTAAATGCATTGATAAAGGAGAAAATTGAAATACTCGAAAAATAAAGATTTCTGTATTCATTAAGCCAGAGTCAGCAGTGGAATTCTGGAGCTTTAAATCAAAAGTGTTTTAATCTGTCAAAATCGATTAAAGAATACAATGAAAGTCGTTTCAAGCATTCCAACAGAACATATCCAAAATAAGATATTTGAAAACAGCCAAGAAAAAAAATGTAAGCTAATAGATACAATCCTATCAACTCACAAATAATTCTTTGGTAATATCTAATAAAAGCTGCAAATCTTGGAAAATTTGTGTTTAAATTAATCTTGGAAATTAAAAGTTCATAACTAAAGAAAAATATAAGAAATTCTTTAGAAATTTCTTGACTTCAACCCCAAATGAAAATATTTATAGAAATAAAACACACAGACTATAGACCAAAGTCTTGGGGCAAGTCACTATTTTGAAGAATCATCTAAAAGTTAAAGGTTGTCTGCCTTTTTCAAAACAAGATTACTTGCTCATTTCAAGCATTCAATAGTATTAAACAATTATAGCATAAAGTTCAATTAATATTTTAAATGTTTTTGCTTAATCAACTTTGATGGATATCAGTAAAGTGCATACATTGTGAAGTATGGCAATCCTTCAAGGGATTTTCATCTTGTGTGTATTCAGCCACTATCAGGAGGAAATAGAGGGAGTGGCTAGCAGCATAGTATGCTGGCATGAGATGTCTCAGGAAAGCTCCTCTGTTGAATCAAGAAAAGTGGGGAAGAAAACTGAGAAAATAAAGGAGGGAAGAAAACCAGAGGGGGAAAAAATTAGAGGGAAAACAAATAAAGAGAAACGAAGGAAACCGGAGAAAGGAAAGAAAGAAAAGAAACCGGAGAAAGGAAAGAAAGAAAAGAAACCGGAGAAAGGAAAGAAAGAAAAGAAACCGGAGAAAGGAAAGAAAGAAAAGAAACCGGAGAAAGGAAAGAAAGAAAAGAAACCGGAGAAAGGAAAGAAAGAAAAGAAACCGGAGAAAGGAAAGAAAGAAAAGAAACCGAGAAAGGAAAGAAAGAAAAGAAACCGAGAAAGGAAAGAAAGAAAAGAAACCGAGAAAGGAAAGAAAGAAAAGAAACCGAGAAAGGAAAGAAAGAAAAGAAACCGAGAAAGGAAAGAAAGAAAAGAAACCGAGAAAGGAAAGAAAGAAAAGAAACCGAGAAAGGAAAGAAAGAAAAGAAACCGGAGAAAGGAAAGAAAGAAAAGAAACGAAGGAAGGAAAGAAAGAAAAGAAACCGAGAAAGGAAAGAAAGAAAAGAAACGAAGGAAGCCGGAGAAAGGAAAGAAAGAAAAGAAACGAAGGAAGCCGGAGAAAGGAAAGAAAGAAAAGAAACGAAGGAAGCCGGAGAAAGGAAAGAAAGAAAAGAAACGAAGGAAGCCGGAGAAAGGAAAGAAAAGAAATGAAGGAAGCCGGAGAAAGGAAAGAAAAGAAACGAAGGAAACCGGGCAAGATAAAAAAAAAAAAAAGAGGAAAACCGGGGAAGGAAAAAAAAAAAAAAAAAAAAAAAAAAAAAAAAACCAAAAAAAAAAAAAAAAAACCAAAGAAAACCGGGAAAAGATAAAAGAAAATAGAGAGGAAGAAAGTCAGAAAAGAAAAAAAGTGAAAAGTAAGGTCTTCACATGTTTGAAGCATGTCTTTATCCAAATCCCTCTCAACAGTTGCAGAAGAGCATATACCTTTTCTAATGACCTCACTGACAGTGTGCAGCAGCAATGTAAAACCCTACCAAATATTGTTTCTTAAAACTAAGCCATGTTTACAAATATTCAGAATTTATGATCACAAATTCTTTTTTTCTTTTTTGTAGCTCTAGTGTCTTTCTGAGGGAGTGACAATCTGATCCATTTAGTTACTTTCATGAAGCCTGGAAAGTTGGGCAATTTAGCTGACATTAGATAACTTATGACTAATTGAAAATTTTTACTGTATGGAATTTCAGTCATGTTTTTTTTTCCTTGCTTAATGAAAAAATTGTTTAATAAGAGAGTTATTTTAAGTATTCCCACCCAAGTAAATTCACCTTCATGGCAAATTTTTTATTGCGAGATTGAGACAATAGACATTAAAACTTTATCAACAGTGATTTTACAATTTTAAATAAATATGCAGATAAATAAAACGAAATACTTTTTTTCTTTTTAAAAACAAATCAACTGCAAATTGTTTTACAAGAAAAAAAAAGAAAAGAAAAGAACAGAACTGGAAAGACTAATTAAAATGCAAAATAGATCACCTAAGGATGGTTTCGTTTGTTTGTCTCGAGGTTTAACGGCCTATCAATCATTATGGGATCATTTAAGGTCATAACAAATGATTTCGGGTAAGGTTATATTATTTTTACAGAATTTTGGAAGATGTCTCTCTTTTGAAACTTTTCCATTGTTTTCAAGTTGTATTACTTTTTAACTTCTTTTACCCCTGGTGAGGGTCGGATCTATTTTTGATCTTCGGATCTTTACTTAGATTATATTTTGTTGTATAGTTTGATCTTTTTGAGGAAGGTTAAAATAGTATTAGAGTTTTTTTCAGAAAGATCTTTCAGGTTGTTAACATTGTAGAGGGATTGCCGGATATCATCCAGTTCACACTCCACCCACGTCTATTGAACAGGTGATATGTTGCCTCATGAAAGATAAAACAGTTCTTGTCCTAATACTTTTGCACAGTACTGTACATACATACATACACTACTATTTTATATCTATGTGGGCATTCCCTCTTAAAATTAAGGTGGGAAAACTTTCTGCTAGAGTTTTTTTTTTTTATTATAATGAAGTAGTGAATGTGTTATTAGCAAATTCTATAAAAATTTGTAAAAATGGGAACCTATTTTCCTTTTGTTCATATGTAAAGTTAGGACCAGTAAATTTTTTTTTTGTTTTTTTTAAAATTGTTTCACTCCAAACAGGGCGGTACCACCACTGATGTGCAGGGGGCTACATAAGAGTAAAAGTTTAGTCAGGAAGGGAGTAAAGTGAAAGAGAAACCAGTTAGAGTGGGTGTCAGAAAAAGGCCAAGAGAAGGATGGAAACACAGGTGTGAAGACAGTTACGAAGGTAGAGAGAAAGGAAAAGAAAAATATATACAGGGTGATGTAGAAAGAACTGGAGTGAAGTGGATAAGAGATGGGAATTGACATTGCATTTAAATTCCTGGAGGTTGTAGCCATCAGGAAAGCAAAAATGTGAAAGGGAGTTCCACAAGCAAGAAGTGCGGTTTTTGAATGTGGTTTTGAGATTATCAGAACAACTATAATTAAAATATTTATGGTAATTTTTTTCTGACAAAACTATCCACTGTTTTGTAAATATCCATTAGGTTTCATTTTTAAATGCTATTTTTTTTTTTTTTTTTTTAGTATTTGTCTATATTTTTGAGATGAGGTAGTATTTACATTATTTGAACTATTGTCCCCATCTTTGTTGCCATTTGTACGACGTTTAATAATAGATCATTCTATTTGTCTATATTTCTGAGATGAGGTAGTATTTACAGTATTTACATTATTCGGACTATTGTCCTCATCTTTGTTGCCATTTGTACAACACCACTGGAAACTACGTAAACTTAAGTTGGTTGGTTTTTTGTTTTTATGGCATATCAACCTCGGCGGGTCATTTATTGCCAACTAAATTTTATTTATTTATTGCTGGTAATACCTTTTTTTTTCTTTCAGCAATTTATTGTTTTTATATAAGTTTTGTGTCTAGTAATACTATTTTTTTTTCGAGTGTCAAGATTCATTGGGATTTGTTTTTTTTGTTGTTTTTTTTTTTTTTTTTTTTTTAAGAGCAGGGTCCCCAAGTCCTACCCTTGTTATTTAACTCATAACTGGAGGGAACGGATGGATTGCTACCTTTCCCAAGGGTACCAGTGCTTAAGTGAATGCAGGGTATTCAACTGGAATTTGAACTCGGCTTACCGATTTCTCTTTCCGAGCTGATATCCACCTCACCACAACGCACATCCATCACTAAACGCTTACAGCACCTGGTATTCCCAAGCAGACACCCATTTAAGTACTAACCAGGCTCAACATTGCTTAACTTCGGTGATCGAGCGAGAACCGGTGTATTCAATGTGTTAGGCCATAAGCCCATGTAAACTTAAAGAATCAGCACATATGCTAGGCTTCAAAAATCTCCTAAGCTGACCAAGCGTAGAGATGAACACAATATGAGAATCAGTAATACAGAGTGCCAGAGAAAATCATTAGTGTCAAAAATTGCAATATGAGCTCTGGTAAAAAAAAAGGTTACTGGATATTAGGTTTATAAGTCCCAAAAATTCAGTTCTTGTCCTTTTGGCTCAGTCGATATAGACGTTGGTTAGTTCCTGTGACTTGACCCAAAGAATTGTGAGTTCAATACCATGCTACAGCAGTGGTGAACAAGTAACATGCAGGGTTAGAGGGAGATAACTCATGACTTCCAATCGTGGCATTACTACTAATCAAGGAATGAGAATGATATACCCCAGTGATTGTAAGATTGATATGTCGTTAAACAAATATCAAACTCCTTTCAAGAATGGTTAACTATCAAGAATCAAATATTGTTATGCCAGATACCATAGTGGATGTGCAGGTGGTGTAATAAATAATGACTTGGAATGAGAAAGAGAGCAGAGTTCAAATATCAGATGGATTTATGACATTAACTTATGCACAAATACCCTTGGGAAAGGTAGATAATCCATTTCCTGCAGCTATAAGAGCACAAGAGGATTTGTATCAGAGATAAAAATAAGTTGTCAGAATAGTTTTGGCCAGACATTCATTGCGGCTGATGATGAGCAGGCTCCCCCATTGGTCATGCGTTCATTAGATTAAATAATGAACTGGTTTGTCTTACCAATTTATTCATGACGTCAGAAACATTCTGTCGAGACTATTTCTATGCTTCCTGAATATGATCCTCAATGCTACAATGTTTGTGACGATTTTGATATTTTTTATCGAGAAAAAAAGTCTCGTTTTATTCCTGCCCATTTTGTCTTGCTTTCGCATAAGTAAATATTTTTTCTGATCATCACTATCAGGATGAAAGCCATTTTGTACTTCCATTCAAACAAAGAAATAGATTATATTCCCTCTAAGCATTGAAAGCAATTCTCCAAGATATTTTAAAAGTGTTTTTATGGAATTATTACTGCATATTTTGAATTCTGTAATTCCAAGCACCACACCCAAGATATAAAATATTAAAATAGAAAGAAAATAAAACAACTTGAAAATATTTACATTGGTACTTGTTAGATAAGCACATGTAAGAGGTCCTTTCAGTGTATAAGTATGTATATATCTCTCCACATCTTCCTTTTCCCTGTTTAGGATATGGTTTCCGG
Organism: Ascarosepion bandense; assembly: GCA_037127315.1. Classification (NCBI taxonomy): domain Eukaryota; kingdom Metazoa; phylum Mollusca; class Cephalopoda; order Sepiida; family Sepiidae; genus Ascarosepion; species Ascarosepion bandense. The sequence goes on along the minus strand of JBBBDQ010002473.1, from coordinate 488,328 downwards.
CTTTCTCTTTTCCAATCTTTCCACTATTACATAGCCCCCTGCACATCAGTGGCGTAACCGCCTTGCTTGGGGTGATACGATTAAAAAAAAAAAAAATAAATAAATAAAAAAAAAAATCTAAACTATATATATTACTACAAATATTTATGAGTAAGATAATAGTGTATTTTTTTCTGTTGCCTTCTGTTTTGAATTCTATTATCATCTTAGACTTGTTTCCAAACAAGGCTAGAGAGACTACTTCATAATATAATCCATCTCTTCCCCCCTCTAGCTATGAGTCAAATAACAAGACAGATTGAGTTCTATAGCCTTGGCTGGCAACCAGTTTACCACAGTAAGTAATTGCAACCTACTGCGGGATAATCTTCTGCCTAGTCAGTCATGTCTCTTTCGAGACATGATCGCCCAAGCGTGGATCATGTATGGCACTTAACTGACTGATTGTTCATCTTCTGAGGAACATGAAATGTATCAGGAGGCCTGTTTTGCGGGTTTTAGGGAAACCCACAAAGTTTGGATATTTTTGACCTATGCTTATATCAAGATCTGTTTTCATTTTTAATCAATTTCCTTGTTGAATTTTTATGTTTCAGTCTTTTTTGTTTCTTTTTTTTTTTGTACGTGCCAGTATCGATGAGTAGTGAAGTCAATGTTTTCTTTATATATTTCTGTTCATGTTCACAATATCTAAATCTAATCTAAACTTATTTATAAATGAAACTGTGTGTGTGTGTGTGTGTGCTTGTATGTCTGTTACCTATAGACTCGGAAATGGCTGAACTGATTTTCTTGAAAATTTACAGTTGTACTATTAGTTTCTGCGAGTGTTCTTAGCTAGGTTTTGTGTCGAGGTACCCCTGATAAATAACGAAAATCGATAATCGAAAAAAATCAGGTTATAGGAGTGGTCAGATTTTAATCAAATTTGATACACTCATAGACAAAGACATAAGAAATGATATTCAGAAGTTTCAAGGTTGCAGTTCTTACAACAGTGCAAAAAATTGATAATATATATAAAAGGCAAGATGTTTTTGTGTGTGTGTGTTTATCTGCCTGTATGTCTATTTTTTCAGCCCTTTTATTTTAGTTTTTATTTTGGGTTTGGCTCTAAGCAGGTATAATTGTAGTTCTTAGTCTCAGCCATGATACCATTTACTCAAATGACTTATTTAGCCTTCAAAATTCAGTTGACGATGAAAAACTTATTTGATATCTATACCAGGAAATCAAAATTTCACTTACATCCATTCATTTTTCTTTCAGTCTACGGTTTTGCTTTAACTGGAAACAACTATGGCTTTTTAGTCTTTTGTGCCAACGTCCAAGGAGTCTGAGCTCCAGGACCATGGATTAGTTTTAAAGCTTTCATTACACCTGAGCAACGCTGGGCTATACTGCTTCAGTAATGAATTGAGTTCTGTGACTGGCGTGTTTATACAACATTATATATATATATATATATATATATATATATCTTGTGGAGAGGTTTTTTACTTGTTTCAGTGATGCTGACTTTGAAGTTTCATGAAGGCATTATTGTCATGTCCTCACTCTTCAGGGTTTTGCAGTAGAAAAAACAAAAACTGAAGAGTGAAACATCACAAAAATGCCTTCATGAAACTTCAAAGTTGACATAAGTGAAACAATGCTGAACATTACAATTTAACACACACACAGTGATTTTCTAAGCACAGCGAAGATGTGGCACAAGGCCAAAAGAATGGGGTAACCAGCGAGGATTGAACTAACTACTCAGTTGTAATAATTCTAGAAAGACAAGCTTGAAACCATTAGACTACGTCAAGGTGCCCATATATATGTGTGCATGTATCGAGGCAGCAGATAATTTTCTAAACATATACTGTTAAATACAAGAGACACTGAATGTCTTATGTTTAGTCACGAGCCGTTCTAAACATCGTATTTTGGCTTTAATTTCAGGTGAAAATAAAGACAAATTCTTCAACATTTGAATAATTTTTTCATTAAGTTGGTTCTAAGCTTTCGGCTCACATGAGCCATCTTCAGAGAGGTTACAAGGACGTTAACACAAAAACATCCACCATCAGTGACGATTTTATCTTGTGTTGACAAAACTTCGCTAAGGAACAGCAACAGATTTATTTTCAACTGAAATTAAAGCCAAATTGCAATGTTTAAACATAATAGACATTCATTGTCTCTTATATTTAACAGTATATGTTTAGAATATATATATATTTCGCTGATTACCAATGGGTTTGTAAAAACTTATGTTCATTATAATACTGTTAAACCTTAACAATGGGTTCTCATTGGATTTAATCCCATGTGAAATTTACCTTACCAAGTATTCTACACACACACACACATATATATATATAAATTAAGACAAATACCTTATTCCATAGTTAAGCAGAAGCATGGGCCTATTTTAGGCAAACCATCATCAGCTTCCGTCTTTACTGTACAGAAGATTTTACACAAATAAAATTTACAAAAACGTTACCCCACCAAAAAACACAAAAGCAGAAATAAAAATGAAAATTGCTCCCTTAAAAGTGAAAAATTAAAGAAGAAAGTTCATTACATCTGTTAGACGAATACACACACACAAAACATATATACACACGCATACACAACCACAATATATAATCTAAGAGTATGCATAAGAATAGAGGTCAAGTCAAAAATTCTCTACATAATTATATATATATATATATATATATATATATATATATATAGTGGGGTGAAACAAATATTCGTACACATGAAAATTGTATTTTAATGATTGTAAAACCCTTAACTGAAACAAAATTTGATATATTTTATGTAAAGATACATACTACTAAAAAATAATAATCTCGAATAATTCTTATTTTTACAGAAATTAATGCATTATTTTCATTTTAAGGGGTGAAAAAAGTATTCGTACAAATCAATTTTAACGAATATTTTATGGTAGTATTTTCTAGAATTTTCAAGTAATGTTATCAGTAACTATTGTTAACGCTATTAGCCACTATCAGAGAATTCTGCAATAGACAGTCTTACAAGAAGGTTCTAATAATGCCTGAAGGGAAAGAATTGACAGTTATAAATGGTAAGATGAATGCCGAAAGTTACCAGAAAATTCTGCAAGACAATTTAATGTTTTCTGTTGAGAAGCTTCGGCTACCTCCTGATTGGATTCTTCAACAAGATAATGATCCTAAGCATACTGCTAGATCTACAAAGAAATGGTTCATTGAAAGTAATGTTAATGTCTTGCAATGGCCAAGTCAGTCCCCAGACTTGAACCCAATCGAGAATTTATGGCGATATTTGAAAATTCAAATTGTGAAAAGAGCCCCCCCCCCCCAAAAAAAAATATCAAGAATTTGAAGACAATATGCCAAGAAGAATGGGAAAAAATACCAGTCAATGTGTGCAAATCATTAATTGAGACGTACAGGAATAGACTGGTAGCTGTTGAACTGAATAAAGGATATTCGACAAAGTATTAAATTAATATGCTTTTGTTGTTTTGTACGAATACTTTTTTCACCCCTTAAAATGAAAATAATGCATTAATTTCTGCTAGAATAAGAATTATTTGAGATTATTATTATTTTTTAGTCGTATGTATCTTTATACATAAAATATATTGAATTTTGTTTCAGTTAAGGGTTTTACAATCATTAAAATACAATTTTTCATGTGTACGAATATTTGTTTCATCCCACTATATATATATATATATATATATATATATATAAAAGAGTGTGTATGTGTGTGCGCACATTTGTAAAGTTTAATTATGATCCATTATGATTCACTGAACCATTTTTAGAGCGGATTAAAATTAGTGTGTTAAAAATCAACGAGCATTTTATTGATAATATGAATAAATAACTTGTTACAAATGGTTATCAGTCTAAGAAAAATAAAACATGGTACAAAAAATAATTGTGTATTATATTGAAAGATCATCTGATTAAAAGAATCAGCACACATGTTATGCTCTAATAACCATCTCACACTATATGACAGCCATTGATTAAACAAGATTAAAAAAAAAAAATTCTTCCTTTGTGTGAAATGTAAAAGTTTTACATTTACATTATTCAAATATTCCTCATCTTTATTGCGACATTTTGGCCATTGTATGTTTCTTTGAGTGCTAGAAATTTTGATCCAAACCCTGAAGAAGGCCAAAGCATACAATGGCTGAAACATTGTAAACATGACAAAGATGAAGACAATCCAAACAAGGGAAATCATGGAAATACCACTTCATCTCAAAAGTATAGATACTAATGTTTTTTTTTTTCAAAATTATTGATGATACATTATTCAAATATTCCTCATCTTTATTGCGACATTTTGACAATGTTCTGTTTCAAGAGAACGAGAGATAAGAGATTGTAGAATTGGTAATGATGATGTGGCGGAGATTCAGAATAAAAGAATTTTCAGATAGAAAATAAATCAATTTTGATGCAAAGTATCAAAATATTTATTCAATCTTTGAATATGAAAATACAGGAATAAAAAGCAGGAGAATGAGTATGAATGGAAGACAAAGGAATGATATTCAGAAAAGTCCATCAGATTATTTGCAAACTAGCAGTATAGCCCGGCGTTGCTCGAGTGTAATGAAAGCTTTAAAACTAATTTATGGTCCTTGAGCTCAGACTTTTTGGACGTTGGCAAGAAAGACTAAAAGCAATTGTTGTTTCTAGTTAAAGCGAAACCGTAGACTGAAAGAAAAATGAATGGATGTAAGTCAAATTTTGATTTCGTGCTATCGCTATCAAATAAGTTTTTTTGATCGTAAACTGAATTTTGAAGGCTAAATAAGTCCTCTGAGTAAATGGTATCATGGCTAAGACTAAGAACTAAAATTATACCTACTTAGAGCCAAACCCGAAGCAAAAACTAAAATAAAAGGGCTGAAAAACTGATTTTGATCAGACCTGGTATCTTGTCTTTTATATATATATATATATATATATATATATATATATATATATATATTTTATTGATTTTCTGCACTATTGTAAGAACTGCAACCTTGAAACTTCTGAATATCATTTCTTATGTCTTTGTCTATTAGTGTATCAAAGATGATTAAAATCGGACCACTCCTTCTATAACCCGATTTTTTCGATTATCGATATTTATTGGGTGTACCTCAACGCAAAACCTAGCTAAGAACACTCGCAGACACTTATAGTACAACTGTGTAATTTTTCAAGGAAATCGGTTCAGTTTGAGTCTATAGGCAACGGATACACACACACACAAAGTTCCATTTATAAATAAGTTTAGATAATTAGCAATACGTTAAATGAAGAATATGTGGCTAAAATAAATGGATTTAGGGCTTGAAAGTAGTATCAGTAATAAAAATTATGACCTTGTATTATAATCTCTTCATACTAATGGTCTTGATAAAAACATGGAGCCATTTTCTCTTCCCAATAACTATTGGTTAAATAGTCAGAGAGACTGGGTTCTATAGCAGAGGATAGCAGCCATTCTAGGCCAATAATTCTTCTTCTATGTGCCCTGTCCCTTCAGGACGTAGGCGATCATGGCTTTCGTTTCTCTATCCCTGTTGGCTCTGAGCACGCCTTCTGTTACACTATGCAATCCTCGTTCCGTCATCCACCTGATTCAGTCCTTCAAATATGTTATCCGTTACTTTCTCCTGTCTCTTTTTCCCTCTATCTGGCTTGTTAGTATCAGATTCTCCAAGCCCTCCTTCCTCATTGTGTGTCCCAGGAACTTCAGCTGTCTCTTCCTGATGCTCAGTATTAATTTTCTTTTTGTTTCCATCATTTCCAAGACCTCGTCATTGCTCACATGCTCGATCCATGATATTCGCAGCATCCTTCTGTAGAACCACATTTCAGTTGCTTCAAGTTTTTCCTTCATCTTTGATGATATTGTCCAGCATTCACTGCCATATTGAAGAACCGACATCACATAGCAATCCAGTAATCTCCTCTTGTTTCTAGTGAAATTGTCCTGTTTCTTAATACTTTACTCAACTTCTGGAATGCTTCCTTTGCCATGCCAATTCCAATTCGGCCAAGAATTATTTTGACTAGAAGCTGCATAGAAGGCAATTAGTAACAATTCTATCTTCCCCAAGGCGTGACAACTCAGATAATGAGTGAGTTTTGTTTAACAGTATATCAAACGTTGTGGGTTATTTAATGCCAAAAAGGTACTGTTTTAAGGGTTTTTTTTTAATGTTCGGTTATAGTGACAAGGTTGATTTTTTTTTTTATAAGCGTTTCGCCCCGAGCAAGGCATTTCACTGCCACTATTGTGCAGGGGGCTACATAGAGTGGAGAAAGGATGGTTAGATATAGGAAATATCAGAAGGAGGGTGATAGGTGGGTAAGGATACCGAGAATGTGGGTTGGGTAGATGTTGTGAGCATTGGGAGATTAGTTGAAAGTTAGTGTGATAGGAGGTGTCTATTGACCCTACATTTAAACACCTGGAGGTTGTAGCTGTTGGGAAAGCAGACATGTGGAAGGGAATTCCACAGGCAGGAAGCGCGAGAAAAGAAGCTGTTGGAGTAGAAATTACAGTTACATCTTATCTGTTTAACTGTAAAAGGGTGGGACCTAGTTGCTAATCTAGTATCTCGTGTAAATTCGTACCTAGGCGGCACCAATAATCTAAGTTCATCGGAGCAGAAGCCATGAAAGTATTTGTAGAAGAGGCACAGGGAAGCCACATCACACCGGTGAGAGAGTGGTTGCAGCTGTCTGCCAAGTCAGTATCAACCACATTACAGATTCTCCTTTGTATTTTGTCAAGAAGCCCAGGGGCACACGACCAGATGTGGCAGCATTATTTAATACATGGGTGGTTGGTAGATTTAAGTCCCATTTTGATGAAAACTTTTATTTTAGAAAAATGAAAATGTCTTCTAGTTTTGTATTCAAAAATGTATTGCTGTTAATTTTTTTCCTTCAAAAATGTATGATGGCAATATTTTTTTCCTTCAGAAAAGTATTGTTGGTAATATTTTTCCTTCAAAAATTTTTTTTTTCTATAAAAGTCTATTTTTATGCATATATTTCTATAAAAAAATTTTCTTAGTGTTTTGACCCCAGTTTGGTGAATTAACTATTTTCCCATATCTGGGACCCTAACAGGTGCTACCACTTTGGGTCAGGGTGGACCTGGGAACAGCATCAATTAAGAGGTGGTTCCATTCTTCTCACAATCTCTTAATCAGAGGCCTTGCTGCCAGATGTAGTTTACTATCATACCCAGGACCACTCAAATAATGAAGGAATCTGGAAAAAAGGCAATAGAAGAACCACTGCTATCTTTGCAAAAAAGTTGTTATTTCCAAATAATGCAAAAAAAAGTAAGGTGCGGAGAACCATGACTACTTACATCCTGAAGGGACATAGCATTCAAAATATTACTTGCATTCACTCACGCCCAAATACCCCTGGGAATGGTATTAATACGTCTCTTATGGGTTAAATAACAGGACAGATTGGGTTCTATAGCCTTGGCTGGCAACCGGTCTACAGCAGAAAGCAATGGCAACCTACTGCGGGATAATCTTCTGCCCAGTCAGTCATGTCTCTGTAGAGACATGATCGCCCAAGCGTGTACCACGTATGGCACTCAACTGACTAACTGAATATAATAGTTGGAAAGATGATTAAGGCTTGTACTGGTCATAAAGTGGGGGATCAGTTTTCTATTGTTCTGAAGTAACAAACTGATCCCCCACTTATTACTACTTAATAATATAATCCATCTCTTCCCCCTCTAGATATCAGTCAAAAAAAAGGACAGATTGGGTTCTATAGTCTTGGCTGGCAACCGGTCTACCGCAGAAAGCAATGGCTACCTACTGCAGGATAATATTCTACCCAGTCAGTCATGTCTCTTTCGAGACATGATCATCCAATCGTGTATCACGTATGGCACTTAACTGACTGATCATTAAATAATTTTCTCAACAAGCACCAAAGGAGAATCTGTCATGGGATAGGTCGCAACTTGGCAGCTCGACTCCAGCCATTTTCTCACCAGCAGGGATGTGGCTTCCCTCTGTCTCTTCTACAAATACATTCATGGCTTCTGCTCCAATGAGCTTCAGTCACTAGTGCCCCTGCCACTGGAATTTACTTGTGCAACCAGTCTATCAACAAGGTCCTACCCACTTATAGTTAGATCAGCCAAATGCAGCCATCAATTCTACTCCAGCAGCTTTTTATTTCGCACTTTCTTTCCACCTGTTGGACCCCACGTATACAGGGACTGGATGAATTCTGACCTTTGGCCCAAGTGTTCGCAATTGGTTTCCCCACATTAAGCCTGACCTTGTGTCACATCCCGCAGCTATGAGTTGGCATGTGTAAATACCAAGGTGTCTCCACACCGTAGCCTATGCTAAGAGAAACTTAGTGTCCAAATCTCCGACGAGCTTAAGGCACTAGTGCCCCCTGCCACTGAAATTTACTCTTGCGACCAAACTAGCAACAAGGTCCTACCCACTTACAATTAAATCAGCCAAATGCAGCCATCAATTCCATTCCAGCAGCCTTTTTTCTCGTCTACAGCTACATTGTGTTGAATGCACCAGTTCCCGTCTGATCACCAAAGTTAAGCAACATCAAGCCTGTTCAGTACTTAAATGGGTGACCATTTGGGAATACCAGGTGCTGTAAATGTAAGGACCAGGAATGGCCTACCAGTCCTCCCGGTTTGGGGGTTGGGTGCAGGGCTAACAACCCTGCCCCATAAAAAACAGTGTTACAGAAACAGCAACAAAAAGTTGCTGTCCTATGCACCATTGGGTGTGATGGATAAATGATGATGAGCTTCTTTTCTTGCACTTCCTGCCAGTGAAACTCCCTTCCATACAATTGCTTTCCTGATGGCTACAACCTCCAGGAATTTAAATGCAATTTCAATACCCATCTCTTATCCACTTGACTCCAGTTCTTTCTACATCACCCTGTATATCTTGTTCTTTTCCTTTCTCTCAACCTTCACAACTGTCTTCGCACCTGTGCTTCCATCCTTCTCTTGCCCTTTCTCTGACACCCACTGTAACTGGTCCGTCTTTCTCTTCACTCTCCTCTTGTGTAAACTTTTGCTCTGATGTAGGCCCCTGCGCATCAGTGGTGGTACCGCCTTGCTTGGGGTAAAATGATTAATAAAGAAAACAAAAACAAAAAAAATCTGACTAATATGATTACTACTAATGAACACCCTAATAATATCAGTCAGTTAAGTGCCATATGTGATATGGGCTTGGGCGATCATGTCTCGAAAGACTGACTGACTGGGCAGAAGGTTATCCCGCAGTAGGTTGCCATTGCTTTCTGCAGTAGACTGGTTGCTGACCAAGGCTATATAACCCAATCTGTCCTGTTATTTAACCCATAACTGGAAGGAAGAGACAGATTAATACCTTTCCCAAGGGCATTTGCACATAAGTGAATGCAATGAATTCAGCTGGAATTCGAACTCGTCTCCCTGATTTCTCGTTCTGAGCCAATATCCAATGCACTACAATGCACATCCTAGATAATATAAACAACATTAATACAATGCACTTTGGAAAGGGTAAGAATCCATCATCTTTTCTGTAACGGGGAGGTGTAGCACTGTAGTCTGGACCCTTGAGTAGGTGTCAGTCTTGAAAAATAACAATTTAAAACCATAAAAGAGGCAATAGGAAATCCCTCTATTATCTTTCCCTAATAGGACATGGCAAGTAAGAGATAAAGAAAAGGAATGTGTGGAGAGTCATTACTGTGTTCACACGAATGGGATATAACATTAAAAATACTACTGCTACTACTTATGACTGACTAATATTGATAATATGACATGACTAATATATTTTTAAGATGTGCATGGGTGGTGCAGTGGACATTGGCTTGGAATGAGAAATCAGGGAGCCGAGTTCAAATTCCAGTTGAATTCGTTGCATTTACTTACACTCTTGGGAAAAATATTAATCATCTCTACTCCCTCCAGCTATGAGTTAAATAGAAGGACAGATTGGGTTCTATAGTCTTGGTTGGCAACAATCTACCACAGAAAGTAATGGCAACCTACACTACTGGCCATATTTATTAGGCCACCACAGTTTTTTGAAAGAAATTCAGTATCTCTATTTTTAGTGGATAATTCTAAATGAAAATAGAATGTTTTTTTTGTTATTATTACTTTGCAACATTTTACAAGGCAAATAGCGACAATTTAGCCATTGCACCCTCTAGATTTGTTATATATGTCTATATATATGCTACCGGCCATAACTATTAGGCCACCCCAGATTTTTAAAAGAAATGATGTATTTCATACTATTTTTAGTATTTATTGCCAAGTGGAATAATTTTAGATGAAAATAGAATGGTTCTTTTGTTATTTTTTCAAAATTTTACAAGGCAAGGAAGCAAAGATGAACTCATCCGAATCACCATAAATTTTCTTTATTCTTTGATTGATGAAAGGGCAATATAGGTATTTATTAAATATTTATAAATTCATTTGATGCACGTTATTGTGCAATATTAATAAAAGAACCACTCTGTTTTTATTTACAAACATTTATTGCAAGTAGTGTGTGTATATATATATATATATATATATATATATATATACACACACACACACACACTACTGGCCATAATTATTAGGCCACCCTAGTCTTTTAAAAGAAATTATGTATTTCATATTATTTTTAGTATTTATTGCCAAGTGGATAATTCTAAATAAAAATTGAATGGTTCTTTTGTTATTACTTTGAAAATTTCACAAGGCAACCAGTAAGCCTTTCCTTTGGCCAGCCAATAAAAAAAAAAGAGACTAGCATGGGGGAGAGAGCACAAATACTGGACACCAGAACAGTTTATTTGATGCACCTGTTAATTATTACTAAATGAAAATAGAATGGTTCCTTGTTATTATTTCTTTGCAAAATCTTACAAGGTAAGGAAGCAAAGATGAACTTGTCTGAATCACCCTAAATTTTCTTCATTCTTTCATTGATGAAACTGCAATATAGGTAATTATTAAATATTTATAAATTCATTTGATACACATGTTATTGTGCAATATTAACAAAAGAACCATTTTATTTTCATTTACAATTATTCACTTGGCAATAAATACTAAAAATAGTATGAAATACATTATTTTTTTTAAAACAATGGGGTGGCCTAATAATTATGGCCGGTAGTGTACAGTGGGAAAAGTCTTCTGCCCAATCAGTCTTTCGAGACATGATCGCCCAAGCGTTTATCATGTATGGCATATAACTGACTGAATATATTGCACCATGGGATAGGCTATAATCAATCTATATCCTGTTACTCACAAAGAGAAAGGTAAAGTAGTTTTTTTTTTTTACTATGAGTGGTATCCAGTCTTGGTGAAGGACTACTTTGAATTCAAATTCATGAAGAAGGCAAGAAGAAACTCATCAACTATCCTGACCAAGAATCATGACAATTCATAGATATTTAAAAAAAGATTAAAGGAACGGTGATTTTCTAAGCTCAACTTAGATGTGGCACAAGGCAGAGAGTATGGGGTAACACTGAGGATCAAACTTACTTTTTTTATGTGCCATGTCCTTTCAGGATGTAGGTGATCATGGCTTTCCACATCTCCTTGTCCTGGTGGCTCTTAGCACGCTTTCTCCTGTTGCACCATATAACCTTCGCTCTGTCATCCGCCTGATCAGGTTCTTCAAATATGTTATTCACTGCTTTCCTGTCTTTTTCCCCACCTCTATCTGGCCTGTTAGTATCAGGTTCTTCAAGCCCTCCTTTCTCATTGCATGTCCCAGGAACGTTAGTAGTCTCTTCCTGATGCTCAGTATTAATTTCCTTTTCATCTCCATCATTTCCAAAACCTCGTCATTGCTCACATGCTTGATCCATGATATCCACAGCATCCTTCTGTAGAACCACATTTCAGTTGATTCAAGTTTTTCTTTCATCTTTGATGTTATTGTCCAACATTCACTGCAATATTGAAGAACCGACATCATATAGCAAACCAGTATTCTTAGTTTCTAGCGAAATTGTCCTTTTTCTTAAAACTCTACTCAGCTCATGGAATGCATCCTTGTTCTTTCAGATCTTAGGAATATATGTATAGAAAGTGAGGGGTCAGTTTATATATTAATTGTAATATGGAATTGATCCCCCACTTTATATTCAGTATGTTTCTGTAGAACTACAGTTCAGTTGCTTCAAGTTTTTTCTTCATCTTTGATGATATTGTCCAACATTCATTGCCATATTGAAGAACCGGCATCACATAGCAATCCAGTACTCTCCTCTTTGCTTCTAGTGAAATTTTCCTGTGTCTTAATACTTTACTCAACTTCTCTTGATTGTAATGATTTGCTAACCATTATAGCGTGTTGAGTAAAGAAAAGAAGAGTAAAAGAGAACCATTATTATCTCTGTTCAAAAATGACATCCCTCCAAAGGAAAGTTGATAAAAAGTTTAACTTTGCTGTCATCAAGAAAATATTTCATGCACACAAATTTCAACAAATTACTACTCCTATCCATACCCCAGTATTTGTTTGCAAATTTTTGTGACCGACTTCCTCATTTCTGTGTCATTATGTTTCAGGAATAATGTCTTACCTCGGTAGTCAAATAAAACTGGTTAAACAAGTTACTGACCTTATTGAAGTTTATAATGAGTAGAAAGTTTTGTACTCGATGCTCCAAAAGTAATGCACAGTTTGTTCCAGAATTTGATGATTAAATAAACAAAAATTAGAGATCTTATAGACATATCAGTCAGGTAAGTGCCATACGTGATAAACACTTGGGCGATCATGTCTCGAAAGAGACATGACTGATTGGGCAGAAGATTATCCCACAGTAGGTTGCCATTGCTTTCTGCGGTAGACTGGTTGCCTTCCAAGGCTATAAAACACAAATCTCTCCTGTTATTTGACTCATACCTAGAGGGGGAACAGATGTATTATATTATTAAGTAATAATTAGTGGGGGATCAGTTTATTACTTCATAACAATTTAAACCGGTCCCCCACTTTATGCTCAGTAGAAGCCTTAATCATGTTTTCAACTATTATATTCAGTCAGTCAGTTAAGTGCCATACGTGAGACATGCTTGGGCGATCATGCCTCGAAAGAGATATGACTGACTGGGCAGAAGATTATCCCACAGTAGGTTGCCATTGCTTTCTGCAGTAGACTGGTTGCCGACCAAGGCTATAGAACCCAATCTGTCCTGCTATTTAACCCATAACTGAAAGGAAGAGACGGATTAATACCTTTCCCAAGGGTATTTGCGTGTAAGTGAATACAATGGATTCAACTGGAATTTGAACTCGGCTCCCCGGTTTCTCGTTCTGAGCCTATATCCACTGCACCACAACGCACATCCACTACATCATATACAAAGCATTAAACATGTGGCTCAGTGTGGCTGTTGTTGGTTTTAAACTCATGACCTTCAATATGGCAGCAAATGCCGGACAATCTCATCGAAGACAGTTAAACCAACCAAATGCAACTGACAATTCTACGCCAACAGCTTTTCTCACATTCCTTCCATATACTTGCTTTCCTGATCACTACAACCTCCAGGAATTTAAATGCAATATCAATACCCATTTCTTATCCACTTGACTCCTGTCCTTTCTATATCACCCCGCATATATCTTGTTCTTTTCTTTTCTCTCTACCTTTGCAACTGTCTTCACATCTGCATTCCCATCCTTCTCTTGCCCTTTCTGTGACACTCCCTGTAACTGGTTTGTCTTGCTCTTCACTCTCCTCCTGCTTAAACTTTTACTTTTATGTAGCACCCTGTACATCAGTGGCATTACTGCCTTGCTTGGGGTAAAAAAGATTAAAGGAGAGAGAGTGTGAGAGAGAGAGAGAGAGAGAGTGTGAGAGAGAGAGAGAGTGTGAGAGAGAGAGAGTGAGAGTGTGAGAGAGAGAGAGAGAGAGTGTGAGAGAGAGTGTGAGAGTGTGAGAGAGAGTGTGAGAGAGAGTGTGAGAGTGAGAGAGAGTGTGAGAGAGACTTGAAGCATTTAAAATGTGGTTCTACAGAAGGATGTTGAGGATACCATGGAAAAAACATGTGAGCAACTATGAGGTTTTAGAGAAGATGAACACAAGGAGGAAACTGATACTAAACATCAGGAAAAACAGCTGAAGTTTTTGGGATCTGTAATGAGGAAGGAAGGCTCGGAGAACCTGATGCTCACGAGATGGATAGAGTGAAAGAGAGTCAAGGGAAATTAATGCATGACATACTCGATAGATTTGAGCAGATGGACGGTGGAGCAGAAATTGAGTGGAATAACAGAAGAGGTATTAACAGTGACAAGGGTTAAGGAGATGTGGAGAGCCATAGTCGCTCACGTCTTGAAGGGACACGGCACATAGATGATGAAATTATTTAATTGTTACATGTGGTGTTCAAAATGCCCTCTTTTTTCTAAAAAGTGACATGAATTAAGTAACATTAAACTAAGATTATTTTGTTGGAAACAGAGACAAGAGTGCTCAATTGTTATGTGATGTATATTCTTCCATATGGCAGTGAATACTGGACAATCTTATTAAAGATGAAGGAATGACTTGAAGCAACCAAAATGTGGTTCTACAGAGGGATGCTGAGAATACCAAGGACAGAACATGCGAGCAACGAAGAGGTTTTGGAGAGAATGTATACGAGAAGGAAACTGATACTCAATATTAGGAAAAGACAGTTTAAATTTTGGGGACAAAATGAGAAAAGAAGGCTTGGAAAATCTGATACTCAAAGGTCAGATAGAAGGAAATAGAGACAGGGAAAGCAGCATGTAGCATTCTTGATAGACTTAAGTCGATGGATGGTAGAGTAGGGATTGAGTGGGTTGACAGGAGAAGGGGTATTAAGAGTGAGAAGAGATAGAATTTTCTCTTGTCTGTCAATGCAAATTCTTAGTTTGGAAATCTTTTGCCATATTGCTGTTAATTTGCCTTTTTTATTTTTTTCCCCCCTGTTATTTTCTTTTTCTTGTTTATTACAAATTTTGTTATTTCTTTTTGTTGGGAAGTTCTGCCATTTATATTTAGCCATGTCTGAATATCGGCTGATATTGAAAGGCAACCAAATGGTGTGGAGAGGAGAAAAAAAGATTTTGACAGGGGATTTAATTCTGTCACATTGTTCATACTGTCATTTGTAATATTGAGTAAACAACAGGACAAAAAGGAGAGAAGCCGAAAGAGAAACTAGAAGCCGAAAAAAAAATGAACCGAGGGAGGAAAAAAAGAGAGGCAGAAAAAGAACGAGGGGAAAAAAAGAGAGGCAGAAAAAGAACGAGGGGGAAAAAAAGAGAGGCAGAAAAAGAACGAGGGGGAAAAAAAGAGAGGCAGAAAAAGAACGAGGGGGAAAAAAAGAGAGGCAGAAAAAGAACGAGGGGGAAAAAAAAGAGAGGCAGAAAAAGAACGAGGGGGAAAAAAAGAGAGGCAGAAAAAGAACGAGGGGGAAAAAAAGAGAGGCAGAAAAAGAACGAGGGGGAAAAAAAAGAGAGGCAGAAAAAGAACGAGGGGGAAAAAAAGAGAGGCAGAAAAAGAACGAGGGGGAAAAAAAGAGAGGGGGCAAAAAAAGAAAAAGACGAGGGGGAAAAAAGAGAGGCAGAAAAAGAACGAGGGGGAAAAAAAGAGAGGCAGAAAAAGAACGAGGGGGAAAAAAAGAGAGGCAGAAAAAGAACGAGGGGGAAAAAAAGAGAGACAGAAAAAGAACGAGGGGGAAAAAAAGAGAGGCAGAAAAAGAACGAGGGAGAAAAAGAGAGGCAGAAAAAGAACGAGGGAAAAAAGAGAGAGGCAGAAAAAGAACGAGGGAAAAAAGAGAGAGGCAGAAAAAGAACAAGGAAAAAAGAGAGAGGCAGAAAAAGAACAAGGAAAAAAGAGAGAGGCAGAAAAAGAACAAGGAAAAAAGAGAGAGACAGAAAAAGAACAAGGAAAAAAGAGAGAGACAGAAAAAGAACAAGGAAAAAAGAGAGAGACAGAAAAAGAACAAGGAAAAAAGAGAGAGACAGAAAAAGAACAAGGAAAAAAGAGAGAGACAGAAAAAGAACAAGGAAAAAAGAGAGAGAGAAAAAGAACAAGGAAAAAAGAGAGAGAGAAAAAGAAAAACAAGGAAAAAAGAGAGACAGAAAAAGAACAAGGAAAAAAGAGAGACAGAAAAAGAACAAGGAAAAAAGAGAGACAGAACAAGAAAAAGAAAAAAGAAAAAGAAGATATCTCTCTATAGATCCTTTTATGGTGGATCTTGTTGGTTCACCAAAAAGAAGCTCCTTAATCTCATCAAACTGCATAAAATGACTCACTGAAATTTGATAAAATACTTTCTTTTTTTTTTCGACAAGATCAAAAAGAAATCTTTCAGAAAGTGTCACAATATGGGGCACACTTGTGAAACAAACAGCAGACCTACAAATTATCAAAATGCACACTTATATGCTGGTGATTTTTCTTGGCAACGTCTTTGCAGAATCTGCTATTGTCATCATATGTACAAATGTAGAAGAGAAAATATAGTCAAAGACACCAGTGGATCTCTATTCAGCATTCAATGAGTGCCTAAAGAAAGAATGGAAGTAATTGCTTTATCTGCTGTTACAAAAACTTGCTCATTGTGTCATACAAGATAATTTTACTCATTTTAAATACCTGGGAAGTATTTTAACAGAGGATAGAAAGTGCGACACTGAGATGAAAAGGCGAATTGGCATGGCAAAAAACGTATTTCAAAGGCTAAATGAAATATTGGGCGGACCTGAAGTACGCTACCTCCACCTTTAAATTTGTTGTTTTTCATTTTTTTTTTTTACTTTTTTCAGTAAAGTCTTATTTTTTTTTTTTTTTTTTTTTTTTAATCATCTCACCCCAAGCAAGGCATTCCACTGCCACTATTGCGCATGGGGCTACATAGGGGAAGGTAAAGAGAAGGAGTGGATAGACATAGGGAATGTCAGGAGAAAGGTGATAGATGAGTAAGGATAGCAAGGATAAGTGTCGGGCAGATGGGAAGAGTGTTTGATAGAATGGGAGCAGGTTAGTGTGTTAGGAGGTGTCTATTGACCTTACATTTAAACTCCTGGAGATTGTAGCCGTCGGGGAAGCAATCGTTTGGAAGAGAATTCCACAGTTGGGAAGTGCGAGGAAAGAAACTGTTGGAGTAGAAGTTACGGCTGCATTTTATCGATTTCACTGTAAAAGGGTGGGATCTAGTTGCTAATCTAGTATCTCGTGCAAATTCGTATTTAGGGGGCACCAGTGATCTAAGTTCATCGGAGCAGAAGCCGTGAAAGTATTTATAGAAGAGACACAGCGAAGCCACGTCTCGCCGGTGGGAGAGAGACTGCAGGCGGTCTGCCAAGTCGGTATCTATCACATTACAGACCCTCCTCTGAACCTTATCGAGAAGCCCGAGGAGAACAGCAGGGGCACCCGACCAGATATGGCAGCAGTATTCAATGCACGGGCGGATGGTAGATTTGTAAATGTGCAGGATAGATTTAGACGGAAAAAACTTCCGGGCCCTACACAGAGAACCGACTTTCATAGCAGCGGATTTAGCAATGGATTCGATATAGTCATTCCATTTGAGGTCCGCTGAAAGTGTGAGACCAAGGAGGCGTAGTGTTTTACTCTCTGGGAGGCAAGCCTGGTCCATGCTAATGGGAGGTAGGTGAGATTGTCGATGATGGTTAATTGACAGTAGCTTCGTTTTAGAAGCATTAAAATTTACTAGCCATTTCTTACCCCAGTCCAATATGGATTGGAGGTCTTTTTCAATCTCGGCTGCAAGTTTAGCTTTGACGCCTACACCAGATTTTTGTTGGAGGCGAGAGTAAACTGTGGTGTCATCGGCGTACAAACCTATTTGGGTTCTTATGGAATCAGGGAGATCATTAATATATATCAGGAAGAGTGTAGGACCTAAGATGGAGCCTTGGGGGACACCTGCGTTTGTATGGTAGTTCTGAGAGGCATGTCCGTTTAATACCACTTTCATTGTGCGGTTAGAGAGGAATGACTGGATTAGTTCAAACAAATGTCCAGTTATACCATAGCTCCGCAGTTTACATAGAAGGCCAGCATGCCAAACTCTGTCGAACGCCTTAGATATATCCAATGCAACGGTTCGAGCTTCGCCATTCCTGTCGAGTGCCTGGTATATGTACTCGGTGATGGTCGTTAGCATATCAGCAGTAGACCTGGTGAAGCGGAAACCATATTGCTTGTCCGAGAGGAGCCTGTGTGCTGTGAGATGCTGAACCACCTCGGCGTTGATA
>JBBBDQ010002473.1:440000-465000 GCA_037127315.1 Ascarosepion bandense | reverse complement strand
TGAATAAAGTGTTTTCCCAGAAGGAATGACTTGTAGAGGATCTATAACCAAGGAAATCATTATAAACCTCATAACATTCATCTAAACTTATTTATAAATGGAAATTTGTTTGTGTGTGTCCATTACCTATAGACTCCGAAACGGCTGAACCGATTTTCTTGAAAATTTATACAATTGTACTATAAGCATCTGCGAGTGTTTTAGCTAGGTTTTGTGTTGAGGTACACCCGATAAATATCGAAAATCGATAATCGAAAAAAAATTGGATTATAGAAGATGTGGTCTGATTTTAATCAAATTTGATACACTCATAGACAAAGACATAAGAAATGATATTCAGAAGATTCAAGGTTGTAGTTCTTACAATAGTGCAGAAAATTGATAATATTTATATATATATATATATATAAAAGGCAAGATGTTTGTGTGTGTGTCTGTTTATCTGTCTGTATGTCCTTTATACAGATTCACAATTTTTATCTGATTCTCACCAAACTTCACACAAATATTCTTTAGGCTGAGTCTGAGCTCCAGGACCATGGATTAGTTTTAAAGCTTTCATTACACCCAAGCAATGCCGGGCTATACTGCTACTTTTATATATATATATATATATATATATATATATATATATATATATATATATGAGTGAACATTGAAGTCAACACTCAGAGGCGGCAGACTGTTTTATGCTAAGCACAATCATCAGGCCACCATACAGACAACCTTAAAACTATATTCATATATATCTCTCAGCTATTGTGCTTGTGTATAATGATAATGTACATGATAAAAAGTCTGCCTCCTTCTATCGAGCGCCTATAACTCAGAGGTAGAATCGCCAACTGACACCAATTCGGCCGGGTTTCAATCCTGAGTAAAAAGCAATCAGATGTCTAACTGTACCGATGAGCTATTATCAATAAATTATTATTGCCAAAGAATTTGTCACAATTTAAAAATATTTTCTGGCTTTAAATAACTTGAAAAAGGTTAATAAGCAGTTAAAAAAAAAAATCAAAAACTCAAACGAAACACACATACAAAAATCAATTCATCTCTTATCTCTATACCTGCAGATCTTTTTTGTGTTAATATGAGAATCCTTCAGTTTCATTCTGAAAGGGAAAGTTTTTTAAAAATTTCAACCAAGAGTAGCACTGGCTGCTTGGTTGATGAATTCTCAATCTTTCCTTATAAGGAAATGGCTAATATTACCATTAGAGATGAAGAGAACAGATACTACACTTGATATTTACCTTACACCCCCCCACTGGAGCAAGTTGTGGCACAAGATCAGTTTTTAATGTGGGGAACCTGAACGCATATGCTCAGGCCATTGGTCAAAGATTACCCAGCCCCCACTTATGCAGTAACTGGGTACAAAGCTGGTCATAGCTGGTCATTGCTTCCAGGTTGGTGAGCAGGAAGTGAGTATCTAAGAACAGATACTACACTTGATATTTACCATACACCCCCACTGGAGTGAGTTGTGACACAGTCAGTTTTTAACGTGAGGAACCTGAGCGCATACGCTCAGGTCATTGGTCAAAGATTACCCAGCCCCCGGCTTATGCTATAACTGAGTACAAAGCTGGTCATTGCTTGTCTTAGCTAGTCATTGTTTCCACGCTGGCAAACAGGAAGTGAGTATCTGAGAACAGATACTACATTTGGATCCCAGCCCTATGGTGAGGGAGTGAAGAAAAGCCTAAGTCACGTAACACTTGCTGGTCTGTTAATGAATGCCGAATGTTTCTTTACAAGAAAATGGCTAAATTCAAGTGCCAAAGAAGACCGTCTCTCTGGCAGTATTCAATGTTACTTCATGGATTTTCTCTAATTCTTGTGACAGCAAAGTCTTTAGAAGATGACCATCCTTGCTACATGGTCTGTCCAAAACATTAATTTGTTACAACATAACGAGAGCCATGGGGAAGGGAGAGATGAAGTTTCTGGGACACATAATGAGGAAAGAGGGCTTAGAGAAACTAATACTCATGGGATGGATAGAAGGAAAGAGATACAGGGGAAAGTGATGTGAGACATACTTGACGGACTTGAGCAAGTGGATGGTGGAGCAGGATTTGGGAGAGATACCAAGAGGAAAATCTTTAAGAGCAACAATGGATAGGGGTAAGTGGAAATCCATGATTGCCTGCGTCTTGAAAGCATACGACACAATGAAGAACTAGGTCCGGGGGACTGCTAGGGGCTGGGGTTAATAATTAAGCATTCTTGAGGATACCATGTTAGTAATTACAAAAGACCAAAAAGTAAAACACAAATGCACACGCATATCCTAATCTAAATCTAAGCTTATTTATAAATGGAACTTTGTGTGTATGTGTGTGTGCATCCATTACCTATAGACTCCGAAATGGCTAAACCAATTTTCTTGAAAATTTACACAGTTGTACTATAAGCATCTGTGAGTGTTCTTAGCTAGGTTTTGTGTTGAGGTACCCGATAAATATCGAAAATCGATAATCAAAAAAGTCGGGTTATAGAAGGAGTGGTTCAATTTTAATCAAATTTGATACACTCATAGACAAAGACATAAGAAACGATATTCAGAAGTTTCAAGGTTGCAGTTCTTACAATAGTGCAGAAAATCGATAAAATATATACTAAATATATATATATATATATATATATATTTAGTATATCGAGGCAGCAAGTAATTTTCTAGATATATGCTATTAAATATAAGAGACAATGAATGTCTTATGTTTAATCATGAGCCGTTCTAAACGTCGTATTTTGGCTTTAATTTCAGTTGAAAATAAAGACAAAAATTCTCCAACATTTGGATAATTATTTATTGGTTTTCTTCTAAGCTTTCGGCTCACATGAGCCATCTTCAGAGAGGTAGTTTAAACTGAAATATTTAATATATATATATATATATATATATATATATATATATAAAAGGCAAGAAACCAGGTCTGATCAAAATCAGTTTTTCAGCCCTTTTATTTTAGTTTTTGCTTCGGGTTTGGCTCTAAGGAGATATAATTGTAGTTCTTAGTTTCAGCCATGATACCATTTACTCAGAGGACTTATTTAGCCTTGAAAATTCAGTTTACGATGAAAAAAAACTTATTTGATATCGATAGCAGGAAATCAAAATTTGACTTACATCCATTCATTTTTCTTTCAGTCTACAGGTTTCGCTTGAACTGGAAACAACTATTGCTTTTTAGTCTTTTGTGTCAACGTCCAAATAGTCTGAGCTCCAGAACCATGGATTAGTTTTAAAGCTTTCATTACACCCGAGCAACGCCGGGCTATACTGCTAGTGTAATATAAAAATCAAACTTTTTTTTCTGTAGAAAATCACAAAAGATTTTATAGTAAACTTTTTATCTCAATGGAATGGCAAAGAAATTTTTTTTTTTTTTTTTTAAAACTTGGATGGTTGCAGGTTTTGAAATGATTTTAGAAGCAATACTGAACGCATTCAAAGCAACAGCAATGATATCATCACCTTCACAAACCTTGTAAAGAAGGGTAGACAACAGAATGGCTTTGTAGATTTATTTTTATATCTTATCGGAGTTCCCTTTTCTTCCAGATACATGTTTGCTAAAGGTTTTGTTTACCTTAGCTGACCTGTTCTCTTACCGCTCTCTTTTGTCCAATCTGACGTCAGAGACTATGACACCACCAAAGTAAACCAAAAACCTGACATAACTTTCCAGTTTGTTCTGCTGATAGAGATGAAGGACCTGATGAGATCAAGGTTGATGAGTATTTGTAGTTTTTGTTGGGGCCTGTACCCACAAGAGATTGGTTTGGTTTTACAGCATATAA
The DNA here is from genome assembly GCA_037127315.1 of Ascarosepion bandense. Classification (NCBI taxonomy): domain Eukaryota; kingdom Metazoa; phylum Mollusca; class Cephalopoda; order Sepiida; family Sepiidae; genus Ascarosepion; species Ascarosepion bandense. The sequence continues at coordinate 461,184 of JBBBDQ010002473.1, read as the reverse complement.
ACCTCACAGAGTTATTTAATGCCATCAAGATTTTTACAATAAATTTGTATGAATAGAATACATATTCTTTGTAAAAAAATAAGTTTGCAGATCAGGCCTCACTGATGTATTTTTTACAAAGCGGGCCCTATTGAGAGTCAGATGCATTGCTGGTATGATTTTTTTTCCTTCAAATATGTGTTGGTGGTGGTCATTTTTTTTTCTTAAAAAATGTATTTCTGGTAATGTTTCTTTTTTTTCAAAAATATATTCCTGGAATTTGTACTGTAAAATTTTTTTAATACTTTCATAGTGTTTTGGAGGTTAACTACCCATAGCTGGAACCCTAACAGGTGCTACCACCCCAGAACAGGGTGGACCTGCGAACAATCGCAATTAAAAAGTGATTCCGTGCTCCTCACAACCTCCCAGTCAGAGGCTTTGATGCTGGATACAGTTTATCATTATACCCAGGACCTCACTAGAGATTAAACAGGTTTCTAGATATTGGCTTTGTCCTGTTTTTGTGGTTTCTTCCAAGATCCTGCTAAAAAGATATTGATAACAAAATGGGAGCCAGAACACGACAGTGCTTCACAATGTGTTAATGTTGCATCTTGTGGCACAATCAATAAATCTAATCTGACATATCAACTGAATTTTGGAATTTTCATATCATCGCCCATTGTCCTGCGGCCTCGGCTGAGATAGAACTCACCACACCCCCTCCAGTATTTCCTGTGCATTTGGAACCCTGACAGAGTTTATAGCGAAATTCATAATCTTGTCAAAAAGCTGAATACTTGATGCTTTGCCAGGGCTACCAAGGGTGTTTTTTTTTATTGTGACACCAACACTGGATAGGTTGCCTCCAGGCACCATCCTGTTATTTAACTCATAACTGGAAGGAAGGGACGGATTAATACCTTTCCCAAGGGTACCAGTGCTTAAGTGAATGCAGGGTACTCAACTGGAATTCGAACTCGGCTCACCGATTTCTCTTTCCAAGCCGACATCCACTGCACTACAACGCACATCCGTCACTAAACGTTTACAGCACCTGGTATTCCCAGGTGGTCACCCATCTAGGTACTGACTAGGCTCACGTTGCTTAACTTCGGTGATCGAATGAGAACCGGTGTATTCAATGTGATATGCCGTATATTAATTTCATATATTCAGGCCACACAAGACAAAAACAAAAAAGAAATGATTTAAAATAAACAACAAAACAAAAGCAATGTCTATTAGACGTACACACACAAATATACATTATCTGAATCCCATAAAGAAAACTAAAATTATGATATCCTTACTGCTATGTCCTGGAAAGGGATATATATATATATATATATATATATATATATCTTATTCAAAATAGCTAAGTGGTTTTGGCAAATGTAACCGAGTAGGACAGAATCTAGCAAGCAGCCGTAACGGACCGGTACATGTAGTAGTCGTATGCAGTAGGCTTATGCAATGGGTGTAGTCCTAGGCATCCCGGCCTTAGTCTGTATTTATGGCTGACACCAGACAATCACATTACTGTGAGGGGGAACCAAGGTATATGTGTATTCATTACATAATATATATATATATATATATATATATATATATATATATTAAGCAACGTTGAGCCTGGTCAGTACTTAGGTGGGTGACCACTTGGGAATACCTGGTGCTGTTAGCGTTTACGGATGTGCGTTGTGGTGCAGTGGATGTCGGCTTGGAGGGGGAAATCGGTGAGCCGAGTTCCAATTCCAGTTGAGTACACTGCATTCACTTGCGCACTAGTACCCTTGGGAAAGGTATTAATCCGTCCGTTCCCTCCAATTATGGGTTAAATAATTGAGGTCTGCTGTTCATGCGATCTGTGGCAGATTTCTGCACTGATTGTTATCAGTGGGTCCAAAAAGTGTGGATGGTACTACACAATGCCTTCACCACTATAAAAAAATCTGTGTGGATGTCTTACTAAGGTTAGACCCTCATACATCGACCTTGATGGGAGAATCAATATATATATATATATATATATATATATATATATATATATATATCTCATTCGAAGTAGCTAAGCGGTTTTGGCAAATGTAACCAGAATGTGCGTTGTGACGCGGTGGATATCAGCTTGGATCAAGAAATCAGAGAGCTGAGTTCGAATTTCAGTTGAATTCCTTGCATATACTTACGTGCAAATACCCTTGGGAAAGGTATTAATATATCTCTTCTCCCCAGTTATGGGTTAAATAACAGGACAGATTGGGTTCTATATCCTTGGTCGGCAACCAGTCTACCGCAGAAAGCAATGGCAACCTACTGCGGGATAATCTTCTGCCCAGTCAGTCATGTCTCTTTTGAAACATGATCGCCCAAGCGTGTATCACGTATGGTACTTAACTGACTGAACCAGGAAGACAATCTAGCAACTAGCGGTAATGGACCGGTAGCCGTCGTAGTCATATTCAGTATGCCGAGACGTTGACTTATGCAATAGGCGTTCCTGTAGACGTAGTCCTATATCTGTCCTCGTCTTAATCTGTATTTATGCCTGACCCCAGCTAATCATATTACTGTAAAGGGGAACCAAAGTGTATTCATATTCATTACATCACTTACATACACAAATCATTATAGTTTTTATTTATTTTTTCTCTTAGTTATGCTTGAAATCCATTAATTTTGTAAAATTTGAATGGACATTTGTCTACATTTCTGAGATGAGATAGTATTTACACTATTTACATTATTCGGACTCTTGTCCTCATCTTTGTTGCCATTTGTACGACGTTTAATAATAGATCATTCTATTTGTCTATATTTCTGAGATGAGGTAGTATTTACAGTATTTACATTATTCGGACTATTGTCCTCATTTTTGTTGCCATTTGTACGACGTTTAATAATAGATCATTCTATTTGTCTATATTTCTGAGATGAGGCAGTATTTACATTATTCGGACTATTGTCCTCATTTTTGCTGCCATTTGTACGACGTTTAATAATAGATCATTCTATTTGTCTATATTTCTGAGATGAGGTAGTATTTACATTATTTACATTATTCGGACTATTGTCCTCAGCTTTGTTGCCATTTGTACGACGTTTAATAATAGATCATTCTATTTGTCTATATTTCTGAGTTGAGGTAGTATTTACAGTATTTACATTATTCGGACTATTGTTCTCATCTTTGTTGCCGTTTGTATGACATTTAATAATAGATCATTCTATTTGTCTATATTTCTGAGATGAGGTAGTATTTACAGTATTTACATTATTCGGACTATTGTCCTTATCTTTGTTGCCATTTGTACGACGTTTAATAAGAGATCATTCTATTTGTCTATATATCTGAGATGAGGTAGTATTTACATTATTTACATTATTCGGACTATTGTCCTCAGCTTTGTTGCCATTTGTACGACGTTTAATAAGAGATCATTCTATTTGTCTATATTTCTGAGTTGAGGTAGTATTTACAGTATTTATATTATTCGGACTATTGTTCTCATCTTTGTTGCCGTTTGTATGACGTTTAATAATAGATCATTCTATTTGTCTATATTTCTGAGATGAGGTAGTATTTACAGTATTTACATTATTCGGACTATTGTCCTCATCTTTGTTGCCATTTGTACGACGTTTAATAATAAATCATTCTATTTGTCTATATTTCTGCGATGAGGTAGTATTTACAGTATTTACATTATTCGGACTATCCTTGTTGCCATTTGTACGTTTTGGCTGTTGTACGCTCCGGCCTTCTCCAGGTGCTAGGAATTTTAAACCAAACACTTTATTACAATTACTAGCATATACAAACGCCATTCCTTGCATAGTAGTACCTCTTTTGGTAGTCATGAGTTATCTCCCTCTAACCCTGTAAGTTTGTTCATCACTGCTGTAGATTGAACTCAACTCTTTGCATCAAGTCACAGGAACTAACCAACGTCTATATCCACTGGGCCATTTAAGGATTTGGTTTGAAATTCCAAGCACCTGAAGAAGGCCAGAGAGTACAACAGCCGAAACGTCGTACAAATGGCAACAAAGTTGAGAACAATAGTCCGAATAATCTAAATACTGGAAAATTAATTATTTTCCGAACACCTTAATACAGGGATAACCAAACTGCAGCTTGCGAGTCGCAGGCAACTGATTTTTAATATGCGGTTCATGGAAATATGTTGGTTGAACTCCTTTATCATCACAGTTAATATTCTTCATGTGCTGTGTCCCCTCAGGACAGAGATGATCATGGACTTTCACTTGGCTCTGGCTCTTGTTGCTATCAATATTTTTTCTCTTAGTATCTCTTCTAAGCCTTGCTCCACTATCTATTTGCTCAGATCTAACAAGTACGTCTTGCACTGCTTTCCCCTGTCTCTCCTTCCCTATATCTGACTTGTGAGTATTAAATTCTCCAGGTCCTCCTTCCTCATTCGTCTCTTCCAGATATTTAGGATGAGCTTTCTTCTCATTTGCATCCTTTGCAACATTTCATCGTTGCACATGTGCTCTGTCCATGGTATCCTCAGCATCCTTCTGTAAAACCACATTTCTGCTTCCACAAGCCTCTCCATCTTTGATGAGATCATCCAACATTCACTTCCATACAGAAAGACAGCTATCACATACCAATCCAGCACTCTTTTCTTTGTTTCTAATGAGATTTTCCTGTCTTTTAGTACTCTGGTTAGCTTCTAAAATGCGTCTTTGGCCATGCCAATGCGTCTTTGGATTTCCGTATCACATTTTCCATTCTCTGTCAAAAATCTTCCCAGGTATTTGAATTTTCATTTACTTGTTTTATTTTAGATTCTCCAACTTGTAGTTGGTGGAAAAAGTTACGGAAAAATTTCAAGCTTTACAATTATTTAATGGGTATGAATTGAAAGCCTTTTCAATTAAAACTTAAGTTTAATGTTAATGTGCATTAACTAAAATGTTTGGGTTTTGTGGTTCTCAAACATCTGAACCTTATTATATGTTGCTCTTACAATAAGCATTTTTGGCCGGCCTTGCCCTAATATTTGCTTAAAATCAGCTATATTTATGAAGAAGATTCAGTATTGGGGTAGAGTGTTTAGAAGTAAGATTGACTTCTTAGTTTGTAATTGCAGAAATTTAATTTAAATTTTTTTTTTTTTTTTTTTTTTTTTTAACAAGACTCGATTCTTTTCCTTTACCAGTTTAGGAATTAGGTCCCCCCACCAACATCATTCCAGCCATTTTTATTTTTTTTTATATATAATCCTGTTGTCCAAGCAAGGCATTTTACTGCCACTGTTGTGTAGGGGATTAGATAGGAGAAATGTTGAGGAGTGAGAGGTTGCAGGGGGTGTCAGGAAGAGAGTAGGAGAGGGAAGGGGTTACTGGTGAGAGTGGAGTGGACGAGGAGGAATGTTATGGGGAGTGAGAGGTTGCAGGGGTGTCAGGAAGGGAGTAAGAGAGGGAAGAGAGTACTGATGAGAGTGGGGTGAATGAAAAGGAATGTTATGAGGAGTGAGAGGTTGCAGGGGGTGTCAGGAAGAGAGTAGGAAGAGGGAAGGGATTTCTGGTGAGAGTGGGGTGAATGAAAAGGAATGTTATGGGGAGTGAGAGGTTGCAGGGGGTGTCAGGAAGGGAGTAGGAGAGGGAAGAGAGTACTGATGAGAGTGGGGTGGATGTAGAAAAGCATGAGAGAGGATGTAAGTTAGTGAGACTGGAGATGACTGTTGACTTTACATTTAAATTCTTGGAGATTGTAATTGTCAGGAAAGTAAGTATGCGAAAGAGAATTCCACAGACAGGAAGTGCGAGAAAGTCAAAAAGGGTAATACTGTAAAAACAACTTAATTAGTTATTGTACCCCTCATTTTGGTTAGAATGCAAAAAAAAGGTCTGGTCTTGCAATTTGGGTGTAGTGTGAATAGCTAAAAAATGCTGATATTAATCGCTCTGTACAGAAGGTTACACAGCTTGTCTCCAGAAAGAACGAGTAATTTTCTGAAGATTGGTTGCAATTTTTGTTTAGTGACATTAATTTCTCTTCATTTTCTTCAATGCCAAAATCTAAATATTTTGAACAGTTGTATGCCTTCAACTATAGATAAAATTTCAGTCAGTTAAATGCCATATGTGATACACGCTTTGGGTGATCATGTCTAAAAATAGACATGACTGACTGGACAGAAAATTATCCTGCAGTAGGTTGCCATTTCTTCCTGCAGTAGACTGGTTGCCTACCAAGGCTATAGAACCCAATCCGTCCTGTTATTTGACTCATGGCTAGAGGGGGAAAAGATGTATTATATTATTGAGACTGGTTGTCAGCCAAGGCTATAGAACCCAATCTGTCCTGTTATTTGACTCATAGCTAGAGAGGGAAGAGATGTATTATATTATTGAGACTGATTGACAGCCAAGGCTATAGAACCCAATCTGTCCTGTTATTTGACTCATAGCTAGAGAGGGAAGAGATGTATTATATTATTGAGACTGGTTGACAGCCAAGGCTATAGAACCCAATCTGTCCTGTTATTTGACTAATAGCTAGAGAGGGAAGAGATGTATTATATTATTGAGACTGATTGACAGCCAAGGCTATAGAACCCAATCTGTCCTGTTATTTGACTCATAGCTAGAGAGGGAAGAGATGTATTATATTATTGAGACTGGTTGTCAGCCAAGGATATAGAACTCAATCCGTCCTATCATTTGACTCATAGCTAGAGAGGGAAGAGATGTATTATATTATTGAGAATGGTTGACAGCCAAGGCTATAGAACCCAATCTGTCCTGTTATTTGACTCATAGCTAGAGAGGGAAGAGATGTATTATATTATTGAGAATGGTTGTCAGCCAAGGCTATAGAACCCAATCTGTCCTGTTATTTGACTCATAGCTAGAGAGGGAAGAGATGTATTATATTATTGAGACTGATTGACAGCCAAGGCTATAGAACCCAATCTGTCCTGTTATTTGACTCATAGCTAGAGAGGGAAGAGATGTATTATATTATTGAGACTGGTTGACAGCCAAGGCTATAGAACCCAATCTGTCCTGTTATTTGACTAATAGCTAGAGAGGGAAGAGATGTATTATATTATTGAGACTGATTGACAGCCAAGGCTATAGAACCCAATCTGTCCTGTTATTTGACTCATAGCTAGAGAGGGAAGAGATGTATTATATTATTGAGACTGGTTGTCAGCCAAGGATATAGAACTCAATCCGTCCTATCATTTGACTCATAGCTAGAGAGGGAAGAGATGTATTATATTATTGAGAATGGTTGACAGCCAAGGCTATAGAACCCAATCTGTCCTGTTATTTGACTCATAGCTAGAGAGGGAAGAGATGTATTATATTATTGAGACTGGTTGTCAGCCAAGGCTATAAAACCCAATCTGTCCTGTTATTTGACTCATGGCTAGAGGGGGAAAAGATGTATTATATTATTAAGTAATAATTAGTTGGGGATCAGTTTATCACTTCATGACAATATAAAACTGAAATCCCACTTTACGCCTAATAGAATCTTTAATCATGTTTTAAACTATAATATTCAGTCAGTTAAGTGCTATACAAGATACATGCTTCGAGCAATTATGTCTCGAAAGAGACATGACTGACTGGGAAGGAGATTATCCCATAGTAAGTTGCCATTGCTTTCTGCAGTAGACTGGTTGCCAGCCAAAACTATAGCTATCCTGTTATTTAACCCATAACTGGAAGGAAGAGACAAATTAATACTTTCCCCAAATGTATTTGTGCATAAGTGAATGCAAGGAATTCAACTGGAATTTGAACTCGGCTCCCCGGTTTGCCATTCGGAGCCGATATCCACTGCACCACAACTCACTTGTAATGCTGATAACTCTGCCATAAAACTGTCTTGCTGGTAATCTAATCTAAACTTATTTATAAATGAAACTTTGTGTGTGTGTGTGTGTGTGTGTGTGTGTGTGTGTGTGTGTGTGTGTGTATATACGTTACCCATAGACTCCAAAACGGCTGAACCGATTTTCTTGAAAATTTACACAGTTGCACTATAAGCGTCTGTGAGTGTTTTTAGCTAGGTTTTGTGTTGAGGTACCCCCGATAAATATCGAAAATCGAAAAAAATCGGGTTATAGAAGGAGTGGTCCGATTTTAATCAAATTTGATACCCTCATAGCCAAAGACAAACGATATTCAGAAGTTTCAAGGTTGCAGTTCTTACAATGGTGCAGAAAATCGATAATATATATATATATATATATATATATATATATAATAGGCAAGATGTTTTTTGTGTGAGTGTCTGTTTATCTGCCTGTATGTCTTTTTTTTCAGCCCTTTTATTTTAGTTTTTGCTTCGGATTTGGCTCTAAGTAGGTATAATTGTAGTTCTTAGTCTCAGTTATGATACCATTTACTCAGAGGACTTATTTAGCCTTCAAAATTCAGTTTATGACGAAAAAACTTATTTGATATCGATACCAGGAAATCAAAATTCATTTTTTTTTTTTCAGTCTACAGTTTCGCTTTAACTGGAAACAACTATTGCTTTTTAGTCTTTTGTGCCAACGTCCAAAGAGTCTGAGCTCCAGGACCATGGATTAGTTTTAAAGCTTTCATTACATTCGAGCAATGCTGGGTTATACTGCTAGTTTATTATAAATTATAATTTAAGAACATGTACAAACTACAATCTTCTACAAAGTGTAGATTTTGTTTCAACATGGTCTCATTAGGTAATAAATGCTATTTTTTGAAGGGAGATGAAAAGTTACAGTCCCCCATTCTGGTTTCTCATTTTCTCTACTTCACCTCGCACAGAAAATTTTACCTATAATGCCGGGTCATCAAAGGCTGTAAATGACCACACCTTATCTTCTACTGCTAAACCTGGTGCCTTCTTTTGAACCTTTCACCACTTCCTTTACTTCTCTTTCTCTCCCATTTTCCTCTTTTTGTTCTTTATTTCCGCAATGTCTTTTTTCTGGTTTCTCATTTTCCCTACCCACTTTACACTGCACACAAAAATTTACCAATAAAAGGAAGCGAATGTACACTTTGTAGTAAATTGTAATTTGTACATGTTCTAAATTATAATATATATATATATATATATATATATATATGATAAAGAAGTTGAATATATGGATTGAAATCTGACAAGTTGAGTAAAATGGGTGAAGAACGAGTAGGAAAAAAGTGTCTTCAATCTTACATGTTTCCCATTAACGAGCTTCTTCAGATATATCTGACCAATGAAACTATACCTCAATCAACATACTGTCTTAGATTTATAAATCATTCCTCAGCGAACCTCAAGTGGAATGACTATATTGAATCCATTGCTAACTCCACTGCTAAGAAGGTCAGTTCACTGTGCAGGGCCAGGAAGTTTTTCCCCGTCTGCGTCCATCCTGCACGTGTATAAAGCTTTTCACTTTAATAAGATTCTTCAGAGATTTTTTGAAGATGAATAAAACGTTTGTTTTATTCATTAATTGTGAATTATTTAATAATTTTCATTATTTGATTTATTTTTTAAAGACGAATTAAAAAATTCAATTAATAATTTGTCTTTAGGAGGTTCAATGTCACACTTCCTGCTGATCAGTTTCTCCTGAAACTGTTCTCTCAGTCAGGCTAGGGAGTCAACTGACATGTGGTGGATAGCCCCCATCTTGCTATCTCTTATGCTGCATGTAAGAATTATTGTGAAATCAATACAAACAACGTAATTGTATAAAAGAGGTGTATTACCAGGAAGAGAAGTATTTACAAAAGGGGTCATTAGTAGAATCCAGAACAAGGGTTTAGTAGAATGTATTGTCGTAAGACGTAAGAGTCTGAACACTTCCGGTCCCATACTGGAAATACCCGACTGACTTGTTCACTCGGCTGACTTCCGAGGTCTTCCCCGGAGGTAACATCACTACTCCTTTATGTAGTGCTTAGCACAGTCCATTACTGTAGACAATGGTGGAGAGCACCCCAACACTATCCCTTTGCATTGTCCCAGTGATTGACAGTTTTATTAAAAAAACTATAGAGTTTGTTTCTTTTTTTTTGCGGGGGTGGGGTCACCATCAAAGCAAAAACACACACACATATTCAGTTGAGAATTAAAAAAAACAAAAAAAAAAAACCCCTTCATAATAGCTGAAAGAATTCTTAGAATACTTGGACATGCAGAGCTTTTGGTCAGTTTTTATACATAGTATCTAGGGAAAAAAAAAAAAAAAAAGAAAAAAAAAAAGACACTTCTACAAACACAAGAAAAACTAAATAAAAAATATTAATTCCAAGATATTGACTACTGACAAGGTATTGCACTTATTTCAAACTATTGTTCTCATCTTGGTTGATATGGATATTATTATAGACAAAGTTTTGACTAAGTACCCTCTGCTCATCATCAGGTGTTTATTGAGTGGCTGACATGGATTATCTTGTTGATTATTGTGAAATATCCTGTGAAATCAATTGTTGCTTTTTCATGTTAGATTTGGTGTGTCACTACCAGATCTAAGGATTGAACTCACAACCACTAAATAATACTAAGACATATATAATGAACTACTATCTTCACTATGCCACCAGGAGTTTTGTGGTTTATTTTTGGAGTCTTTTATATTCAGTGTCAGATGGTTTGACAACTGGATTATGTTAATGGGTTTGTAGTGGATAAGAAATTAATTAAAAATCAACCTTCCTCACTTTTACAAAAATTCAATGATGTGTGAAATTCTGGTTTTCCCAAATAGAAAAAGGATTGACCATGTGCTTATAGAAAGAGTCGAACCCAGAATTTGCAAGTAGGTGTTAAAATGGTTTTTGACCAATGGGAGCAACTTGCAAGACTTGAAGACTTTGTGAGCAAGTGTGAAAATCTGAATACTATAAAAGGCCCTGGTCAGCATCAATCACAGAGTCAAATGTGAGCCATGAGACTAAACATCTAAAATGTAACTTCAACTTCAAGCAACTCTGACATTATCTTATTTCTCTTTATCTTTTTCAACAATTACTACTGCGAACATTTTGTACGAACTCTTGATACTCTAAACTTACTTATTAAAAATTAATTTCTACAAATTCTTGTTATTCTTTTCTTTTAATAAATTTCTATTTTAACATGAAAAATGTACATTTTATTCTTACATTATTCCACACAATTCCACATATTCCAATCTTCTGACAACGATAAAAACCTGATGATTATAACTGCATAAAACTTTTAAGCTGTAGGGAGTTTGGTTAAGTAAGACACAAGGCCAAATCTAAGAGACTTTAACCATCTCTCGGACGCTAGAGGTTCATGCCACTTATTGTAAGTTATATTTATTTCTGAGACGCGTAATTTTTAATATCTTGGAATTTTAACCATGTCCACCATAGTTTATGAATATAGAATACAATGCAGTATGTTATCTGTTCAATGAAACAACATCAAAAAATTAACTCACAATTCAGACACTCTACTGAATCGGATTAGATCATGAATACTTGGGAAAATATGGTCGCTTTTTATACACGTCACATTGAATATTTTGAGCCTTCTGATTGGTTAACCCTTGCATTGGTGAACTATAAAATGAGTCAGTCTATTGCTGGCTCACCAGTATACATAGGTACCCAAAAATTCCAACATGGAATTATTTTGAAGTATTGTTCCCATGTCAGTTGATATAGATGTTCTAAGGTTATACAAATTTCATTAAAGACTACCGACAAGAAGGATGCTGAGGATGTGAGAAATGACGTTTTGGAGAGAATGGAAAGAAAAAAAAAGAAAACTAATACTTAACATCAGGAAGAGACACGAAGTTCCTGGGACATGTAATGAGGAAGGAGGGTTTACAGAATGTGATGTTCACAGGTCAGATAGAGGACGGAAACAAAAAGAAAACTAATACTTAACATCAGGAAGATACAGATGATGTTCTTGGGACATGCAATGAGGAGAGAGGGCTTGGAGAACCTGATACTCAAAAGTTCAGGTAGAGGGAAACAGAGACTGGGGAACGCAATATGTCACATACTTGATGGGCTTGAGCAAGTGGACGGCAGAGGTGGGGTTTGGGTAGGGTAACAGGAGAAAGCCTGCTAAGAGCTACCAAAGATAGGAAGATGTAGAAAGCCACGATCACCGATGATCTGAAGACACATGGCACAAACATGTAAACTTTCAAACAACTTAAAAGTCTCATGTACATACTGCTCATCAGGGTCAGATAAATCTATTGAATTTTTTTTTTTTTTTAATAATCATATCCCTCTGAGCAAGGCGGTAATGCCACTGATGTGCAGGGGGCTACATAAGAGTAAAAAAATAGATAGGAGGAGAGTAAAGAGAAAGACGAGCCAGTTAAGGATGGGAATACAGGTGTGATGACAGTCGCAAAGGTTGAGAGAAAGGAAAAGATATACAGGGTGGTGTAGCAAGAACTAGAGTCAAGTGCTTCAGAGTTAGTGTCAGAGTCAAGTGCTTCACAGTTAGTGTCAGAGCTGGCACCACAGTTAGTGTCAGAGTCAAGTGCTTCACAGTTAGTGTCAGAGTCAAGTGCTTCACAGTTAGTGTCAGAGTCAAGTGCTTCACAGTTAGTGTCAGAGTCAAGTGCTTCACAGTTAGTGTCAGAGTCAAGTGCTTCACAGTTAGTGTCAGAGTCAAGTGCTTCACAGTTAGTGTCAGAGTCAAGTGCTTCACAGTTAGTGTCAGAGTCAAGTGCTTCACAGTTAGTGTCAGAGTCAAGTGCTTCACAGTTAGTGTCAGAGTCAAGTGCTTCACAGTTTTAGTGTCAGAGTCAAGTGCTTCACAGTTAGTGTCAGAGTCAAGTGCTTCACAGTTAGTGTCAGAGTCAAGTGCTTCACAGTTAGTGTCAGAGTCAAGTGCTTCACAGTTAGTGTCAGAGTCAAGTGCTCACAGTTAGTGTCAGAGTCAAGTGCTTCACAGTTAGTGTCAGAGTCAAGTGCTTCACAGTTAGTGTCAGAGTCAAGTGCTTCACAGTTAGTGTCAGAGTCAAGTGCTTCACAGTTAGTGTCAGAGTCAAGTGCTTCACAGTTAGTGTCAGAGTCAAGTGCTCACAGTTAGTGTCAGAGTCAAGTGCTTCACAGTTAGTGTCAGAGTCAAGGTTGCTTCACAGTTAGTGTCAGAGTCAAGTGCTTCACAGTTAGTGTCAGAGTCATGCTTCACAGTTAGTGTCAAGTCAAGTGCTTCACAGTTAGTGTCAGAGTCAAGTGCTTGCAGTTGAGTGTCAGAGTCAAGTGCTTACAGTTAGTGTCAGTCTGGTACTTCTGATTAGTGTCAGAGTCAAGTCTTCACAGGTGGTCTCAAGTCAGAATGCTACAGTTAAAGGTGATAAAGTCAGTGTCACAGTTATTAGTGTCAGAGTCAAGTGCTTCACAGTTGGTGTCAGAGTCAAGTGCTTCTGATTGGTATCAGAGTCAAGTGCTTCTTCAGATTGATGTCAGAGTCAGTCACTTCTGATTAGTGTCAGAGTCAAGTGCTTCACAGTTAGTGTCAGAGTCAAGTGCTTCACAGTTAGTGTCAGAGTCAAGTGCTTCAGTTAGTGTCAGAGTCAAGTGCTTACAGTTAGTGTCAGAAGTCCAAGTGCTTCTGATTAGTGTCAAGTCCAAGTGCTTCACAGTTAGTGTCAGAGTCAAGTGCTTCACAGTTAGTGTCAGAGTCAAGTGCTTCTGATTAGTGTCCAAGTCAAGTGCTTCACAGTTAGTGTCAAGTCAAGTGCTTCTGATTAGTGTCAGAGTCAAGTGCTTCACAGTTAGTGTCAGAGTCAAGTACTTCACAGTTAGTGTCGAGTCAAGTGCTTCACAGTTAGTGTCAGAGTCAGTGCTTTACAGTTAGTGTCAGGGTCAAGTGGCTTCACAGTTAGTGTCAAGTCCATTGCTTCTGATTAGTATTGAGTCAAGTGCTTCACAGTTGGTGTCAGGGAGTCAAGTGCTTCACAGTTGGTGTCAGAGTCAAGTGCTTCACAGTTAGTGTCAGAGTCAAGTGCTTCTGTTAGTGTCAGAGTCAAGTACTTCACAATTCGTGTCTAAGTCAGTGCTTCACAGTTGGTGTCCAGAGTCAAGTGCTTCACAGTTAGTGTCAGGAGTCAAGTGCTTCACAGTTAGTGTCAGAGTCAAGTGCTTCACAGTTAGTGTCAGAGTCAAGTAGCTACCCAGTTAGTGTCAGGTGCAATTAACTTCACAGTTAGTGTCAGAGTCAAATTGGCTACAGTTAGTGTCAGTCAAGTGCTTCACAGTTAGTGTCAGAGTCAGTACTTCACAGTTAGTGTCAGGAGTAAGTCTTCACAGTTAGTGTCAGAGTCAAGTGCTTCACAGTTAGTGTCCAAGTCAGAGGCCATTACAGTTCAGGTAATCAAGTCAAGTGCTTCACAGTTAGTGTCAGAGTCAAGTGCTTTGCAGTTGAGTGTCAGAGTCAAGTGCTTCACAGTTAGTGTCAGGTCAAGTGCTTCTGATTGAGTATCAAGGTCAAGTGCTTCACAGTTAGTGTCAGAGTCAAGTGCTTCACAGTTAGTGTCAGAGTCAAGTGCTTCACAGTTAGTGTCAGGTCAAGTGCTTCACAGTTAGTGTGGAGTCAAGTGCTTCACAGTTAGTGTCAGAGTCAAGTGCTTCTGATTAGTGTCAGGTCAAGTGCTTCTGATTAGTGTCAGAGTCAAGTGCTTCAGTTAGTGTCAGAGTCAAGTGCTTCACAGTTAGTGTCAGAGTCAAGTGCTTCACAGTTGGTGTCAGAGTCCAAGTGCTTCTGATTGGTGTCAGAGTCAAGTGCTTCTGATTAGTGTCAGAGTCAAGTGCTTCACAGTTAGTGTCAGAGTCAAGTGCTTCACAGTTAGTGTCAGAGTCAGTGCTTCTGATTAGTGTCAAGTCAGTGCTTCACAGTTAGTGTCAGAGTCAAGTGCTTCACAGAAGTTAGTGTCAGAGTCAAGTGCTTCACAGTTAGTGTCAGAGTCAAGTGCTTCACAGTTAGTGTCAGGAGTCAAGTGCTTCACAGTTAGTGTCAGAGTCAAGTGCTTCACAGTTAGTGTCAGAGTCAAGTGCTTCACAGTTAGTGTCAGTCAAGTGCTTCACAGTTGAGTGTCAGAGGTCAAGTGCTTCACAGTTAGTGTCAGAGTCAAGTGCTTCACAGTTGGTGTCAGAGTCAAGTGCTTCACAGTTAGTGTCAGAGTCAAGTGCTTCACAGTTAGTGTCAGAAGTCAAGTGCTTCACAGTTAGTGTCAGAGTCAAGTGCTTCACAGTTAGTGTCAGAGTCAAGTGCTTCACAGTTAGTGTCAGAGTCAAGTGCTTCACAGTTAGTGTCAGAGTCAAGTGCTTCACAGTTGGTGTCAGAGTCAAGTGCTTCACAGTTGTTGTCAGAGTCAAGTGCTTCACAGTTAGTGTCAGAGTCAAGTGCTTCACAGTTAGTGTCAGAGTCAAGTGCTTCACAGTTAGTGTCAGAGTCAAGTGCTTCACAGTTAGTGTCAGAGTCAAGTGCTTTGATTAGTGTCAGAGTCAAGTGCTTTACAGTTGGTGTCAGAGTCAAGTGCTTCACAGTTAGTGTCAGAGTCAAGTGCTTCACAGTTAGTGTCAGAGTCAAGTACTTCACAGTTAGTGTCAGTCCAAGTGCTTCTGATTAGTGTCAGTCAGTGCTTCACAGTTAGTGTCAGTGAAATTGGCTTCACAGTTAGTGTCAGGGAATAAGTACTTCACAGTTAGTGTCAGTCAAAGTGCTTCACAGTTAGTGTCAGAGTCAAGTGCTTCACAGTTGAGTGTCAGAGTCAAGAGGTGCTTCACAGTTGGTGTCAGTCCAAGTGCTTCACAGTTAGTGTGGAAGTCAAGTGCTTCCACAGTTGGTGTCAGAGTCCAAGTGCTTCACAGTTAGTGTCAGAGTCAAGTGCTTCACAGTTAGTGTCAGAGTCAAGTGCTTCACAGTTAGTGTCAGGTCAGAATGCTTCACAGAAGACTAGTGTCCAAGTCCAAGTGCTTCACAGTTAGTGTCAGGGTAAGTGCTTCACAGTTGTTAATCGAAGTCAGGGGAATTGGCTACAGTTAGTGTCAGAGTCAAGTGCTTCACAGTTAGTGTCAGAGTCAAGTGCTTCACAGTTAGTGTCAGGAGTCAAGTGCTTCACAGTGTCAGAGTCAAGTCTTCACAGTGTCAGAGTCAAATTAACTTCACAGTGTCAGAGTCAGTGCTTCACAGTGTCAGAGTCAAGTGCTTCACAGTGTCAGAGTCAAGTGTCACAGTGTCAGAGTCAAGTGCTTCACAGTGTCAGAGTCAAGTGCTTCACAGTGTCAGAGTCAAGTGCTTCACAGTGTGAAGTCAAGTGCTTCAGTGTCCAGGTCAAGTGCTTCACAGTGTCTAAGTCAAGTGCATGTTGGTGTCAGAGTCAAGTGCTTCACAGTGTCAGAGTCAAGTGCTTCACAGTGTGCAGAAGTCAAGTGCTTCACAGTTAGTGTCAGAGTCAGAAGTGCTTGCAGTTAGTGTCAAGTCAGTGCTTCCCAGTTAGTGTCAGAGTCAAGTGCTTCACAGTTAATTGTCAGAGTCAAGTGCTTCACAGTTAGTGTCAGAGTCAAGTGCTTCACAGTTAGTGTCAGAGTCAAGTGCTTCACAGTTGATAAATGAAATCAAATGCTTACAGTTAGTGTCAAGTGCGATGCTTCTGATTAGTGTCAGGAGTCAAGTGCTTCACCCAGTTAGTGTCAGAATCCAAGTGCTTCACAGTTAGTGTCAAGTCGAAGATGCTTCACAGTGTCAGAGTCAAGTGCTTCACAGTTGAGTGTCAGAGTCAAGTGCTTCACAGTTGGTATCAGAGTCCAAGTGCTTCACAGTTAGTGTCAGAGTCAAGTGCTTCTGATTAGTGTCAGAATCAGTGCTTCACAGTTGTCCATCAGGAAGATCAAGTGCTTCACAGTTAGTGTCAAAGTCAAGTGCTTCACAGTTAATTATCAGAGTCTGAGTATGCAAAGTTAGTGTCAGAGTCAAGTGCTTCACAGTTAGTGTCAGAGTCAAGTGCTTCACAGTTGGTATATGAGTCAAGTGCTTCACAGTTAGTGTCAGAGTCAAGTGCGCTTCACAGTTAGTGTCAGAGTCAAGTGCTTCACAGTTAGTGTCAGAGTCAAGTGCTTCACAGTTAGTGTCAGAGTCAAGTGCTTCACAGTTAGTGTCAAGGTCAAGTGCTTCACAGTTAGTGTCAGAGTCAAGTGCTTCACAGTTAGTGTCAGAGTCAAGTGCTTCACAGTTAGTGTCAGAGTCAAGTGCTTCTAGGATTAGTGTCAGAGTCCAAGTGCTTCACAGTTAGTGTCAAGGTCAAGTGCTTCACAGTTAGTGTCAGAGTCAAGTGCTTCACAGTTAGTGTCAGAGTCAAGTGCTTCACAGTTAGTGTCAGAGTCAAGTGCTTCCTGGGTCATTATCAGAGTCAAGTGCTTCTGATTAGTGTCAGAGTCAAGTGCTTCACAGTTAGTGTCAAGTGGGTGCTTCACAGTTAGTGTCAGAGTCAAGTGCTTCACAGTTGATGTCAGAGTCAGAGTGCTTCACAGTTAGTGTCCAGAGTCCAGTGCTTCTGATTAGTGTTGTCAGAGTCAAGTGCTTCAGTTAAGTGTCAGAGTCAAGTGCTTCACAGTTAGTGTCAGAATCAGGGCCTTTACAGTTAGTGTCAGAGTCAAGTGCTTCACAATTGGTGTCAGAGTCAGAAGTGCTTCACAGTTAGTGTCAGGTGCGTGCTTCACAGTTAGTGTCAGAGTCAGATAGCTACAGTTAGTGTCAGAGTCAAGTGCCTTTGGAATTCATTGTCAGAGTCAAGTGCTTCACAGTTAGTGTCAGAGTCAAGTGCTTCACGGTTCGTATTAGAGTCAAGTGCTTCACAGTTAGTATGGAATCAAGTCTTCACAGTTAGTGTCAGAGTCAAGTGCTTCACAGTTGGTGTCAGAGTCAAGTGCTTCACAGTTAGTGTCAGAGTCAAGTGCTTCAGAGTCAAGTCTTGTAAGGTCCAAGTACTTCAGAGTCAAGTGCTTCAGAGTCAAGTGCTTCAGAGTCAAGTGCTTCAGAGTCAAGTGCTTCAAAGTCAAGTGCTTCAGAGTCAAATGCTTCAGAGTCAAGTGCTTCAGAGTCAAGTGCTTCAGAGTCAAGTGCTTCAAGTCAGAATGCTTCAGAGTCAAGTGCTTCAGAGTCAGTAGCTGAGAGTCAAGTGCTTCAGAGTCAAGTGCTTTAGAGTCAGTGCTTTAGAATCAAGTGCTTCAGAGTCAGTGGCTAAAATTAGTGGCTTCAGAGTCAGAGGTGCTTCAGAGTCGGTGCTTCAGAGTCAGTCTTCAGGTCAAGTGCTTGATCAAGTACTTTAAGTCAAGTGCTTCAGAAGTCCAAGTGCTTCAAGTCCAAGTGCTTCAGAGTCAGAATTATTTCAGAGTCCAAGTGCTTCAGAGTCAAGTGCTTCAGAAGTCAGAGTCAGTACTTCAGTCAGAGTCAAGTGCTTCAGAGTCAGAGTCAGTGCTTCAGAGTCAGAGTCAGTGCTTCAGAGTCAGAGTCAAGTGCTTCAGAGTCAGAGTCAGAAGTGCTTCAGAGTCAGAGTCTGAAATAACTGAGTCAGTCAGTGCTTCCAGGTCAGAGTCCAAGTGCTTGAAATTAATTAAGTGCTTCAGAGTCAGAGTCAAGTGCTTCAGAGTCAGGGTCAAGTGCTTCAGAGTTAGGGTCCAAGTGCTTCAGGGTGGGGTCTGAAAGTCAGGCTGCTTCAGAGTTAGGGTCAGAGGTGCTTCAGAGTCAGGGTCAAGTGCTTCAGGGTTAGGGTTAGGGTCAAGTGCTTCCAGGGTTAGGGTTAGGGTCAAATATAGGTTAAGAGATGGATACTGACATTGCATTTAAATTCCTGGAGGTTGTAGCCATCAGAAAAGCAAGGATATGGAAGCAAGTTCCACAGGCGGGAAGTGTGAGAAAAGAAGCTGAAGGAGTAGAATTGTCGTCTGCATTAGGTTGATCTAACTGTGAATGGGTGGAACCCAGTTGCCAGTCTGGTTGCACGAGTAAACACCTGTTGCAGAGGCACTAGTGACTTAAGTTCATTAGAGCAGAAGCCATACACTGTTTAATAAAAAAAATGGGGCATCTATTTGAAGTAACCTTTCAAAAAATAAAAATGATGTATTTAAAATTATTCTAGTGAGTTTTTAGAAAGTTTATGTTGGTTGGTTGTTTTGTTTTTATGGCACATCAACCTCAGCAGTCATTTATTGCCAACTAAATTTTATTTATTTATTGCTGGTAATACCTTTTTCTTTCAACAATATATTGTTGTTTTTATATAAGTTTTGTGTCTAGTAATATATTTTTTCTTTTTGAGTATCAAAATTCATTGAGATTTGTTTTTAAGGGCAGGGTACCCCAAGCCCTACCCTTGTTAGTTAACCCATAACTGGAGGGAAGGGATGGATTAATACCTTTCCCAAGGGTACCAGTGCTTAAATGAATGCAGGGTATTCAACTGGAATTCAAACGGCTCGCCAATTTCTCTTTCCAAGCCGATATCTACTGCACCACAACACATATCTGTCACTAAACGCCTACAGCACCTGGTATTCCCAAGCGGTCACCCATCTAAGTACTGACAAGGCTCAATGTTGCTTAACTTTGGTGATCAAGCAAGAACCGTTGTATTCAAGATGATAGGCTGTAAGCCTTTAGAAAGTTTAAGTGAACTTTTGTAATTCTCTGCTTCCTCATGAATTTATGCAGCCATTTTTAGACTGGGATTGACAAGGATTAAAAAAAAAAAAAAAGAAAAAAAGATGTAAAACAAATATACACAAAAGGTCGAAGCGAAATACCGAGTAAGATGGAAAATGCTGGTTATTAATATAAAATTACATATATATATAAACAATTGCATTTAACTATCGCCACTGAGGCTGTATAAGGAAATGAGTCATGATGGCCGCAAGAGTTTCATGGGGGTGGATAATGTGTCATTTAATAAATCTTCTCTACTAATCTATTTTGTTAATATCAGAAAAAAATAAAAATTGCTGAAATTTAATATATATGTATATATAGAAAAAACTACTAAAAAGTTGTCAGTTTAAAAATATATTTTTTGACAGTATTTATTTATTTATATATATATATATATATTTGATATTTCAGACCGGCCTATTTTAAAATTAAATACATATAGGCTAGGGTTAAATAGGGACTTAGGTATTTTGAATCTTTATAAATATTTCAATAGTTAAACATTTTTTAGACACACTTAAAAAAGTTCTTTAAAACAACATTTAAAAGTATTATTACAGTTAGGTTTACGTTTAAAAATATCCAAAAACTATTGCTTTCTATGTCACATGATGTAAACATCTCGTGACAGATGCTCCTCACGACGAACTCTTCTAGTTTAAATTTTAAAATCATTTGTTTGTGATGAAAGGCTGAGGTCCGTCTGAAATATCATATATATATAATAGAAATAAATACTGTCAAAAAATACATTTTTAAACTTACTTTTTAGTAGTTTCTCCTATACATATTAAGACAGTATACGTGGTTCATATATATATATATATATATATACACACACACACACACAGGGTGTCAAAGTTTGTGTGCACTTTAAAAATATTTATAACTTTATTTGTATTGGTGATAGAAATTAACTGTAAAAAACTGTTATAAAGTTTAATGTACCTCGTTTTAAGTATAGTTATTGAATAATTCTTTGCCACAAAATTTGCAACAATTTTTAATTTTTAAAAAAGTAAAAAATATTTTCTTTTTTCAGAATCAATTTCTTCCATGGCTTCAACTGACATACAAGAATTCTATAAGTAGATTTTCTAGTTAGTTGATTTTGTTTAACTGCATATCAACACCTCTATGGGTCATTTAATGTTGTAATTTAAATATTTTAATGCACTTTTATAGCTTCAACTAAATATACAAGAGGCTCAAAAAGTTCATGCTCACTTTAAAAAAAATTTTTAACTTTTTTTTTTTTTTATAGGGACACATGAAAACAATTGTGTCCGCAACCAAACCTAGTTCATTAGAAATTTTGAGAGCTAAAATAACTGATTTCAGGCATTACTGTAAATCAGTTGGCAAATTTTTTTCCATGAACTGCAAAATTGTATTACCTTTTGTATTGCTAATGATGGAGGATGTGTGGGAACTTAAATGAAATTTCAATAAAACCTTAAAAAGATATAGATTTACTTAATCCATTTTACAAATTATTTCTATCACAGA
>JBBBDQ010002473.1:375000-435000 GCA_037127315.1 Ascarosepion bandense | reverse complement strand
ACACAGAGAGAGAGAGACACAGAGAGAGAGAGAGACACAGAGAGACAGAGAGAGGAAAAGTAGAAGGTGATGACAGGTAGACAGGAAAAAATTTAAGAAAAGCAAAGTAAAATCCATTAATTTTAAATTGTTCTGCAATATCCACACTTTTTCTACCATACACAGTCCATCCTACTAATTAACACATAAATAGAAATTTGGTGGTGTATGTGGGTGGGGGCAGTAATTTACTTACACTAATACAATGGGAAAAGGTATAAAAATGAATGCTACCCACTTCTACACAGAAATTGAATGCCTAAACATTTCTTTGGTCATTTTGGATATCAATACACACATTAAAACAAATGGCAGGTAAAGCATACAGTATCCTTCCAAGGATCACAAGTCCTGTGACGCCTCAGAGTCAGAGGAGCACCACATGCACTCTAATAGAATTGGTGTGTCTTCTGCAAGACAGCCCAATCCTCTCCAGGTTGGTTTGTATATAAAGTTTTTCTTCTCCTAGAATGGTTACCACCCAAGGTTATAGAACATTGTCTATCTTGCTATTAACCCACAGCTGGCTGGGAAGAGATGGATTCGTACTGTTTTCAAGAGTATTAGCATTTAAGTGAATGTAATGAATTGGACTGGAATTCAATCTTGATTCTCCAATTCCTGAATCAGAACTGCAATCGTGCCTCCCCCCTAATCATTTCACCCCCAAGCAAGGCAGAACTGCCATTGGTTCACAGAAGGTTACATAAGATGAGAAAGGGAAACAAGTTACTGGGGAGTCAGAGAATGAGTAAGAAAAGGATGAGAATACAGATGTGAAGAGAGTTGCATGAGAGTAGAGTGGAAAGGAAGAAGATGATACAAGGGTTGCCATGGAAAGGACGCGAGTGAAGAAGACAAAAGATGGCAATTGACTTTGCATTTAAATTCTTGGAGATTGTAGCTGTCAGGGAAGTAAATATATGGAAGGGAATTCCATAGGAAGGAAATGCGAGCAAAGAAACTGCTATAGTAGAAGTTGCAGTTACATTTGCTTGGTTTCACTGTAAAAGAGTGGGACCTAGCCACTAGTCTAGTACAAAATTTATGCAGAGGGAACACCAGGGAGCTAAGTTCATCACAGCAGAATCCATGAAAGTATTTGTAGAAGAGACAGAGGGAAGCCATGATGTCGGTGAGAAAGTGACTGCAGTTGAGCTACCAGGTCAGGATCTATTATATTAGATTCTTTGTCGAATTTTGTCAAGAAACCGGAGACGAATAGCAGTATTCAATGCATGGGTGGATGCTAGACTTATATATGCACGAGATGGATTTAGACAAGGAAAACTTTCTGGCCCTACAAAGAAAACCATCCTTCCGAGCAGAACATCTAAATCTAATCTACATATCACACATACACATTTTTTTTTTTATATAAATCACATCACCCCAAGCAAGGCATTTTACTGCCACTGTTTTGCAGTGGGTTATATATGAGGAAAGTTATGAGAAAGAGTGACAGGTTATAGGGTATGTCAGGAAGTGGGTAACAGAAGGATGCGAATACTGATGAGAGTGGAGTGGACGGAAAAGAGCATATGAGAAGGATGAATCTGGCCATAAAGTGAGGGATCAGTTTATATATTGATTGCAATGTAGAATTGATCTCCCATTTTATAACCACATTATTATAGTATAGAAATCTTTTTTTCATAAACATATCGCCCCAAGTAAGACATTTTACTGCCACTGTTTTGCAGGAGTTACATAGGAGGAAAGTTATGAGAAAGAGTGACAGGTTATAGGGTATGTCAGGAAGTGGGTAAGAGAAGGATGAGAATACCGATGAGAATGGAGTGAACGGAGAAGGGAGCATGATAAAGAGAGTGCAAGTTACTGAGACAGGAGATGACTACTGACTACATTTTAATTGTTGGAGATTGTAGCTGTCGGGAAAGCAAGTAAACGGAAGGGAATTCCACTGGCGGGAAGTGTGGGAAAAGAAGCTGCTGGAGTAGAAGTCTTGTTTACATTTTATTGGTTTCACAGTAAAAGGGTGGAACCTAGTTGCTAATCTCGTGGCTCGAGTAAATTCATTCATGCACCAGTGAGCTAAGTTCATTGGAGCAGAAGCCGTGAAAGTATTTGTAAAAGAGGCACAGGGAAGCCACATTGCGCCGGTGAGAAATTGACTGTATCTGAGCTGCCAAGTCGGGATCGATCACATTACAGATTCTCCGTTGAATTTTGTCAAGGAACCCTAGGTGGATAGCAGAAGCATCCGACCAGATATGGCAGCAGTATTCAATGCACAGGCATATGTCAAGTCGGGATCGATCACATTACAGATTCTTCGTTGGATTTTGTCAAGGAACCCTAGGTGGATAGCAGAAGCATCCAACCAGATATGGCAGCAGTATTCAATGCACAGACGGATGCTAAGTCGAGATCAATCATATTAAAGAATTTCCATTGGAATTTGGCAAGAACCCTAGGTGGAGAGCAGGAGCACCCAACCAAATACGGCAACAGTATTCAATGCACGAGTGGTTGGTAGATTTATATCTGCGCAAGATGGATTTAGACAAGGAAAACTTTCTGGCTCTACAAAGAGAACCGTCTTTAAAAGCAGCATGTTTAGCTAGAGATTCAATGTTGTTATTCCACTTGAGGTCGGCTGATAGGTTTAGGCCTAATAATAAGAGGCTCGAGCACTTTGCCTCCAAATATTTTAAGATATAACCCAATTTGGAACCTATATAAAAAATTTTTGTGACCTCCATCTGTCAGTCACACCCTGTAAAATAGCCATTCATTGATCGAAAATGAATTTTGAGGAGAAACGCAAACAGGTAAGAGATTATCAAGTAAAGTTTGTACACTATAGTGCATAGATTAGTACAATAAATTTAATACGATAAATTTAAATTTAATAAATTAAATATATTATAAATATAAATCTATCTATCTAAACCTAATCTATCTAAACTTACTTATAAATGGAACTTTGTGTGTCTGTCCGTTACCTACAGACGCCGAAACAACTGAACCGATTTTCTTGAAAATTTACACAGTTGTACTATAAGCATTTGCAAGTGTTTTTAGCTTGGTATTGTGTCGAGGCACCCCCGATAAATATCAAAAATCAATAATCGAAAAAAAATCGGGTTATAGAAGGAGTGGTCCAATTTTAATCACATTTGATACACTCATAGACAAAGACATAAGAAACGATATTCAGAAGTTTCAAGGTTGAAGTTCTTACAAGGTTGCAGAAAATTGGATATCGATGCCAGGAAATGAAAATTTGACTTACATCCATTCATATTTCTTTCAGTCTAGGGTTTCGCTTTAACTGGAAACAACTATTGCTTTTTAGTCTTTCGTGCCAACGTCCAAAGAGTCTGAGCTCCAGGACCATGGATTAGTTTTAAAGCTTTCATTACACCCTAGCAATGCCAGGTTATACTGCTAGTATATTAATAAATTAGAATTAATAAATTTTTATTAATTTTTGGGGAAAACTTATTTAATTATGCAAAATACTCCCATTATTTCAAAAATAATTTAATGATTAAAATTGTTAATAAAAATGCAATATTGCTTTTTGCCTATCTAAGTTTATATATATATATATATGTTTTTCATTCTGGTAAAATATAATGCAGAGTAATTATAAACTCAGTAGGAAAGAGTTTCAAATGTGCAAGGGATTTTAAGAGTAGTAGTGAAAGAAAGATGACAATGCTGGAAAGAAAGGCGATGAAATTGAGGAGTATCATCATCTCCTGCCTCACTAACTTACATCCGCTCACTCATGCTTTTTTCTTCATCCACCCCACTCATCAGTATTCTTTTCCTTCTCCTACACTCTTCCTGACACCCCCTGCAACCTCTCACTCCTCATAACATTCCTCCTATGTAAATCCCTGCACAACAGTGGCAGTAAAATGCCTTGCTTGGGGCGACATGATCATAAAAGAAAAGATTTCTATAGCATTATGTGGATATAAAGTGGGGGATCAATTCTACATTACAATCAATATATAAACTGATCCCTCTCTTTATGGCCATATTCATTCTTCTCTTACCCACTTCCTGAACCCTCAGCACAACAGTGGCAGTAAAATGCCTTGCTTGGGGCAACACGATTATAAAAGAAAAGATTTCTATAGCATTGTGTGGATATAAAGTGGGGGATCAATTCTACATTACAATCAATATATAAACTGATCCCTCTCTTTATGGCCATATTCATTCTTCTCTTACCCACTTTCTGAACCCTTAGCACAACAGTGGCAGTAAAATGCCTTGCTTGGGGCAACACGATTATAAAAAAAAAAAAAAAGTACAGATAGCCACAATAATGCAAATGACATCCTACATTTTCATGTTGAGTGTTTGAATACATTAGTGCCAAACGGATTTCCAAAAGACAACCTTTGTTGAAACCAAGAATGCCATTAATTTTGCAATATAAATCTTTTGAAAGGCCTATGTAATGGAACAACTCTTACGTTTAACAAAATTATTGACAACAGATTACTACACTGATGGGTGGTATTAATCCCAAGTATTCCTAAACCATCCAAATATCCCTCCAAACAGACAAAAGCAAATCCAGTTTACGGTTTGCCCTGTATTTACAAAAACTAAAAACAAATCACAAGTCCAAATGCTTCAAAGAATTGAAATTTGGCTTTAAAAAGAAATATTTATGCATGGTCAATTGTATGGTCAAGAGTAAAAAAAATCCTAAGAATTTATTTTCACTGTTAAAAAGAAAAAAAAACTTAAAAATATTGTTTATCATGAAGTCTCATAAAACTGAATTAAAGAAATTATTAAACCTTTAAGTAGGTTTTTTGTCATAGTATTTTTCTAAACAAATCAACTTCTTGAAGCTTTATCAAACTGGTTTGTGAAATTGAACAAAATGTAATTTGTAAATCTTGACATAAAATGTCAACATAACTTTGACAATACTAAACACAGATCCACAGATAAAAGAATTGAATATTAGAAAACAATTAAAAAAAATGTTTGAATATGTCCAGATCTAGAGATTTGAACGAAGTGGTAGTAGATATTCTAATGCTGACATATCGGAGTGGCTTGTATGCACCTGTGACCCAGACAGCCATGGTAGCAAGAGTTTAGTGCCTGGCAGGTTCAGACAAAGCCAGATAAAAACCTTGGTAACCTAGAAGAGAAAAACTTCAATATCAAAACAAACAAGCATCAATAGACCAAAATATTTTGCAGTGACTAATGGTAAGCAACACAGTCAACTAACAGGAATTATATTTGGTGAGACTTCAAAACTAATTGAGACTAGACATTCATATAATGTAAAAGCAAAGAAATAAACACGCAGAGAAAAGCAAAGAAATAAACACGCAGAGAAAAGCAAAGAAATAAACACGCAGAGAAAAGCAAAGAAACAAACACGCAGAGAAAAGCAAAGAAACAAACACGCAGAGAAAAGCAAAGAAACAAACACGCAGAGAAAAGCAAAGAAACAAACACGCAGAGAAAAGCAAAGAAACAAACACGCAGAGAAAAGCAAAGAAACAAACACGCAGAGAAAAGCAAAGAAACAAACACGCAGAGAAAAGCAAAGAAACAAACACGCAGAGAAAAGCAAAGAAACAAACACGCAGAGAAAAGCAAAGAAACAAACACGCAGAGAAAAGCAAAGAAACAAACACGCAGAGAAAAAGCAAAGAAACAAACACGCAGAGAAAAGCAAAGAAACAAACACGCAGAGAAAAGCAAAGAAACAAACACGCAGAGAAAAGCAAAGAAACAAACACGCAGAGAAAAGCAAAGAAACAAACACACAGAGAAAAGCAAAGAAACAAACACACAGAGAAAAGAAAAGAAACAAACACACAGAGAAAAGAAAAGAAACAAACACACAGAGAAAAGAAAAGAAACAAATGAAAACATTCTTACCAAATGTAGCGGAAAACCCATTATAATCCAAAGACAAAAACAGGAAAACTTACCTAAAAAAGAAAAAGACAAAACAAAAATTTCAGTTTTTTTTAGAAGCAACAAAAATCAAGAAACTTTCAGCACCTGTACATAAAATTTAAAAAATATCTAACAGATTGTCAAATGTTTCCTATTTGTATTTATGGAGGTTGTTGAAAATGTCCTTGACCCAACCCCAACCAAATGTTCAATCAGCACAATTTATTTTCATCTCTTGTTTGTTAGGCTGAGAACTTTACAGTACTTCCTTAGACTGCCACATGCTGTATCCTCTTTCTATTATATGCCCTGTTCCTTCAGGACATGGCACATACTCATGGCCTACTATCACTTCCCTTCTAGCTATTGAGTTTTATGTTTTTGTAATTTTTTTTTTTTTTTTCCAAATCCCGTTTTACCATGCATTTATTCAAGCTTACGGCATATCACGTCGAATACACCAGTTCTTGTTCGATCACCAAAGTTAAGCAACATTGAGCCTGGTCAGTACTTAGACGGGTGACCACTTGGGAATACCAGGCACTGTAAGCATTCAATGACAGATGTGCGTTGTGGTGCAGTGGATATCGGCTCTGAAAGAGAAATCGGGGAGCTGAGTTCGAATTTCAGTTGAGTACCCTGCATTCACTTCAGCACTGGTACCCTTGGGAAAGGTACTAGTCTGCCACTTTCCTCCAGTTATGGGTTAAATAACAGGATGGGGCCTGGAGGCAACCTATCTGTGTTGGTGTCACAATAAAAAAAACCCTTGGTAGCCCTAGCAAAGCATCAAGTATTCAGCTATTTGACAAGATTATGAATTTTGCTGCAAACTGCGCCAGGGTTCCAAATGCACAGGGAATACTGGGCGGGGCAGTGTAGTGAGTTCTATCTCGGCCAATGGTGGCAAGACGATGACGATTCAAGGTCATCAAGTACGCTTTATGCAGTTTTCCCTTGGCTTCCAATCCTTCCTCATTACATGCCCCAGAAATTTTTTTTTTAATCGTATCACCCCGAGCAAGGCGGTAATGCCACTGATGTGCAGGAGGCTACGTAAGAGTGGAAAAAAAAAAAAAAAAAAAACAATGTGAGAAGATTGGAAAAGAGAAAGTTGGAAACCACATCCTAAACAGGGAACAAGAGATGAACCTCTTAACCTGTTCAGTAAATGTGGGAGGAGTGTGAACATGGCGATAGATAGATCTATCTACTCCAATTATAGATCTATAACAGCTTTTTCCTGATGTTTCTGTTACTTCAAGTCTCTTCATCTTTGAGGAGATAAAGTCAGTCAGTTAAATGCCATATGTGATACACATTTGTGTGATCATGTCTCGAATGAGACATTAACTGGGGAGAAGATTTCCCCACAATAGTTTGCCATTTCTTTCTCCAGAATCCTCATCATTTATCCATCTCACCCAGATGGTGCATAGGGCAGAAACTTCTTGTTGCTGTTTCTGTAACTGTTTTTTTTATGGGGCAGGGTTGTTAGCCCTGCACCAAACCCCCAAACCTGGAGAACCAGTAGACCATTTTTGGTCCTTATGTTTACAGCACCTGGTATTCCCAAATAGTCACCCATTTAAGTACTAACCAGGCTTGATGTTGCTTGGATTCGGTGATCGGACAGGAACCGGTGTACTCAATACGATATAGCCGTAGACTTTCTGCAGCATGCTGGTGGCCAATTTAGGCTGTAGAACCCAATCTGTCCTGCTATTTAATCCATAGCTGAAGGGAGAAGAGACATTAATAGCTTTCTCAAAGGTATTTACTTGTAAATTAATGCAACAATTTCAGTTAAAACTTTGCTCTTAGACTTCTCGTCCCGAGCTGATATTCGCAGCACATTAAGATTATGGTACCTAAAATTGGCTTTGTACAGGCAGGAAGATCATGTTGCCTGAAACAAAATTATGAAGCAAGACGATAAGACAGTTAATGAAAGAGAAACAGAATCAGGTGGAAAAAAACAAGTTGTTTGTTATTTTGACAGCTCTCATCCACTTGATGCCAGAATAAATTTTATCTCAAAAGCAACCATATTTCTTCATTTTCTTCTCTTTAAGACAAATGCTTTAAAACCTTAAGTGTAGTAATGGCAGAAATACCAAATTGTCAGATCAAGATATTAAGTACAATTGCATGGCTGTTTGGCAGTTTATGGTCTTATTGCAAGTTTTATTCTTCTCGTTTAGGGTTTAGGTCTGGTGGGGTATCTATAAAGCACTCAGTGCAGTTACCAGCTCTAAATGGTAGGTCAAGCAGAGCTAGTCAACAAAGCAGTCGAACGACTTCAGTATATTAATGTAGCAGATAAAAGCAAGTAGGCGCATTGATGGGATTGTGGGCAGAGAGGCAGCTGTCAAGATTGCAGTTCAAGAGATTTGTTATCAGGTGAATTTTTAACTTCAACATGTTTATATAACTATAACAGAAAATAAGAGTGTCAGTTTCTTCCTATTGTTATGTCTGGGAGAGAGAAGGAAAAAGTTAGTGAGAGAGAGAGAGAGAAGGAAAAAGAAGAGAGAGAGAGAGAGAAGGAAAGAAGTGAGAGAGAGAGAGAGAAGGAAAAAGAAGTGAGAGAGAGAGAGAGAAGGAAAAAGAAGAGAGAGAGAGAGAGAAGGAAAAAGAAGTGAGAGAGAGAGAGAAGGAAAGAAAGAGAGAGAGAGAGAGAGAAAGAAGGAGAGAGAGAGAGAGAGGAAGGAAAGAGAAGGAGAGAGAGAGAGAGAAAGGGGGGGGGGGGGGGGGGAGAGAGAGAGAGAGAAGGAAAGAAGAGAGAGAGAGAGAGAAGGAAAAAGAAGAGAGAGAGAGAGAGAAGGATAAAGAAGTGAGAGAGAGAGAGAGAAGGATAAGAAGTGAGAGAGAGAGAGAGAAGGAGTAAAGAAGGGAGAGAGAGAGAGAGAAGGATAAAGAAGGGAGAGAGAGAGAGAGAAGGATAAAGAAGGGAGAGAGAGAGAGAGAAGGAAAAAGAAGGGAGAGAGAGAGAAGGAAAAAAGAAGGGAGAGAGAGAGAGAAGGAAAAGAAGGGAGAGAGAGAGAGAAGGAAAAAAGAAGGGAGAGAGAGAGAGAAGGAAAGGAAGGGAGAGAGAGAGAGAAGGAAAAGAAGGGAGAGAGAGAGAGAAGGAAAAAGAAGGGAGAGAGAGAGAGAAGGAAAAAAGAAGGGAGAGAGAGAGAGAAGGAAAAAGAAGGGAGAGAGAGAGAAGGAAAAAGAAGGGAGAGAGAGAGAGAAGGAAAGAAGGGGGAGAGAGAGAGAAGGAAAAAGAAGGGAGAGAGAGAGAGAAAGAAAAAGAAGGAGAGAGAGAGAGAGAAGGAAAGAAGGAGAGAGAGAGAAGGAAAAAGAAGGAGAGAGAGAGAAGGAAAAAGAAGGGAGAGAGAGAGAGAGAAGGAAAAAGAAGGGAGAGAGAGAGAGAAGGAAAAAGAAGGAGAGAGAAGGAAAAAGAAGGGAGAGAGAAGGAAAAAGAAGGGAGAGAGAAGGAAAAAGAAGGGAGAGAGAGAGAGAAGGAAAAAGAAGGGAGAGAGAGAGAGAGAAGGAAAAAGAAGGGGGGAGAGAGAGAGAAGGAAAAGAAGGGGGGAGAGAGAGAGAAGAAAAAGGGGGGAGAGAGAGAGAGAAGGAAAAAGGGGGGAGAGAGAGAGCAGGAGAAAAAAGGGGGAGAGAGAGAGAAAAAGGAGAGAGAGCAGGAGAAAAAGGGGGAGAGAGAGAAAGAAAAAGGGGGAGAGAGAGCAGGAGAAAAAAGGGGGAGAGAGAGCAGGAGAAAAAGGGGGAGAGAGAGCAGGAAGGAAAAAGGGGGAGACAGAGCAGGAGAAAAAGGGGGAGATAGAGCAGGAGAAAAAAGGAGACAGAGCAGGAGAAAAGGGAGATGGAGCAGGAGAAAGAAGGGGAGACAGAGCAGGAGAAAGAAGGGGGAGGAGGAGGAGAAAGAAGGGGGAGACAGAGCAGGAGAAAGAAGGGGAGACAGAAAGAGAGAAAGAAGGGAGAGAGAGCAGGAGAAAGAAGGGGAGACAGAGCAGGAGAAAGAAGGGGGGAGACAGAGCAGGAGAAAGAAGGGAGAGAGAGCAGGAGAAAGAAGGGAGAGAGAGTGAGAGAAAGAAGGAGAGAGAGCAGGAGAAAGAAGGGAGAGAGAGCAGGAGAAAGAAGGGAGAGAGAGCAGGAGAAAGAAGGGAGAGAGAGAGAGAAAGAAGGGAGAGAGAGAGCAGGAGAAAGAGAGACCATAATGTTAAGTGTATATCATTCCATGTAATCTACAGGGATCTTCAAACTCTACCCTTTAATTGATGTTGCATAATAACTGAGCAGTATTAAAAAGTCCCTAGGTATGGGTGGTGGAATAAAAACAGGTTATAGTTTTTTTTCACCTGTGAGCACATTGTCTATCATTCACTGCCATGAAGGTAAACTTTCACGTAATAACCATTCCATACTGCGATAACAAAAACGAGCACAATAGTCCAAATGTAAATAATGTTAACTCCTCATTCCAGAAATGAAGATTATAAGATATGTTACATCTATCTACTTGTAAAATAAACCAACACATAATGATGGAAATTACTGCTTTAAAAGTGCAAAAGGGTGTCTGTCCGAGACACTGTCATGGCACCCAAGGGCAAGGCAAATACTTGCCCCTTGATTTGTTAGCACTTTTTTTCAACAATCCAAACACATGTCCTATGTATGTACTATACTATTATTTATAAATGAAACTGTGTGTGTTCGTTACCTATAGACTCCAAAACAGCTGAACCAATTTTCTTGCAAATTTACACAGTTGTACTATAAACGTCTGTGAGTGTTCTTAGTTAGGTTTTATGTCGAGGTACCCCCGATAAATATCGAAAGAAAAAAAAATCGAGTTATAGAAGGAGTGGTCTGATTTGATAAACTCACAAAGACATCAGAAATGATATTCAGAAGTTTCAAGGTTGCAGTTCTTACAATAGTACAGAAAAATTGATATTATATATATATATATATATATAAATAAAAGCAAGATGTTTGTGTGTGTGTCTGTTTATCTGTCTGTATGTCCTTTATACAAATCCACAATTTTTATCTGATTCTCACCAAACATCACACAAATATGCTTTAGACTGAGTCTGAGCTCCAGAACCATGGATTAGTTTTAAAACTTTCATTACACTTGAGCAACACTAGGCTATATTGCTAGTGTACTATATTTTAAGAAAATGTTATTGAAGTGAAATGCATTTAATGAGGCTTATTTAAAATAGCCTGTTCTTAATTTGTGCATTTTTTTCTTTTTTCCGTAGCCATATTGAAGTCAGTATTGTTAACTTAGTTTTCTGTACCAAATACACATGTCATCTGAACATTTCATTTTAGAGTAAACGGCAGATTATTTTATTATTACAATTCCTGGAACAAAATAACTGTCATGTAGAATAATACGAGCCAAATATTCATCATGCTATCAAATCTAAAGAAATAATTTAATTACAGTAACACTCGTAAAAGTACTTAATCTTCCCTGGTTTATTGTGAATCTCTGAAATAATTTAAGTTTTGTATTTATTGGAGTACTGTGTAATGGTGGGGGAGGATGCATTTTGCACCACAGGTCTACTACCATGGTAACCTCTCCCACACTATGCCATAAATCTGAGATAATGACAGAGATTGCACAGGTACTTCAGTTGTATTTAACCCTTAGTCGTGAAAGTGAAAAGAAAAAAACTAATCATTTGTAAGATACCAAAGAACAAGTATAACAATTTAAATATGTGGGAATTTTTTTTAACAGGACAAAAATTACGATGATAAAATCCAAAGGCACATTGGGATTGTGAAAGATACCCCCTAAAAGTTAAGCAAAGTATAAAGAAACAAAAATTTCATTAGAAACAAAAAGAAAACTGTATTGTTATGCAATATCAGTCTTCCTATGAGTCAGTCCTTGCAGATAAAGATGTGAAGCAAAGTAATATAGTTCTACAGAAGGATGCTGAGAATACCATGGATTAAACATGAGCAATGATAAAGTTTTAGAGAAAATGGAAACAAAAAGAACATTTATACTTATGAAGAGAAGGCTGAAATTTCTTGGGTACATAATGAGAAAAGAGGGCTTAGAAATTTTGATACTCACAGGATAGATTAGAAGGAAAAGCAATAAATAAAAAACAATGCATAACCTCCCTAACAAGCTTGAGCAAATGAATGACTGAACAAGGTTTAAGAGAACTAAATAAAAAAAATTATATATATATATATATATATATATATATATATATAATTGAGATCTATAAAAGACAGGAGAGCCATGACCATCAAACATCATGGCATATAGAAATCAAATTACATACACCTGAATGACATTGGCTAATGAAATAAAAAGGGTTTCATGGTTGCCGTTTTCGCGCATAAGTGCTATTGACTGCCTTCCACCTGCCAGGGAATTCTGTGCATTCTTACTGCTAACCGTAAATAGCCATGCGTCACTTTTGAATCTGCAGACAAATATGAAGATATTTGCTCGTTATCCGAAACCCTGCACTCTCAAGTAGCTCAAGACTGGCTAACTTCTTCTGCAATATGCATGCAATGCATATCGATTGCACTAGAGATACTAAACTGATCTAAAATATTTTGTTAAGTGAAAGGAACCGTCTTCATACTTAGTTTTTTGTTTGTTGTACAGTAGCTTTTTTTTTTAGTTTTTTTTGTACTTACACTAAATACACTTCCCTTATATTTATATCTCGGTGTAGTCATTATTCTGAAATACAAATTTATCAGAAATTATGTTAGCTTCATGTATACCTGTATTTGCATGACAGATCCAATGATCATGTAAATTTTGTAAATCATTTCACAAGATATCCTATCAAAAATGGCAAAAAATAGCAATTTTTAGAACTTACCAGATGCATGCATTTATCTACAACTTTGTCTTCTATGTGCCCTGTCCTTTCGAGATGTAGACGATCATGGTTCTCCACGTCTCCCTATCCCTGGTAGCTCTTCGTACGTTTTCTCCTGTTACCCCACACAACCCCCGTTCCGTCATCCATCAGGCCCTTCAAATATGTTATCCATTGCCTTTCTATGTCTCTTTTTCCTTCTATCTGGCCTGTCAGAATCAGGTTCTCCAAGCCCTCCTTCCTCATTGCATGTCCCAGGAACTTCAGTTGTCTCTTTCTGAGACTCACTATTAATTTTCTTTTCGTTGTCATTCTTTCCAACACCTTATCATTGCTCACAAGCTCGGTCCATGATACCCGCAGCATCCTTCTGTAGAACCACATTTCAGCTGCTTCAAGTTTTTCCTACATCTTCGATGATATTGTCCAGCATTCACTGCCATATTGAAGAACTGACATCACATAGCATTCTGGCACTCTTCTTTGTTTCTAGTGAAATTTTCCTATGTCTTAGTACTTTACTCAGCTTCTGGAACGCCTCTTTCGCCATGCCAATTTGCCTTCAAATCTCTATGCCGCACTTTCCATCTCCTGTTAGAACACTTCCTAGGTATTTAAATTTTTGTACCTGCTTGATTTTAATCTCCCCCACCTGTATTCGGCATTTTGGGTTGCTCTTTTTGCTGATGATTATCTACAATCAAAGCTGATAAATGTCCACAGAGAGGTATCTGTTACCAAATCAGTTTTAGTTACATATAAATTGCCATATAGCTATAATGTGCTTTCAAAGTTTATTTTTACATATTTTAATTAATTTTTTTTTTTAATGCTACATTCTTTCAGACTGCAGTCAATGACTACCCATGCGCCATTGCGAAAGAAAGTGATTTCCTGTTGCTTTCTTTGTTGTTTGGGATTCAGATATCTCTAAAGATTCTATTTTTCTTCATTATTTCTAAATTGTTATAGAGTCTTGAGAAATATATTACCATCCCAACTTTCTACTAAATTCCAGTTCAAGTCAATCAAGATCTTGGAATCATCAGAAAATGATATAAACAAGTCTTCACTGATAACGGCTTTCAAACAAGGATGAACTTAGACTTGTCATAACTAAGAGGCAATAAATTGTAATTAATTATAGTGTTAACTAGCAGTACAGCCCGGTGTTGCTCAGGTGTAATAAAAGCTTTAAAACTAATCCATGGTCCTGGAGCTCAGACTCAGCCTGCAGAATATTTGAAATAAAATAATTGCGACAATTTACCAATCGCACCTAATATATATACTAGCAGTATAGCCCGGCATTGCTCGGGTGTAATGAAAGATTTAAAACTAATCCATGCTCCTGGAGCTCAAACTCTGGACGTTGGCACGAAACACTAAAAGGCAATAGTTGTTTCCAGTTAAAGCGAAACCTGTAGACTGAAAGAAAAATGAATGGATGTAAGTCAAATTTTGATTTCCTGGTATCGATATCAAATAAGTTTTATTCGTGGTAAACTGAATTTTGTGGGCTAAATAAGTCCTCTGAGAAAATGGTATCATGGCTGAAACTAAGAACTACAATTATACCTACTTAGAGCCAAACCCGAAGCAAAAACTAGAACAAAAGGGCTGAACAAAATATACAGACATACAGGTAGATAAACACACACACAAATATCTTGCCTTATATATATATATATATTATTGATTTTCTGCACTATTGTAAGAACTGCAACCTTGAAACTTCTGAATATCGTTTCTTATGTCTTTGGCTATGAGTGTATCAAATTTCATTAAAATCGGACCACTCCTTCTATAACCCGATTTTTTTCGATTATCGAGTCGATATTTATCAGGGGTACCTTGACACAAAATCTAGCTAAGAACACTCGCAGATGCTTATAGTACAACTGTGTAAATTTTCAAGAATATCTGTTCAGCTGTTTTGGAGTCTATAGGTAATGAACACACACACAGACAAAGTTCTATTTATAAATAAGATTAGATTTAGATTCAGATTTCTAGTGATGTTTACTACCAAAGTTGCTGTGTTTCAGTAGCTTACTGGTAGAAAGGCAATTTTGGCAAGCAGACTTTTTGTCAAAGTGCTTGATATCAAGATAAGGATAAAGCAGAAAAAGATGATGTCTTCACTCTTCAGGGTTATTATGATAAAGCCTTCACAAAACTTTGAAGAAGTCAGCATGACTGAAATAAGGCTGCTTACCTAAGTGACAAATTTCTCCGTATTAATTCTATTTAAAATCTAATTTTGTTTTATTACGTCAAATCTTATTTTTTGAGTCTGATTTTTGTTTAACGGCATATCAACATCTGTGTGTTATTTAATACCAAAAAGGTAGGGTTTTAAGGTATTGTTTTTTAATGTTCAGTTATAGTGAGAATCATACCAGTTGGTATGCAGTGGATATCAGCCTAGAACGAGAAATCTGGGAACCGAGTTCAAATTCCAGTTGAATTCATTGCATTTACTTATGCACAAATACCTTTTGGGAAAGGTATTAATACATCTCTTCCTTTAGCTAAGAGTCAAATAACAGGGCAGATTGGGTTCTATAGCCTTGGCTGGCAACCAGTCTACCGCAGAAAGCAATGGCAACCTACTGCGGGATAATTTTCTGCCCAGTCAGTCATGTCTCTTGAGACATGATCGCCCAAGCGTGTTTCACGTATGGCACTTAACTGACTGAATCTCTCCTAAACCTTGTTTCACCATTCATTTGCTCACAAAGTATGTTATGCATTGCTTTCTATTGTCTCTTTTGTCTTAAATGTCTTGTGAGTATCAAATTTTCCAAGTTCTCTTTCCTCATGTATCCTAGAAATTTCAACTGTCACTTCCTGATGCTAAGTATGAGCAAATTGAAAAAGGAACACACATTCTCTAAAACAGACATTTTACATTTTCCTAATAAACCATTAAAGAAATTAAATTCAAAACAGTGTTTTCAGGAGTCTTGAATATAAGTTTTGATGCTGATAGACATGACTGACATTTTTCATTTTTTTTTTTTTTTTTTTTTGACAGACAATTATTTCCTTTCTTTTAGAAAGAAAAGATTAAAACCAACTTTAACAATATTATCTCAGACTATCAGAAGAATTTTACCAAAGTTGGATTGATTAAACTAAGTTTAGCTTGGAAAATATTCACCTATTTTAGCAATGCATTCAATTCACTGAAAGTGTTTTCAGATAGTAAAAAAATTGTGTCTATTGTTAAGAAAAAGAATGAAAAGGAGAAAAAAACTTGTACAAGTTATATTTCTTAAATACTTTGAATTATGACACTGTGTACACTACATATTATAACTGACCTTTCAACCAGCAGTTGAATATTCATAAATGTTTTCAAACTGAAAAGCATTGATAAACCAATGACATCCTTACTCTTATATATAAATACGTGAAGCAAAATACATCTTACATTTGCCTTGATAAAGTTCCTCTGAGGTTGAAACACATTGACTAAAACTATTTCTTTCCTCTAGCGCTATATATAATTCAGAAATGAATTGAGCTCTTTTGGTGATTGGTATGTGTATACACTGCTTATATACAACACATTAAAAATTCCCATCTCTGATTTCATGTATCTATGACTTGGGTGGCGGGGGAGCTACCTCGACTGACACAAAGTCTATAGAGTTTGATCCCAGCCAGAAGCAAGTCGGTGTATCTAGCCACATTGATGAGCTGTGATGGAGTGAAACAGGCTTGTATATTGGATGACTCATCATATATATGTTTCATTAAATAATATAGACAAATTTACATAAAAATCGACAAAACTTTTTTCATATCGTCTGATAAGCTTAATAGCATTATCATTGAAAGAAGAAAGAAAAATCACGATATTGATAGATGTTTTTTTATTTAATCCTTTCTGAGCGTTCAGCTTACATCAGCCATTATCAAAGATGACAATTGTATTGGGCGTATTAACCAGTTTGTGGATGAATGATAGTAGTAATCTAATTTGTTTGTATAGAAGATTGGCGAACACATGCGTGCTGGAAGCAAAAACTGCACTGCAGCTTATGCTGTCTCACATGACCACGCGTGAGTAGAGGCGAGAAGTATTAAGTATGGAAAGCCATTGGGGTAACCAATCACTTCATTATCTATTATAGGCATTTGACAATGTTTGTGGAGATTTCCTAGTTAGTTGAAACCTAACCGGAACAAAACTGTTTTATGTATAAGGCTTTGAATATTGTTAGTTTTTGTTTATATGTTTAAGTATAGTTGTGTTTTTGACAAGTATTTCACAGAATTTTTTTTATATATATATATATATATATATATATAGGTACTGATGTTACGGGCTTACGGCCTATCACATTGAATACACCGGTTCTCGCTCGATCACCGAAGTTAAGCAACGTTGAACCTTGCCAGTACTTAGATGGGTGACCGCTTGGGAATACCAGGTGCTGTAAGCGTATAGTGACGGATGTGCGTTGTGGTGCAGCGGATATTGGCTCGGAAAGAGAAATCAGTGAGCCAAGTTCAAATTCCAATTGAATACCCTGCATTCACTTAAGCACTGGTACCCTTGGGAAAGGTATTAATCCATCCATTCCCTCCAGTTATGGGTTAAATAACAAGGGTAGGACATGGGTACCCTACTCTTAAAAACAAATACCAATGAACCATGAAAAGAAAAACGTAAAAATAAAATAACCTTACCCAAAATCACAGGTTATGACCTTAAAATGATCCCATAAGGATTGATAGATTGTTAAGCCTCAAAAACAAACAAACAAAACTGATGTTAAGTCTGTGAATGACGAGGACAATCCAACAAGAGGATTTTATCCAGAGCAATATAATATTTATAAAGGAAAACTCAACACATTTAGATTTGTATAAAGTCATGTACACATAATAAGCTACTCAAGTCCAATGTGAGAGGACGTTTTCAAAGCTAAAGATCATAGAGACAAGGTTAAATTCACTGCCTGAAGAGAATTTGGAATCATACTTTTGTCCCTGAATGACGAGGTCAATCCAACAAGAGGATGTTATCCAGAGCAATATAATATTTATAAAAAGAAAACTCAACACATCATTTAGATTAATTATAAATTGTAACTCATTTCTATGGACTAAATTGGCTCATTTCATCAGACCACACGATATTCGTTTCAGTCGGTATAAATATTTTTCCAGAATAAACATTTCTTTAAATGAAGATTTCTCCACAAATATTCTTAAATGCATATAATTAATAACATAATTCATTGGTTTATTCTAATGGCTTCCCATATTTAATATTTCTTGTTTTCATTCTCACTTGGTCATGTGTGACGTCATGAGCTGTGGTGCAATATTCGCTTCCAGTGTCTTGTATGTATGAGTTTATCGTTGCTTGGAAATCTTCCATGTCAACAAAACAGACTGTCATTATTGTGCGTGAATTGTTATGCTATAATGTAATTTGAAATCTTTAAAAAATGGTTTATGTAAGCTGAAAGCTTAGATTGAATTGTAAAATTATGTATCAATACTGTGATTTTCTTTCGTCATTTAATGATATTGTCTGATAAGCATAATAGCATTATGAAAAAAATTTGTATAAAACAGACAAATCTTGTCTGTATTATTTCATGAGACATGCATCAATATATATATATATATATATATATATCTCAACCACTGGTCACTTGATCCCAGCAGAGCAGTATTGATAATTATTGGAGAACAAAGTTGACTATGCTTACTCCTTGGTGACCTGTGTTCAAACCCAAGTGTCGGCAATAGCACATTCCTATATGATACATGTTGCTAGCCATTAAAAAAGAATTTTTAAATGAACTGGAGGCAGAAGCAATTATTGACACTTGAACGATCATCTTGTGAACACAAAGGTTTACTTTAATATAGTGGATTGCATTCAATGTCCTATTGCACTTTTGAATGAACTGTTACTGTGTAAATTGTGCAGTTAACTATTCAAAAATATCAGCTAATTACTTAAAATTAAAAATAAGAACATTCTGTATTGACAGACAGTAATAGGTACAGTACATATATATATATATATATATATATATAGTCATTACTAAGAAATTACACTCCTTTTTTTTCACTAATAATTTAACTGTACCCTTTCTTTTATGTTTTTGAAAAGTATTCTTTATTCAGCTTGAAAAATAAATGATAGCATTGTAGTTTTGGGTGAACCTCCTTGGTCTCCTAGCAACCAATACTTTTTAGAGCCAGTCTGCCATTGGCCGTTGTTGAGTGTATATTTTCTGTTTTGTTTTTATTAACTGCTTAAATGGCTAATCCAAATTTGAGACATTTTTAAAGGCATTTTACTCTTTTTAAAACATCTTGATTCTAAAAACATTGGATCTTGGGTTAAAGCAAAAATATTTGGGGTCCTGTTACATTTGAAAAATAAAAACGGGTTTTTTTGAAGGTCTTGCATAGAGCAGCATGAATTTCTTAAGATCACTTGCAACAAACAAAATTACATTTCTCACTGGTGTTTTTATGGGCGTTATGAAATAGAAAAAATTCTTCTCCACTTGCTAAAGAAGATTTTTGCTTTATATATATATATATATATATATATACACACACACTTTAATGGCTTTTATTGATGCTTGACTTATGTATTTATAGTTATTCTTACAAAAGCTGGTCTATGGTTATAGCAACAAGAGGGGGAGGAAAATGGGAAGGAGAAAAAAACAAGGCAAAAATGTAGAATCTTATAAAATGTTGGTTAGAAAATATTGTTCTGTTAAGAGTCTTAAGTTTTTTATCAAACATGATCCTTATAATTCCTCATTTCAAAATATTTCATTACAAACTGACAAATATTACACCCTCGTGTTATCCTAGATAACATTCTAATGGGTAAAATAGTTGGGTAAACTTATCTCTCTAACATTGTTAGAGTAAACCTGTCAATAGGAAGCATGTTTGTGAAAGTTAAAAAAACTGAACTTTTTTTAGGATATCTTGCCTATGGCCTACCAATTGCTGCCATATGTATGAGGCTCCTATGACCCTAATGAGCTATGAGAACCATGAAGATTCTAAGGTGACAAAAAAATGTTAAACTTCAAGTGAAAATATGTGTAAATTTATCAAGCTCATTGATTATGCATGGCCCATTGATTAACTGAGAAATCCAATTGTTTAAACATTATTCAGTTTGTCACAATGTTTTATTTATAGATCAAAATGGATAGCAGTTAAGAGTATAAAAAAAAATATTGAAAGTCAATGAATTCCTTTTATTTCAGAATTTGCTCATCTAACAGAAGAAAGGAAACAGAAGAAAGGAAACAGAAGAAAGGAAACAGAAGAAAGGAAACAGAAGAAAGGAAACAGAAGAAAGGAAACAGAAGAAAGGAAACAGAAGAAAGGAAACAGAAGAAAGGAAACAGAAGAAAGGAAACAGAAGAAAGGAAACAGAAGAAAGGAAACAGAAGAAAGGAAACAGAAGAAAGGAAACAGAAGAAAGGAAACAGAAGAAAGGAAACAGAAGAAAGGAAACAGAAGAAAGGAAACAGAAGAAAGGAAACAGAAGAAAAAAATGATGGCTTTAAAGAACTCTCCTTAAAAAAAAAAAAAAAAGAAAGTTAGTCAAATATGAGGACAAAATAAAATATAAAAAAAAAATAATATCCTTGAAAATGGCCAGTAAAGTGGCTGAAAGTGCTTGGAAAGTAACTATGGAACATTTTTTTTACACTCCCTATCTCCAGCAAAAAGGAAACATGCAAGAATACTGGAAAAATTAAATCAAAAATTAATAAAATCTTCCTTGTTGGTCATTTTTAATGAAACATGCAAATTTAATCAAAGATTGCTTCCTATATACATGAGTGACTCTTCAGAAATTAAGAGAGTTCTTTCAGTGACTGATGTGCATATACACTGTTTATATACAACATGTTAAATTTTCCCTTCTCTGATTCCATGTGCCTATGGCTTCGAGAGTAGACTCCAACTGATACCAAATCGACAGAGTTTCGATCCTGGCCAGAAGTAAGTGGATGTGACTAGCCACAGCAAAATAAGGTTGTATGTGGATGACTTATATATATATATATATGTGTGTGTGTGTGTGTGTGTGTGTGTGTGTGCTTACTTCATTCAGTGAATTCCCATATGTGATACATGCTTTGAAGATCATGTCACTTTCAAGACATGACTGAGTAGGCAGAAGGTTTTCTCACAGGAGGTTGCCATTCATTTCTTCTGTTACCAGTCACCAACCAAGACTATAGAACCCAATCTGTCCTGCTACTTAACCCATAGCTGAAGGGAGAAGAGAGGGATTAATACTTTTCCCAAGGGTATATGCGCGTAAGTGAATGAAGTGAATTCAACTGGAATTTGAACTTGGGTCTTCGTTTTCTCATCCCGAGCCGATATCCATTGCACCACCCACATACATCCCACTTGCTTATCCCACCAGATACCTGCTATGTGCCTTGAAACTGACAGATTGATTTTCAAATCAGAAGAGACGTACTCTAAAGACTTTGGAGTCTGAAGTCAGACAGAATTCTTTGTGATAAGTGGCAACTGACCAACCAACCAACTTGCAGACAATGCTTTTATTATTCAACGACTTTGGCAACAAGAATAGATCATCAATTCAATTGCAATATGGAACAAATGCAGAAATGAACTTCTTTGGAAAGTTTACAGACACAAGAAGAGAAGTTTTTGAATTCTAAAAATACAAGACGTTATATCAAGACGTTACAATATTTCATGTCACTCTTTTGTTGTTAATTGCAAGTTTCTTATATGAGGCATTGTTTGTTGCTAATTTTTCACTATTGTTTTCTTCATCTTAAATTCTCTTGCCTTTTTATCATTCCTTAAAAAAAAAAAAAGAGAGAGAGAGAGAGAAAATGAAGACATACTTGTCAGTCAGTTGCCATACGTGATACACGCTTTGGCCGATCATGTCTTGAAAGAGACATGACTGACTGAGCAGAAGACTATCCCGCAGTAGGATGCCATTGCTTTCTGCGGTAGAATGGTTACCAGCCAAGGCTATAGAACCAAATTTGTTCTGTTATTTGACTCATAGCTAGAGGGGGAAGAGTTGCATTATATTATTAGGTAGTAATTAGTGGGGGATCAGTTTATTACTTCATAACAATATAAAACTGATCTCCCACGTCAAACCCAGTAAAAGCCTTAATCATGTTTCCAACTATTATATTCAGTCAGTCAGTTAAGCGCCATACGTCATACACACTTTGGCCGATCATGTCTTGAAAGAGACATGACT
This sequence comes from Ascarosepion bandense, assembly GCA_037127315.1. Taxonomy (NCBI): domain Eukaryota; kingdom Metazoa; phylum Mollusca; class Cephalopoda; order Sepiida; family Sepiidae; genus Ascarosepion; species Ascarosepion bandense. Next base: position 412,863 of record JBBBDQ010002473.1, on the reverse strand, counting down.
GACTGGACAGAATATACCGTAGTAGGTTGTCATTACTTTCCCAAGGGTATTTGTGCATAGGTGAAAGCCAGGAATTCAACTGGGATATCAAAGTCGATATCCACTGCAACACAAAGCACATCCTCAATATGCTTCTAGTGAATGTAAAATAACTGCCTTCACCACTCTTTAATTTGGAGGACTGAGGAAGTAGAAAAGGAATTTTTGAACATATGTGAAATTGTTTTAGACCAATAAAATCCATGTGTTTCACAAAAATTAACTGGTAAGCTGAGGAGGAGGAGGAGGAAAAAAAAAAAAAAAGTATCAACATTTTTTTTATATAAAGTGAGGAAAAAAATTAAATTCATGTGAGAAGAGTGTCTGAAGTCACGTGAAAGATTTTGTTTCAGTTCCTCGTATCAAAGTAATCACAAGTAAAAAAAATTATTCACGGATTCTAGTATTGGCCTGTGAATGCAAGGAATTCAACTAGAATTCGAACTTGGCTTCCCGATTTGTCATTCCGAGTTGATATTCACTGTACCACAACGCACATCCAAAATTATAAAATACATATTTACATTAATTGGAGTAGATAGACTAAACTATCGCCCGGTTCACACTCCATCCATGTCTATTGAACAGGTGAAGAGGCTCATCCCTTGTTCCCTGTTTAGGATGTGGTTTCTGGCTTTCTCTTTTACAATCTTTTCACTCTTACATAGCCCCCTGCGCATCAGTGGCGTTACCGCCTTGATTAAAAAAAAAACATGTGTCCCCACAAAGAAACTATAACCTATTCAACAACAAGCGGAATGAGAAGGTTAAGAAAAAAAAATCTATTGCTTAGTTTGACCCATGGAAACTGACTGAAGGATTGACTAAAATGAAGTCTCTAAGCAGCCATCAACTGACTGATGTGACCAAAGGGAGATAATCACTTTGTTTTCCAACAGAGACACTAGCCTAGTAAATTAAATTGGTTCATAAATTTGGTGACAGTAATTCCAAGTTCAATCTCTGGGCTGAGCAGAGCTTCCTTAGTGGAAATGGGTAACTAATAACTGAGAAAAACATTTTAAAAAATAATTTTAGAAAATAAAAACTAAACAAGAATTTGATACAACAGTAATTTTTAGTTCATAAATTTATTTTCTAACAACCTAACTTTTTTAAAGGTGATTTAAAAACCAAAACATTTTAGAATTGTCAGAATTTTTTGGAGATAATTTTCAAATACAAGTCTGACTAACTAACCCATGTGTCCCCACAGAGAAACTATAACGTATTCAACAACAAGCGGAATGAGTTGGTTAAGAAAAAAAAAAATTGCTTAGTTTGAATCATGAAAACTGAAGGACTGACTGCATTTGTCATTCTCTAAGCAGTGAAGTCTCCAAGCAGCTATCACCTGTCTAATGTGGCCATTTCAGCCAAAAGGGAGATAATCACTGTTTTTCAACAGAAACACTAGCCTAGTATATTAAATTGGTTCATAAATTTGGTGACAGTAATTCCAAGTTAAAATTTTTAAATTCTGGGCTGAGCAGAGCTTCCTTAGTGAAAATGGGGAACTAATACCCGAAAAAAAAAAATTTTTTAAATAAATAATTAAAAAAAAAAAAAAAAAAAAATAAATAAAAAATAAAGAATTGGATGCAATAGTAATTTTAAGTTCATAGATTTTTCTAACAGCTTAACTTTTTTAAAGGGGATTTAAAACCAAAGCATTTTAGAATTGTTAGAATGTTTTGGAGATAATATTCAAATACAAGTCTTACTAATCCATAGCCTAGAAAAAAAAAAAAAAATGGGTAGATTTATATCTTTTCCAAGTGTGTTTATGCATAAGTGAATATAATGATCCCAACTGGAACTGAGCTTTCATCTATTGCACCATCCACAGATCAAAGCTTACAGTCCACAATATTCCTAAGTTATTACCAATCTAGGTACTGACTAGGTCCAATGTTGCTTAACTTTGGTGATCAGACAAGAACAAGTAATTATGAGTTCAATCCTTGAGGTGGTTAATACAGTATAAAGGAGAGGTGGTTATCAATTGTATTTTGAAGAATAATTCAACATTTTCAAAATTAGGGAATTCAACATGTGTGTATATATATATATATATATATATATATATATAAATCTACCATCTTAAATTCTTGTTTGTTCTGTTTCAGACAATTTGTTTCAATGCTCTTGGAAAAGAAAAGAAAAAAAAGGCATGGATTCATTTTTCTCCAGCCATGGGTTAAATAGTAGAGAAGAATAAGCTCTTTAGCCTAGATTGGTAACCAGTCTAGAAGACTAAATGAATTAAAAAATTATGTTTTAATAAAGAATTTTTTTAACTAAGATAGGAACTTTTTGGAATAAATCATGATTTTAAATAGGAGTTTTTCGAAACTAAATCTCTCCCTAATTTAAGCTGATCACTAACCAGATTATCAGGTTTCCTTCATTCTCGTTTTTTTGTACTTTTAGATAGTAGGCTGATTTGGGGAAGATGTTTCTGGCATGGGAGCCAACCATATTTGAATTTCACAGATGTTAATTTGAAACAAAAATACAAAACACAAACAGATACAATTTAATTATCTGTAAAGTATCCTAACAGGGGACAGAAAGTTTCACACAGATCTAAAGGCATTTGGATTAGCAACAGATGTATTCTAAAAGTTAAGCAGCATGTATTTTCGAAATCTGTAAATTTGTTTTGCTCTTAGCTAAGTCTCGAAAAACACCCGACATAAAATTCGCTATTGTTTTTTTTTATCCATAATGTTGAATGCATTCAAATTATTGAATTTTAAAAAAATCTCAAATTGATGTTAAAAATTGCCACAAAACATTTAAGATGGAATGATCCCTTATGACATTTTTAATTTGTATTTAGATAAAATTGTTTTTTTCCTTCTTGAATTGTTCAACTATATATATATATATATATATATATATATATATATATATATATAATTGCATATGATCCATTATGGTGATTTTTTAAGCATAGCTTAGAAGTGCCACAAGGCCAAAAGTACAGGACACGCAGTGAGAATCGAACTCACTACTCAACTATAGTGGTCCTAGCAAGAGAATCTTGCTAACCATTACACCACTTCAAGGTGCCCATATTGCATATGATCCATTATTGTTTATAAATTAGGTTATAGTAAAATTTGTATTTTATATGAATACAATCTTATGAAAACCGAAATTTAGTACAATGCCTCCAACACAATAGATTTAGAGTAGGGGTCACTAGACTTCCGCACCAGCCTTGCTTGAGTGTCTTCATAGATATGTTGGTATCTGTATATTTGTACACTAGCCACCATAGTTAGGCTCTAGTAAAAACAAACCTACTATCAAAACCTAATAGATTCACCAGAGCCTTTCAGTGTGGGACACATATGCCTGAAATCCCTCATCACTACTAGAGTTCATGAACTCCTCAGATGAAGGACTGCTGTCAGCTTTACGGTCCTAAGTAAACAAATGGGAAATGAAAAGTTTGTTAACTTATATACTTCAAATATTTATATTCTTGGAATGTCATAGTAGGACCAAATTCATTAGGGTGAGCAACTATTGTTTTGACCCTTTGTTGCGTACTGGTCACAACTGCAACCAGTGTCGAAACCTTTGTTGCGTACTGGTCACAACTGCAACCAGTGTCGAAACCTTTGTTGCGTACTGGTCACAACTGCAACCAGTGTCGAAACCTTTGTTGCGTACTGGTCACAACTGCAACCAGTGTCGAAACCTTTGTTGCGTACTGGTCACAACTGCAACCAGTGTCGAAACCTTTGTTGCGTACTGGTCACAACTGCAACCAGTGTCGAAACCTTTGTTGCGTACTGGTCACAACTGCAACCAGTGTCGAAACCTTTGTTGCGTACTGGTCACAACTGCAACCAGTGTCGAAACCTTTGTTGCGTACTGGTCACAACTGCAACCAGTGTCGAAACCTTTGTTGCGTACTGGTCACAACTGCAACCAGTGTCGAAACCTTTGTTGCGTACTGGTCACAACTGCAACCAGTGTCGAAACCTTTGTTGCGTACTGGTCACAACTGCAACCAGTGTCGAAACCTTTGTTGCGTACTGGTCACAACTGCAACCAGTGTCGAAACCTTTGTTGCGTACTGGTCACAACTGCAACCAGTGTCGAAACCTTTGTTGCGTACTGGTCACAACTGCAACCAGTGTCGAAACCTTTGTTGCGTACTGGTCACAACTGTAACCAATATGCAACAAAGGGTTAAGTGTGTTCATTCTAACAATTGATATACATTTGAGTTGGCCAGACCACAAGTTCTGTGATAAGTTTATTTTTCCACAGTACTACTTACCAGTTTCTAGCCAAATTTAATCGCAAAAAATTTAATTGTTGTATCAATTGTGATCCACTGCCCTCCAAATTACTTATCTTTGGTAATCATTTATTACTCGTGTTTCTGTTTTCTAATTCTTTGATATTTGTATATCATGTTTTAGCATATTTAAGAGGTGAGTTTGATTTACTTCAAAATGTGAAGTTTAATGATATGCATGGTTTTCCACACCTTGAGAGAGCTCTTCCCTCGACAGAGTAGAAAAAAAGAACAATAACTGGTGTTTACAGTATTTGCATTATTTGAACTATTGTCCTCATCTTTGTTGCCATTTGTATGACATTTAATAATAGATCATTCTATTTGTCAATATTTCTGAGATGATGTAGTATTTACAGTATTTACGTTATTCGGACTATTGTCCTCATCTTTGTTGCCATTTGTACGACGTTTAATAATAGATCATTCTATTTGTCAATATTTCTGAGATGAGGTAATATTTACAGTATTTACGTTATTCGGACTATTGTCCTCATCTTTGTTGCCATTTGTACAACATTTTGGCTGTTGTATGCTCAGGTCTTCTTTAGGAATTTCAAACAGAACCCTTTATTACAATAACTCATTCTTATCCCTTGCATAGTAATGCATTGAATGGAAATCATGAGTTATCTCCCTCTAACCCTGCAAGTTACTTGTTCACCACTGCTGTAGCCTGGTATTGAACTCACAACGGAGTCAAGTCATGAACTAACCAACATCTATATCTTTAAGGACACATGGCCCATTGGTTAGTTCCTGACTTGACTCACTTGTGAGTTCAATACTATGCTACAGCAATGGTTAACAAGTAATTTGCAGGGTTAGAGGGAGATAACTCATGACTTCCAATCAAGGCATTACTACGCAAGGAATGGGGATGATATACTCCAGTGATTGTAATAGTATTCAACTTGAAATTCCTAGCACCTGAAGAAGGCCAGAGCGTACAACAGCCAAAAAGTCGTACAAATGGCAACAAAGATGTGGACAATAGTTCGAATACTGTAAATACTACCTCATCTCAGAAATATAGACAAATAAAATTATCTATTATAAAACATCGTACAAATGGCAACAAAGATGAGAAAAACAGTCTGAATAACGTAAATAGTGTAAATACTACCTCATTTCAGAAATATAGATAAATAGTAGGATCTATTACTAAATGTCGTACAAATGGCAACAAAGATGAGGACAATAGTCCGAATAATGTAAATCCTGTAAATACTACCTCATCTCAGAAATATAAGACAAATAACTGGTGTTATATATCTCTCCCAGTCACACACTGACTATTGACTAATACCTGCTAAGTACTGGTCATGCTAAAAAATTTTCAGCGCCACCTACTGTAAATAGAATGTCTTCTCTCAACAGCTGATTGTGGAAGAGAAAATAACTCCTGGTGCTCACTGCACCACATGCAACCAACTTTGAGTCTTATCTGGTTACCCTGATTCTGTTACGAATCAAAATTGACAACTGTTATCAAATTCTGGGCTTTAATTCAACAGATAAGATACCATTCTTAAAAATGTTTCCCTGTTGAAGTAGTTAGCTATAAGCAAGTCTTCTACTTAAACTCTTGTTTCGTACTTCTCATTTATGGAACTCTTCCATTTATTTTGTTCTCTGATAACTACAAACTCCAAAAAATTATCGTGCAACATCAATTGCCATCTTGAATTTCATTCATCTTATATCCTTCCTGCAATACTCCGGTGCCCAGCCTTTTCTCTCACTGTAACCCCCTGTGTAACAGTGGGGATCACCTCCTTGCTTGGAGTGAGACGATTATTAAAAAAGATTTGTGTCAGGATAGGAACAATGACCATTTTCATGGAAAGACATGATTTTAGCTGGAAGTGAGCTGATGAAGTGGGGGGGTGAGAAAAGTGAAGTAACCAAGGAAAAGATAAAATGCAAGAAGTACAAGAGAAAGAAGAAACTAATCAAACAGAAATTACTAGAAGGCAGTATATATATATATATATATATATATATATATATATACTGCCTTCTAGTAATATATTATTCAATGTCTATAGCAAAATATACATATTATTCAACGTCGTAGTATATATATATATATATATATATATATATATATATATAAACAGGTTACGGAAATTAACGAATTTTAACGAAACTTGGTTATAAGCAACCGACAATTTGTAATGAATTATTTTGAATATTATTTTTACTGATACTCATATTTAAGTAGATATTCTGCTTTTAATTAAACAGTATTTTTATATTTATATCTACCGGCCTGATTATTTACGATAAATTTTTATTACGAAAATGTGTGCTATCCAGCAGGATTTGAACCTGCGATCCCTATTACATATATATATGAAATGATTTGTTTGAACATTATTTTTGATTATTACTCATATTTAAGTAGATATTGTTTTTAATTAAACAGTATTATATATTTATATCTACCGGCCTAAATGAGGTTTTAATCAAGCCTGTATAACTTTAAACTAGAGGTCATTCGTGGTCGAGAGGTCTAAGACGTTGCCAGATCAAATGGTAGCTTCACCTATGTGGATAGGGGTCACAGGTTCGAATCCTGCCGAATGACACACATTTTCATAATAAAAAATCGTAAATAATCAGGCCGGAAGATATCAATATATAATACTGTTTAATTAAAAATGGAATATCTACTTAAATATGAGTATTGATCAAAAATAATGTTCAAACAAATCATTTCAAATTCTCAATTGTTTATAACCAAGTTTCGTTAATCTTCATTAATTTCCGTTATATATATATATATACACACACACAAGTATGGACCAAGTGAATCTCCCTGAGAGCAATACACTGCGCCTCCTTGGCCTTACCCTCTCTTCCGATCTTAAGTGAAGTCATTACATTGAGTCAATAGCGAAATCCACTGCTAGAAAGGTTGGATGACTGTGTTGGGCCAGGATGTTTTTCCGCCTGAATCCATCTTGCACATATACAAATCATCCATCTGTCTGTGCATGGAATACTGCTGTCATATATGGTCAGCCCACTCCCATTCATCTCAGTGTTCGTGACAGGCTCCAAAGGAGAATCAGTAATGTGATAGGTACTGACTTGGTGGTTCGACTAACCACTTTCTCACCGATGGAATGTGGCTTCCCTCTGTTCTACAAATATTTTCATGGCTTCTGCTACAATGAACTTAAGTCATTAGTGACCCTGCCACATGAGTTTACTCATGCAACCAGACTGGTAACTGGGTCCCACCCATTCACAGTTAGATCAACCAAATGCAGATGACAATTCTACCCCAGCAACTTCTTTCCTCATACTTCCTGCCTGTGGAACTCACTTCCATATTCTTGCTTTCCTGACGGCTACAACCTCCAGGAATTTAAATGCAATGTCAATTCCCATCTCTTATCCTCTTGACTAGTTCTTTCTACACCACCCTGTATATCTTTTCCTTTCGCTCTACCTTTGCAAATGTCATCACACCTGTATTTCCACCCTTATCTTGCTCCCTTCTCTGCCACACCCTGTAACTTGTTTGTCTTTCTGTTTACTCTCCTCCTACCTAATCTTTTACTCTTATGTAACCCCCTGCACATCAGTGGTGTTACTGCCTTGCTTGGGGTGAAACAAAAAAAAAAAATATATATATATATATATATATATATATATACATACATACCTATCTCTAGGTGAAGAAGACCCAAGGTTTTATGATTTTGAGTTCCGTGGCATTTATTTTTTATAAACAGTTCTCAATTCAATAAATATTGTAGAGCTTAATATTATCATATAATTATGAATTAAAAGTTCAATGTGACATGGAAATTTCACTGTTTCAAGATAGAATATTGTCATCAGGCAATGTTGGATGTTAGTTGTGAAAATGATTTACATTTAAATACAAAACCCTCATTTTCACAACCAACATTGCATGATGACGAGATTCTATCGCGTAACATAGAAATTTCCATGTTGCAATGTACTTTTAATTTATAATTATATGAGATATATATATATATATATATATATATATATATATATATACACACACACACACACACACAATTCAGTCGGGTTTCAATCCTGGGTTAAAAGCAGTCGGAGTCTAACTATACTGATGACCTGTGATACAGCAAAACAGATCTGTCTACGGATGACTATATATATTTCTTAATCATATCACGTCGAGCAAGGCGGTAATGCCACTGATGCACAGGGGTCTACGTAAGAGTGAAAAGATTGGAAAAGAGAAAGCCAGAAACCACATCCTAAACAGGGAACAAGGGATGAGCCTTTTCACCTGTTGAAGTAGACAAGGGTGGAGTGTGAACCGGGCAATAGTTTAGTCTATCTACTCCAAAAGATTATATATATATATATATATATCTTTATTTGGCCATTTTGTTTTATTTGATTTGTTGTTATCTTAAGTATTAATTGTAGAAGGTTAAGTTTATAATTAAATTTCTATTCTTTGAATTTATATGCATGTAAGTTGTGCATATGCTCTCATGCACATATATAGATACATGCACACTTATGTGCTTTGTTATTAAAGCAATGCATAAATGGTGAAGCTATTTTTTCTATTTTTAGGCTATTAATTTTGGTTAGTTGGGTTTATAGAATGTTTTCTTTATTTTTATATAATCTTCAAACAATGAGATTTTGTTTCACTTAACTTATATTTAGCCTGATATAAAGCTAATTAAACCTTTAGTCTGGAACAAGGTTTCACTATTTGAGCACCACATTATTTGGTCATTTAGACAGGCTTATTAAAAACTATGCTATTGCAGGCACTCATCTGAATTTGGTAAATATCTACCAAATGAATCCAATAGACATTTTCAGTACGTCAGATAATTTATAGTTTTGTAAGTAGCAAACAAAGACACAACAGAGTGAATGAATATATTTCTCAGTCAGTGAACAATAGGCAATCAGTCACATGAAATTTTTGCTTTATTGGTTTAAAAAAAAAAAAAAAAAAAAAAAAAAAAAAAAAAAAAAAGTGTCTGTCCAGAAATATCTTGGAAAGTGTGAAAAAAAAAAAAAAAAAAAAAAAAAAACAGTTCACGGCAAAATTCAATAGGTTCATTTTCTCATGCCGTTTTAAATTCACAGAAGTTTTACATATCTATGGTGAGTAGAAAATGCCTAAGTTGTTTTTCGTAAATATTATGGCCCTTCAGGATATTGTTATTGATAGAGTTATTTCTATTATTGACACGATACAAAATATAGATACCAGCTTAATACAAAAAAATTTGATTTATGTTTGTTTTTTTTTTTAATACAATCATCTGTTAAATAGACTGTCACAGAGCGCAAAGTATTCAACTGCTCTTTAAGAAGTTGATTACTGCCTTCTCCAAGGGTGTTAGTGCAAAGTGAATAGAAAGTCCCAACTAAAACTCGATATCATTTCCTTGATTGACTCATGAGGCACAGATGCTCATAAAAAGCAGTAGTGAAACAAGTCAATCAAATAACTATATCTGGGTATTGTTTGGATCCTGTCAAAGTTGACAATAAGAGAAACAAGTCTTTGCTGATAAAAGACTCCTGTGAAAGGGTTAGCATAATTTGTGAGTCTTGTTCTAAAATTGTCAGAATCCTTAATCTGATGTCTTTATCCTTCGCAGATTTAAGTCTCTAGATGAACATTAAACACGTTGACTGAAAGGTCACTTAATTTAAACAATTCGCATTGTGAATTTACATTGTTTGCATAAGCCACAAAATCTTTATTCTCTTGTTTTACAATGTTTAAATACTTATATCGAGTATGGAAAAAAACTGTCTGGTTTGTCAAACATTCCTGATAAAACGCCAGACAATAAAGATCTTAAGTAAAATTAGGTTCATGTAGTAAGTATTCTCATCAGTACCTAATGTCTGGACTAAGATAATTTTCTTTCCCTCAGACCATTGTTCGCACCTTTGAAAAAAAAAAAAAAAAAAAAAAAAGTCTTGGACCTACGAATATAAGCAGTTAAAGGTTATTTTCTGGATCATACTTAAATGCAAGGTCAATTCTCATCTCTTAACTAATTGACCCTACTTCTTTCCACACCGTCCTGTAGATACCTTTCCTTTCTCTCACCTTCACAACTGTCATCACACCTGTATTCCCATCCTTCTCTTGCTCCTTTCTAACTGGTTCATTCTTCTCCTCATTCTCCTCTAATCCTTTTACTCTTATGTAGCCCCCTGCACATCAGTGGCGTTTCCACTTTGCTTGGGGGTGATATGATTTTAAAAAAAAAAAAAAAAAAAAAAAAAAAAACACTTTCTTTCACTCTCTCTTTAACTCTCACACTTTTCTTTTCCCTTTCTATCTCACACTCTCGTACAGTCACTCTCTTTCACTGTCTCTTTTTCTCTCTCTTACATTCATTCGAATGTGCATTGTGGTGTGGTGGATATCGACAAGGAACGACGAATCGAGGAGCCGAGTTCGAATTCCAGTTGAATTCTTCTCATTCACTTACATACAAATACCCTTGGGTAAAGTGTCAATCCGTCTCTTCCCTCCAGTTATGGGTTAAATGATAGGACAGATTGGGTTCGATAGCCTTGGCTGGCAACCAGTCTAAAGCAGAAAGCAATGTCAACCTACTGTGGGATAATCTTCTGCCCAGTCAGTCATGTCTCTTTCGACATGATCGCCCAAGTGTGTATCACGTATGGCACTTAACTGATTGACTGAATATACTAGTTGGAATCATGATTAAGGCTTGTACTGGGCATAAAGTGGGGGACCAGTTCTGTATTGTTATTGAGTGATAAACTGATCCCCCACTAATTACTAAATAATATAATGCATCTCTTCCTCCACTAGCTATGAGTCAAATAATAGGATAGATTGGGTTCTATAGCTATGGCTGGCAATCAGTCTACTGCAGAAAGCAATGTCAACCTACTGCAGGATGATTTTCTGCCCAGTCAGTCATGTCTCTTTCTAGACATGATCGCCCAAGCGTGTATCATGTATGGCTCTTAACTGACTGAATCCATCCCAAAACACGTTCTTCTGCCAGTAAGTTAAAGAAAATAATAATTTTAACTTTTTGGTCAGAAATTGGTAGCAATGCGGAGGTGGGAGAGTCAACTAAATAGCCAGTGTGACCTATAGACCAAGGTAACTAAAATACAGCCAGAAAAGAAAAAGAAAGAAAAAAAGACAGAGGACTAACGAAAAAGAAAAAATAAGGACAAAGAATCCACCAGTCAAAGAAATTTCTGCTAAAAAACAAAACCAATCTTTCAAACTTGCTTCCTTATTCTTGCTTTCCTGACGGCTACAACCTCCAGGAATTTAAATGCAAGGTCAATTCTCGTCTCTTAACTACTTGACCCTACTTCTCTCCACACTGTCCTGTAGATCATTTCCTTTCTTTACACCTTCGCAACTGTCATCACACCTGTATTCCCATCCTTCTCTTGCTCCTTTCTAACTGGTTCGTACTTCTCCTCATTCTCCTTTAAGCCTTTTACGCTTATGTAGCCCCCTGCTCGGGGTGATAAAAAAAACTAAAAAAAAAAAAAAACTTGAATTTTGATAATGAATTCAATATTTCTTCAGGAGAAAGGAATCTGTAGCAAAATATTTTCTTCAACCGCCAGCAGAACAATGGAATCATCTCTTAAAATATTGTTAATATTGTTAAAATGTAAGCCATTTTTTCTTTTAACTTTTGCTTAAATTTAAAAGTGTTCATCCTTCATGGAAGAATTGATTTTGTTTTTCTAGCCAAAATTTCACTGCCTGGACTTTAAGTTAAAATTTAGCAAGTCACCATCATTTTCTTTCTATTCGAGTGGATGGACTGGGCTATCGCCCGGTTCACACTACACCCACGTCTATTGAACAGGTGAAGAGGCTCATCCCTTGTTTCCTGTTTAGGATGTGGTTTCCGTTTTTTCTCTTTTCCAGTCTTTTCACTCTTACGTAGCCCCCTGGGCATCAGTGGCATTTTTGTCTTGCTTGAGGTGATATGATTTTTAAAAACAAAAAAAAAAAAAAAAAAAAAAAAAAAAAAGCACCATTTTTCTGTTTTAGATATTACAGTTTCCAACTGGTGCTAACTTGCTCACTCCTGAATTATTTCAACATAGTGTTGCCTAGGTTTATCGAGTCTTATATCACTATCGTTTAACTATATCATTGTACATTCTTAGCTTTATTTCAGATGATCAACACAGTAGTTGTATTGTTTCTTGGAAGAAAGAGGGAGACATAAATCAGTTGATATCTCTTCTGTTTTATGCCAACAGGTTAGTCAATGTCCAGTCACAGATGTGGTGGCTTATCTCACAAGAGAATCTAAGAGTGGCAAAGTGTTTTTATTCTTCTGTCTTTGCATATTTTTCCATCTGGTATTGTTGTGGTGCAGTAGATATTGGCTTGGAACGAGAAATCAAAGAGCCGAGTTTGAATTCCGGTTGAAATTGTTGCATTCACTTACGCACAAATAACCTTGGGAAAGTTATTAATCTGTTTCTTGCTTCTTATATCATGATTAACCTATGGTTTAATTATGAGTTCACTGAACAGATTGGGTTCAATAGCCTTGGTTGACAACCAGTCTACCATAGAAAGTAATGGCAACCAACTGCAAGAAAATTCTGCCAGGTCAGTCATGTCTCAAAAGAGACATGATCGTCCCAGTATGTATCATGTATGGCACTTAACTGATTAAAACAAACCAACCATCACTGTTGGGATTCCATGCCCATGGGATTCAAACCACTTGAAATAAATTACTGAAAAGTGGTTGAAACTCACCTGAAGCGAGCTGAATGTGTAATGCTTCTCGTGCCAATAACATTTTCACCGAGCTTCTCTATGGCATATGATTTCATTTAATTTATTGTGTTCCTCTAGAATCTATATTAAACTGGGGTCATCAGGAGAGGATGTGCACCGTTACGGGGCCTTCCTCTCAATGGTTTCACTTGCACGCCGGACCCCCCTCACTAATGTGCGGCCCCATGATAATGATACTAGCAGTATAGCCCAGCGTTGCTCAGGTTGTAATGAAAGCTTTAAAATTAATCCATGGTCCTGGAGCTCAAACTTAGCCTAAAGAATATTAGTGTGAAGTTTGTGTGTGTGTGTGTGTGTGTGTGTTTTTGTTTATCTGTCTGTCCTTTATACAAATCCACAATTATCTGTCTGTCCTTTATACAAATCCACAATTTTTATCTGATTCTCACCAAATATCTTGCCTTATATATATATATATATATATATATATATATATATATATATATATATATAAATCGATTTTCTACACTATTGTAAGAACTGCAACCTTGAAACTTCTGAATATCGTTTCTTATGTCTTTGTCTAAGAGTATCAAATTTGATTAAAATCAGACCATTCCTTCTATAACTCGATTTTTTCAATTATCGATTTTCGATATTTATCGGGGTACCTCAACACAAAACCTAGCTAAGAACACTTGCAGACGCTTATAGTACAACTGTGTAAATTTTCAATAAAATTGGTTCAGGCATTTTGGAGTCTATAGGTAATGGACACACATACATACATACATACATACACACAAAGTTCCATTTATAAATAAATTTAGATACAAGTGTGTCGTAGATGTACAAACTCAAATGTCTAACTGCGAAATGAGATTTACGAAAAATTTTGAAAAACAGCAAACCGTGCATTCTGAGAATGCAACATGAACCACATTACGCATTCACGATCAGTCAGAAACCATCAATGTTGATATTCCATGCCCATGGGTTTTTAAACCACTTGCATTTTGACCGTTATGGTTAAGTTTGTCATTTTTGAATAACATACATCTTCAACAGTCGACTCATTTCACAAGCTCAAAATACATAATTACTTTCTCAACATTACATTTTTGAGGAATGCAGTCAGAACATCTGCATGAATTAAAGCAAGATGAATATGTTGCAACACAAAATGCAACACATTTAATACGATGCTTAAAAATGGGAAAAGTCAAAACTCAGTGCATCCACATTGATATGCATGTGTCCATTCCCAGTCAAAACAGTTGAATGTAGCCGCCACTTATACTCTATCACTTTCTTTTCTCACACTTCCTGCTTTTGACTTCAGTCACTTTCTCAGGTAGCTTTCTTGTACCTTTCCAATAAATAAATGAATGCTTTCATGGTAACTGTTCTGACAAACTTTTCCATATGAATTTAATAAGCACATTACGGGATTGGCAGTTGAAATGAGATGTAGGTGTAAGTTCTATGCTAACAGTTTCTTCTCTTGCACTTCTCACTATGGGAGGTAAGAAACCAGAAGGGTTCTACATAAACTTTGATCTTTAAAAATTTCAGTGCAATTTCAATCAATATCTTCTGCCTTCATAATTCTTGTTCATTCACTCCTTGGTTGCATTTTTTTTTATTATTATAAACCCTAACCCTAACCACTAGCACTCAGTAACACCTTGCATCCCAGTGGTTTTATTGCCTTGTTTGGGGTGAAATGATTAAAAATTTGTACTCAATCTGATTTTTTTTATTCATTTTTTTTTCTTTTGGCGATAATGTTTTACTGATACAAATCTTTCTAATTAACCCATAGCTGGGGAGAAGTAGATTCATCCTTTCCCAAGTATTTGCATATAAGTAAATATTATGAACCCAACCAGAATTGGGACTCGGCTCTACGATTAATTTTAAACCATTATCCATTGCACCATCCACACATCCAAGCTTACAATACATGGTCTTCCGAAGGGTTTACTCGTGTAGATATTGACCAAGCTCAACTTTGGTGATCATATGGGAACTGATGTTTCAACATGAAGCTAACATGGTAAGAAGAGTCGGATACATTTTGAAGCAATACAAGGAACATTCTATTCCTCCAGCATTTTTAATGACAGTTCATGTACCCAAGTTACCCTTAAAATTCTGGAATGAAACAGAACCTCAATACGTGTCCAAAGGCAAAGAGCATTAAAAAAAAAAAATAAAAAAAATAAAGAAAACATAAAAAAAAGAAAAAGAAAAGAGAGGGTCTGATTGGTAATGATGAAACGTTACTAGCTACTTCATTTTTTGACTTGGGGTTTACGTCAGTGAATGCCCTCCTCTAACCAGAATGATTTCTCTTAAATCCGCACATCATTCTTATGTGTTTCCGTCTCTCCCTTCTAAGCACAGTTAGCTATCTCTTCTTTCTCTACCGCCCCCCTTCTCCCAACTGCTCCATTCTTGACAGCATCTTCAACAATATCGACAAAGCCATCTCCTCCCACTCGTTTGCTCATATATTTGTGTTTGGCGACTTTAACGCCCATCATGCTGAGTGGCTGAAGAACCCTGTCACAGATCTTGCTGGTGGACACACCATGAATTTTTCTATCACTCAGTCTCTTACGCAGGTGGTGGAGTTCCCCACGCATTTCTGTAATAACTTTAACGGACATGATTCGCTACTAGATCTCTGCTTTACCTCCACCCCTGACTCTTGCACTGTCAAGCAACTCTGCCCCCTCGGAAACTGACCATGCGTTAGTTTCCATCAATATCTCCTTCCACCTCCACCCCACCCAAGAACCTCAGGCCAGCAGAATATCTTAATGCTACCAAAGAGTCAATTGGGACTCGTTCTGCGATTTCCTGAGTGATGTCCCTTGTAATAAAATATTTAGCCTTCATGTTGAAGACTGTGCGGCTGAGTTCTCCTCTTGAATTAAGGCTGTCATCGATGCTTTCATCCCTGCCAAAATGTTGAGACTTAAATCCCTCTCATCCCCCTGGTTCTCCCCTGCCTGCTCAGCTGCCATCGCCCACTGAAATCACTTCTTTTGGCTTTACTGGAGTCACATGTCAGACCATAACAGGTGCCTTTTTGCCTCGGCTCGCAATGAATGCAAGAAGGTAATTAAAGAAGCCAAGCTGATGTTTGCAGCCAGAATGAAGCAGTGCATAGCATCCCATAAGTTTGGCTCCAAAGACTATTGGAGGCTTTGTAAAAGTGTGCTGAACAAAAGTAAGCTCTTAATTCCCCCTGTAATAAACGAATTTGAGGTTCTCACCTCTTCAACAGACAAGGCTGAGTGCTTCGCAGATTCTTCAACTCAACACTGGACTCATCTGGAGTACCTGTACCTGACTTCCCTCTCCGAACCCAGGCCCAATGGACTGACGTACTAATTACTCCCTTGGTGGTCTCTAAAATAATTTCCAAGCTTGACTCTCATAAGGTGAGCGTTGGCGACGAAATACCCATCATTGTCCTAAAGAAATGTGCTCCTGATCTCTCCTCTGTTCTTTCTAAACTCTATAATTACTGCCCTTCTGCTTCCTGCTTTCCTGCCTGCTGGAAATCCTCTTTGGTGGTTTCCATATATACAAATATTTGAGAACCCTCTGACTCCACTAATTATTGCCGTATTAGCCTCCTGCCGATCTTTGGCAAAGTGTTCGAAGCCATCATCAACTCAGAAGTGGTACAACATCTCACAGTCTCTTCTGACAAACAGTATGGCTTCCACTTCATCAGGTCTACTGCTGATATGCTCACAACCATCAATGAGGATACACACCAGGCCCTCGACAAAAATGGAGAAGCCAAAACTGTTGCCCTTGACATCTCCAAAGCGTTTGACAGTCTGGCATGCTGGCTTTCTATGCAAGCTGCAGGGCTATTGTATAAATGGACAATTGTTTGACTTAATCCAGTCCTTCCTTTCAAACTGTACAATGAAAGTAGTATTGAACGGACAAGCCTCTAAATACTATCACATGAATGCGGGTGTCCCTCAAGGCTTTATTCTAGGTCCTACGCTTTTCCTTATCTATATTAACGATCTCCCTGATGTAATAAGATCCCAAGTGAGCATATATGCTGATGACACTATGGTTTACTCTCATCTCGATCAAAAATCTACAGAGGCTGAAAAGGCAAACCTCACTGTCGAGCTTGAAAAGGACCTCCAATACGTGGTGGACTGGGGTAAGAAATGGCTAGTGAATTTTAATGCTTCCAAAACGAAAAAAAAGAGTATAATCAATAACAAGCTGCCCTGGCAATCTAGGGTGTTTGATTCATACTGAGTGCACCATTATTGTGGCCTTGGGCCAATCTAAGCTATAATAAAGCAATAATTTAAAGCTTATGATTGAATGCCAACCCTCAGTGAGTCAGTCATTTAGTATAAAACTTTGTATCAGAATGGCCAATAAATTTAAAGTCCTTCAACAACCATCACTCCATGTTGAGTCTGGTTGTTTTTATAACATTTTATCCTTTGTTATCTTATTTAATGCTGATTTACAGGGTACCCCATGAGGATTGAACTCACTAATGCAGTGATTATTAAACTTAAGCTTGCCATGAAAAACTGAAGAAATTGCATTAAAAAAGATTATATATATATAACTTTCCCGTTATACCCAATGGTGTGTAGGGTAGCGTTTTTTATGGGGCAGGGTTATTGGTTCTGCACATAACCCCCAAACCTGGAGGAAGGCGATTTTCTAAGCATAGCTTAGACGTGACTAATGGCTGAAAGTAGGGGGTACCCAGTGGGGATCGAACTCACTACTCACTCATGATACTAGCGAGATGAGCTTGCTAATCATGACACCACGTCAAGGCGTCCACACACACACACACACTTTAAAAATTTGAGTGATACTTTCATTTGCTCTTAAGTGTGCTGTTGCTTAAAAAGGTTGAGAAATACTGGACTAATCAGTAGTAATGGTTAACTAGTAAGCCTCAGTAACCATTATCTTATGCCAAGGTGCCATATTAGCTGGTCTTACAGATCAATCTTTGTTCTTGTTCAGTAAACTGGTGACCATTCCTTTTCAAAGCATAATTTTTTTTTTTAACCTGTGAATTGCCAAGACTTCTTTGCAAAGACAGAAGAATAGTTTTTAGTTGCCTGACATTTTTCTTTTGTAAACTAGCAGTATAGCCCAGCATTTCTCGGGTGTAATAAAAGCTTTAAAACTAATCCACGGCTCTAGTGACGTTGAGAGGAAAGACTAAAAAACAATAGTTGTTTCCAGTTAAAGCAAAACCGTAGACAGAAAGAAAAATGAATGGATGTAAGTCAAATTTTGATTTCCTGGTATCGATATCAAATAAATCTTTTTCGTCGTAAACTGAATTTTGAAGGCTAAATAAGTACTCTGAGTAAATAGTATCATGGCTGAGACCAAGAACTACAATTATACCTACTTAGAGCCAAACCCGAAGCAAAAACTAAAATAAATGGGCTGAAAAAATACAGACATACAGGCAGATAAACCCACACACAAACATCTTGCCTTTATATTTATATATATATATATATATATATATATATATATATATATAATCTATTTTCTGCACTATTGTAAGAACTGCAACCTTGAAAGTTCTGAGTATTGTTTCTTATGTCTTTGTCTATGAGTGGATCAAATTTGATTAAAATCAGACCACTCCTTCTATAACACGATTTTTTGGATTATCAATATTTATCAGGGGTACCTCGATACAAAACCTACCTAAGAACACTCGCAGATGCTTATAGTACAACTGTGTAAATTTTCAAGAAAATCGATTTAGCCGTTTCGGAGTCTATAGGTAATGGCCACACACACTGACAAAGTTCCATTTATAAATAAGAGAGATTTAGATACCGGAATATTCTAACTCACTAATAGTGAGTTACCAAAAATTCCCTTAAGAATTAATTAATGCTATAAAACTTAAAAGAATAAACAGCTCAGAAGCAGTAAGTTAACTAGACAGCCTTATGGACAAAGAAGTCATCAGATATGTTCCATATATGACATACACTTTGGGCAATCATGTCTCGAAAGAGACATGACTGACTGGACAGAAGATTATCCCACAGTAGGTTGCCATTGCTTTCTGCAGTAGACTGGTTGCCGAACAAGGCAATAGAACCCAATCTGTCCTGTTATTTGACTCATAGCTAGAGGGGGAAGAAATGTATTATATTATTAAGTAGTAATTGGTGGGAGATCAGTTTATTAC
This sequence comes from Ascarosepion bandense, assembly GCA_037127315.1. Classification (NCBI taxonomy): domain Eukaryota; kingdom Metazoa; phylum Mollusca; class Cephalopoda; order Sepiida; family Sepiidae; genus Ascarosepion; species Ascarosepion bandense. The sequence continues at coordinate 393,477 of JBBBDQ010002473.1, read as the reverse complement.
TTCATAACAATATAAAACCAATCCCCCATTTTATGCCCAGTGGAAGCCTTAATGTTTTCAACTATTATATTCAGTCAGTCGAGTGGCATACGTTATACACGCTTTGGGCGATCAGGTCTCTTTCGAGACATGACTGACTGGCCAGAAGATTATCCCTCAGTTGGTTACCATTACTTTCTGCGGTAGACTGGTTGCCAGCCAAGGCTATAGAACCCAATCTGTTCTGTTATTTGACTCATAGCTAGAAGGAGAAGAGACGGATCAATACCTTTCCCAAGGGTCTTTGTGGGTAATTGAACACAACGAATTCAACTGGAATTTGAACTCGGCTCCCTGATTTCTCATTCCGAGCCAATATCCACTACACCATACACGCACATCCGCACAAAGTAGTAGCTGGCCTGAATCCTTCAGGAAAGAAAATAGATGAAAATGTAGTTGTAGTTGTTGTAGTTGTAGTAGTTGTAGTAGTTGTAGTTGTAGTTGTAGTAGTTGTAGTTGTAGTAGTTGTAGTTGTAGGATGATGATGATGAAAATGGTTCGGGGGAATGGTGGGGAAATCAGCATCCCCCCCCACCCGAGGCCACCTGCCTCTAAATAAACAGGGTAAGGTGAGCAGAAATTAAATTCTTTATTATCAGCCATTTCTGTTGAAGTATCCGATCTTTTAAACAACTCGAAGACAATAAGATCGAAAATTTCAAAGTAGATAAAAACGGAACTGGATTCTAAAAATGAAATCAACTGCCTTGGATACTTTCAACAAAAATAAAAGCATATTTATTTTTGTAAGTGAGCAGATGTTATCAATCGTTTATTCATTACTAAACTAAAAGAAGCCAGGAAAACAAAACCAACCAAAAGTGAAAAAAAAAAAAACAAGTTTTGTTAGTTTAAATACATTTCGATTTTATTTTTCGTAGTATTTATTTTTGTTTAATGCCTTTCTGTCAATGTTGGCTATTTGCTTTTTTTTCTCCTCTTTCTTCTCTCCATGGAATAAAAGAGAAGTGGCAAATATAGATGAAAATTTCAAAAGACTGATCGAACAAATACAGTTTTCTTAAAGTAAAACAAAAAAATTAAAACCTTTTCACAATTAAACATTTTAAAAAGACGATTCCTTTGTTCAATGGAAAAAAAAAAAAAAAAAAAAAACAGATTTAGTAAGTTACATTTCTTTTGCATTTCTCTATACTTCTGAAATGAGGTAGCTTATATTGTTTGAACTGTTGTCCTCATCTTTATTGCCATGTTTATGACATTTCGGCCGTTGTACACTCTGGACTTCTTCAGGTGCTAGGAATTTTGACCTGAATTCTTGATTTATTCATACTTCTGAGATGAGTAATATTTACATTATTGTCCTCATCTTTATCGCTATGTTTACATAGTGATCAGAAGAAAGGGTTCAGTTTGGAAATTTCTAGCACCTGAACAGGGCTGGAACATACAACAGCCGAAATGTTGCAGACATGGCAATAAAAATGACCATAACAGTTTGAACAATGTATATATTTTTTTTAAATGTGTATTCAAATGTTTATGTTTAATGGCCTATCAACATCTAAAAGCAGGAAATGTATTTTTATTTTAAATCACAGTTATTTCCTAGAAGCAGGCTTATTCAGTAATGATGTTGGTAACATTCAAAAAAGTTTTGTTGGTAAATACTTTCATAGCATTTTAACCTCTGTTTGGGGATCAACTATTTACCCATAGCTGGGACCCTAACAGGTACTACCACTCTGTGTCAGGGTAGACCTGGGAACAACAGCAATTAAGAGGTGGTTCCATGCTCTTCACAACCTCCCAGTCAGAGGCCTTACTGCTGGATGCAGTTTACCGTCATACCCAAGACCTTAAAACAAATCACCACAAGCCAAGTGACAACACCACTTAGACAAAGTGCTGCTAGGAGTAAAAGAGAATGAATATACTTTCTTAGACGTAACCAGAAACACAGGAACAAACTGCTATGCTTGTTCAAAAAACCGGGGATGAGTGGAAACCAGATGATAATGCAAACTATCTGCCTGTTCCTAGTCAGAAAAAAAAAAAAAAAACTACAGGTGAGCTTGTTTCCGAAGTTGAGGACAATACATCGCATGTATATAATGTTGTGTTTTTATAATCATTTGACCCCAAGCAAGCTGATAATCCAACTAAATCAAAGATCTATACAGAGTTGGTGTTGAATATACTGAAGTGTGCCTGAGGTGTCTGCAACTGAGATTGGCATACCTAGAGACAAGTGGCCAACTATATATATATATATATATATATATATATATATATATGTTACCTGCAGACAGATCTGTTTCGCTGTATCACAACTCATCAGTACGGTTAAACAGCCGATTGCTTTTTACCCAGGATTGAAACCCGACTGAATTGGCGTCAGTTGTCGATTCTGAGCTACAGGCAGTTGTTAGGAGGCAGACTTTTTAGGTGTATATTATCATTATACACGCTTAATAGCTGAGAATGTTCTAATTCATTGCTGAATGAACGATATGTAGATGCCATATATATACTAGCAATATAGCCCGGCATTGCTCGGGTGTAATGAAAGCTTTAAAACTAATCCATGGTCCTGGAGCTCAGACCCTTTGGACGTTGGCAAGAAAGACTAAAAAGCAATAGTTGTTTCCACTTAAAGTGAAACCATAGACTGAAAGAAAAATGAATGGATGTAAGTCAAATTTTGATTTCCTGATATCGATATCAAATTTTCTGCACTATTGTAAGAACTGCAACCTTGAAACTTCTGAATATCGTTTCTTATGTCTTTGTCTATGAGTGTATCAAATTTGATTAAAATCGGACCACTCCTTTTATAACCCGATATTTTCGATTTTCCATATTTATCGGGGGGTATCTCGACACAAATCCTAGCTAAGAACACTCGCAGACACTTATAGTACAACTGTGTAAATTTTCAAGAAAATCGGTTCAGCTATTTTGGAGTCTATAGGTAACGGACACACACACAAAGTTCCATTTATAAATAAGTTTAGATTAGATTTGTGGAGAGGTTTTTCCCCTTAACCAAGCAGTGTTTTTTTTTTTCAGTTCTGCCGATTTCAAAATTATGTTCGGAACAAAAAACAGAATAAACTGAAGAGTAAAAACAATGCCATCACGGAAACATCACTACTTATTGGTTTGGTTAAATTAAGCTGATAATGTTTTGATATATTTAAAAAAAAAAAAAAAAAAAAAAAAAAAAAAAAAAAAAAAATGGAGTATATAGACTAAGCTATTGCCCGGTTCACACTCCACCCACGTCTATTGAACAGGTGTAGAGACTCATCCCTTGTTTCCTGTTTAGGATGTGGTTTCCGGCTTTTTCTCTTCTAATCTTTTCACTCTTACGAAGCCCTCTGCACATCAGTGGTGTTACTGCCTTGCTTCGGGTGATAGGATTTAAAAAAGGTAAATATTACTAACTTTTTTTCATGACATTTTGAAATTCTATTGTATGTCGTCACAGTCTAAGCTTTTAATCTCATCAATTAGAGAAAGTAGATTCTATTTTTAGCTTAACCAGATAACAACTTCATAACAGTGGATCAGGTTAAGTCTGGATAGAAAGAGACGAGGGAAAGATTTAATATAGAAAAGTAATCTCAAGGGTTGATAACAAGCAAACCGGTTTAAAAAAAAAAAAAAAAAAAAAAGTATGGCTATGAAAATAGGTGTCAAGTTTAAAATTTGCAATAACTGCTTCAACATTTACAGTGTGTGTGTGTGTGTGTGTGTATATAGAAAAATACGATGTCCTTTATATATATTATATTAAGATACAGTTTTAAAGAAAAAATCTGACAAATTTTAATAATTCCTTTTGTTAAAAACATATATATATATATATATATATATATATATACACACACACACACACACACACACAGGATCTCAAGTGGATTGACTATATCGAATCCATTGCTAAATCTGCTGCTATGAAAGTCTGTTCTCCGTGCAGGGCCCAGAGGCTTTCCCCCGTCTGAATCTATCCTGCACATTTATAAATCTACCATCCACCCATGCATTGAATACTCTTGCCATATCTGGTCGGGTGCCCCTGCTATTCTCCTTGGGCTTCTCGGCAAGGTACAGCGGAGGGTCTGTAATGTGATCGATACCGACTTGGCAGACCGGCTGCAGTCTCTCTCTCTCTCACCAGCGCGACGTGGCTTCCCTGTGTCTCTTCTATAAATACTTTCACGGCTTCTGCTTCGATGAACTTAGATCACTGGTGCCCCCTAGGTTCGAATTTATACGAGATACTAGATTAGCAACTAGATCCCACCCTTTTACAGTGAAACCGATAAAATGCAGCCGTAACTTCTACTCCAACAGTTTCTTTTCTCACACTTCTCAATTGTGGAATTCCCTTCCACATGACTGCTTCCCCGATGGCTACAATCTCCAGGGGTTTAAATGTAAGGTCAATAGACACCTAACAAACTCGCTTCCGTTCTTTCAAACACTCTTCCCACCCACCCAACTATCTATCAACCCCCCTTCTGACATTTCCTATATCTAACCACTCTTTCTATTTACCTTCCCCTATGTAGCCCCAAGCACAATAGTGGCAGTGGAATGCCTTGCTTGGGGTGAAATGATTAAAATTATATATATATATATATATATATATATATGCAGGCAGATCTGTTTCGCTGTATCACAGCTCATCAGTACAGTTAGACAGCCGATTGCTTTATACCCAGAACTGAAACCCGACCAAATTGGCGTCAGTCAGCGATTCTACCTCTGAGCTATGTGCTCTCGGTAGAAGGGGGCAGACTTTTTAGCGTGTATATTATCATTATACACGCCCAATAGCTGAGTGTGTTCTAATTCATTGCTGAATGAATGATGCGTAGATGCTGGAGTAGCTACTGTTTTTCAAAGTCTACCATTCTTCCAATCAAGGTGTGAGAGCATAAAACTGCAACCACAGAGGCAGCTCCAGAATTTAGTGTAGGATGGAGTCAAAATTGGAAAGATACAAGAAGGATTATGAAGGAAGGGTACATTTAGTGGCTACTGTTTTGGTTGAGAGTTTAGAAACTTATATATATATATATATATATATATATATATATATATAATATTGCATTAAACTGATATATGACAAGTGTATTTAAAATAGATATTGATATGATTTTATTTCTTTATTTGACTGAATGAAGATAATGTCTGTTGGAGTTGATGTAGTCTTACTGAATTCTGTAGTAGAGATATATGGGTTGCTTTAAGCTAGCAGTATTTAGCGCTCATCTCCACAAGAGGGTGTGTGTCACAAAGCTGGTTTTTAACATGGGGCATTCAGAGAGAATATGCTCAGGCAAAAATTCCTATTACTTGCTTGTTTACACCAGACTTGACCACCTTTCAGCATAGCCTTATCTGGGTACCTCTCCACCAGAGGGCAGGGAGACCAACACAGTTGGACTAGCTGTGACTTCATAGTATTTATCTGCCTCCCCACTGAGGTGGAATGTGACAAGTCCTTTTTATAGTGTTAAATCAGACCCCTTTAGCTTAGACAAAAATTTATTGTCTATTCCCCCACCACCTGCAAACTTGACCCTGCCCTTCAGGGAAGCTTCATCCAGTTTCTTCTCCACCCTAGAGTCAAGAATCCAATAATGTGAAGCTAGCAATCAATTAGCAATATTTATCTACCTCTCCACTGAGGTAGAATGGGGCATAAAGATGTTTTAAAGTAAGAAATCCTAATCCCAGATAAGAGACTGCCCTCATCAATGGTTGTATGACCCTAATAGGTATTTTATGGTCTGGTTACACTTAGTCATAATTTCTGTTCTTTCATTTAGTAATTCATTTTTGCTTGAGAATAACATAATCGCTAAGTTTTGTTCATGGCATAGTCTACATATTTTACCATCATTGTAAGGTTTGGCCGTTTTCACTATACTCCACGTTATGTCTGGGTTTTTCCATATTTTTATTTCGATATATACACGCAACATCACGAGATCATGATTCCTTTAATTACATAACAAGGTTGACTATGTTTGTTCTCTGATCCGTGTTCAAAATCAAATGTCAATAGCAATACTTTGTAAATGACAAGAAGTTGACTCCTTTTATTTATCATACAAGACTTTCTTACATTGTCTACAACTAGAAAATGGTGTTAGCGTGATTCACTGACTACAATGTAATTGAAAGGAAAATTAAGCATGAAAAGGTTACTTTTTTATAATACATGGAAATATTAAACCAACTCTAATATACATCTACCATATTTTCTTGGCTATAATACGATAAATTTTGAACTAAAATTAAAGGCAAAAAAAATGAGACAGGTAAATAATACCCACTGAGACGTGACGTGACATGACAGCAAGGTTTAATGTGAGTAATTCGAGAACATGCACTCATGTTTATACGGAAGTCTGTGTTTTAAGAAACTTTTCAGTTATGTTCCATACATGATACACGTTTGGGTAACCATGTCTCTAAAAAGACATGACTGACTTGGCAGAAGATTTTACTGAAATAGGTTGTTCGTTGCTTTCTGCGGTAGTCTAGTTGCCAGCCAAGGCTATAGAACCCAATCTGTCCTGTTATTTAGATCATAGCTAGGGGAAGAGATGTATTATATTAAGTAGTAATTAGTGGGGGATCAGTTCATTACTTCAAAACAATATAAAACTGACACCCACTTTATGCCAAGTTGAAGCTTTAATCATGTTATCAACTATTATATTCAGTCAGTCAGTTAAGTGTCATATGTGATACATGCTTCGGTTGATCATGTCTTGAAAGTTATCCTGCAGTAGGTTGCCATTGCTTTCTGCAATAGACTGGTTGCCAGCCAAGGCTATAGAACCTAATCTGTCCTGTTATTTAACCCATAGCTAGAGGGGGAAGAGATGTATTATTAAGTAGTAATTAATGAGGGATCATTTTATTACTTCAAAACAATATAAAACTGATCCCCAACTTTATGTCCAGTAGAAGCCTTAATCATGTTTTCAACTATTCTAGTCAGTCAGTTAAGTGCCATACATGATGCACACTTTGGGCGATCATGTCTCGAAAGTTATGAAAACATTTCAATTGTTGTTCCCTTCGGACTTCATTAGGTGTTTATGGATCTAGGTAACCTTCAAAGAATTTAGAGTTTGATTGTCAATTTAGAGTTGATAACCATAGTCACAGCTAATTGATCACTAGTTTGACATTGTCATACTCTTTGCCTTACATAAGCATTCATTAAAAAAAATAAATATAATAATAATAAAAAAAATTAAATAAAACTTGTAAAATCAGTTCTTGCAAATTGCCTGAAGGCACCACACGGTAGAAACCTAGGTAGCATAATAACTCATTTACAAATGAAGAATATTCAAATGTTCTACAATATAATCATATTGAATACTTTCATAAAACTGTGTACTGGTCTAATTTTATTATGACCAAAAACTAAGTAATTAAATAATCAATATATATTGAATACTGCTGCCACATCTGGCCGGGTACCATTGCTATTCACCTCAGGGTTCTTGACCAAATCCAATGAAGAATCTGAAATGCGATCGATCCCGACTTGGCAGCAGTCGCTCCCTCACTGGCGTGATGTGGCATCTCTGTGTCTCTTCTACAAATATTTTCATGACTTCTGCTCCAATGAACATAGCTCACTGGTGGCCCCTGTATATGAATTTACTTGAGCTACTAGATTAGCAACTAGGTCTCACCCTTTTACAGAGAAACCGATAAAATGTAACTGCAATTTCTACTCTAACAGCTTCTTTTCTTGCATTTCCCACCTGTGGAATTCCCTTCCGTTTATTTGCTTCCCCAATCTCCAAAAATTTAAATGAAAAGTCAATGGTCAACTATCAAACTCGCATCCTCTCTTACAAGCCCTTTTCTCCATCCACTCCACCCCCATCACACCAGTATTTTCATCCTTCTATTACCCTCTTCCTGACACCCCCATAACCTACCCCTCTTTCTCATCTATGTAATCCCCTGCGTAACAGTGGCAGTAAAACTGCCTTGCTTGCGGTGAAATGATATATATATATATATATATATATATATATATATATATATATGGGGGAGGTACATAAGCATTCGGGATCTGAAAAAGGTCTGATAATATTTTTTGAAGGCATTATTTTTAGTATAATGTGACTTTACAAAAATTCTTTTGGTTCAAAGAGTAAAGAACATGTTTCAACCAAAGAAGGTGTTGAAATATGAACACAAAAGCCATAATAGTTTGGAACAAGGAAAGACAGAGAAAGGAAAAATATGAGGACAGAGGCCAATAGTGTAATGAAAAAGATTTTCTTAAAACAGTGAGAACGAAATTAAAAAAAAAAAAAAAAATTTAAAGAAAGATTTAAGTTAGATTTTGTGCTTTAACTGAGCTTTAAAACTAACTAAATAAAATTACAGGAAGCTGAGACAAAAATGGAAGAAAGACGACAAGAAAGAAATGAATGGAGGAAAAAAATATCTGAAAAGGAAAGAAATAGATAACGTAGCAAGTTATTTATGTTAACTCTGTATAGCAGAGAAGAATTGGAATATGAACCACCCAATTGGATGACTTGCCCGATTTTTTTTTTCTTTTGCTTTTGTTAAGATTCCAAAAAATTAGTCAACTGCTATTTCTTCAAATATGTGTTTCAACCTATTTTTTTTTTTTCACTAACAACTTTGGCATTTTTATATTAAAGCAAAAAAGCCGCAAGAAAGAACCAAATGGTTTTTAACTGAATATCCATAAAAAGGAAATCATTGTTAAGTTTGCAACGTTTGCTTTCTATGTAATACTGGTTGACTGCTGATGCTGTCTAAGATACGGAAATAGTTTTTTGTGTAGGAGGAATGAAAAATTAGGCTAAATGGTTTTAGGAAATAAATATGATATTGAAATACTTTTGTTTTACTGTGTTCCAAAACAAATATTATTGGAATAATTAAAAAAAAAAATGAAGCGTTTAAAATTTAGAAAAAAAACCAAAAAAACTACACTTTATAAATTTTAATAATAGCCGAACATTTAATTTACAAAAATTAAAGGACTGCGCAAAGGGATAAATTTTAAATTCGTTTCTTCAGAATATAACCTTTGGACACAAAACAAATAGATTTAATGTATAGTTATTGCATAGAAAGTTTTTAAAAATATTTTTAATTTAAAAAAAAAAAAAAAAAACTGTGGCAACAGACAAATAGGTAAAAATAAATAAAATTACACCATTTAAAAAAAAAAAAAAAAAAAAAAAAAAAGAAAAAAAAAAAAAATGTATAAAAATTGCCAGGCAAATACAGCCAGAGTTAGACCAACCCATCACAAAATTTTCACAACTAGGATATAAGGCCACTAGCTAATAAGACAAGTAGTTCTTTTACAAAGTGGATCTATATAAACTTATTTATAAATGGAACTCTGTGTGTGTGTGTGTATGTGTGTGTGTGTTACCTACAGACTCCGAAATGGCTGAACTGATTTTCTTGAAAACTTACACAGTTGTACTATAAGCATCTGTGAGTGTTCTTAGCTAGGTTTTATGTTGAGGTACCCCCGATGAAAATAAGAAAAAAAAAAAATAAAAAAATCAGGTTATAGAAGGAGTGGTCTGATTTTAATAAAATTTGATACACTCATAGACAAAGACATAAGAAATGATATTCACAAGTTTCAAGGTTGCAGTTCTTACAGTAGTGCAGAAAATCGATAATATATCTATAAAAGTTTTCATTACACCTGAGCAACGCCGGGCTATACTGCTAGTGGTTTATATAAACAGAAATCAACCAAAACCAGAGCCAATAATTTTATTTATTCTTTGATATTGACATCTTAGACAAACACAGAAACACACAGACACATACATGCTCATGTGTCAACCATAATTCTTAGTTTGTGCACATTTTGCATCATGACTTAATTTTGCCTTGTAGATATCGTTTGCTTGCTAATTTTTTTTTTTTTTATTATTATTGCTAACATTGACAATTTTGTTGGGCTGTTTTGTCATTTGTTTACATTTAACCAAGGGCTTACGACCGTTCTCACTCGATCACCATAGTTAAGCAACGTTAAGCCTGGTCAGTACTTAGATGAGTGACCGCTTGGGAATACCAGGTGCTGTAAGCGTATAGTGACGGATATGCGTTGTGGTGCAGTGGATATCTGCTCGAAAAGAAAAATCGGTGAGCCGAGTTCGAATTCCAGTTGAATACCCTGCATTCACTTAAGCACTGGTACCCTTGGGAAAGGTATAAATCCGTCCCTTCCTTCCAGTTAGGAATTAAATAAGTGTAGGACTTGGGGAGCCTGCCCTTAAAAACAAATCCCAATGAATCTTGATACTCGAAAAGAAAAATGTATTACTAGAAACAGTACTTATATTTACAAAAAAAAAAAAAAAAAAAAAAAAAAAAAAAAAAAAAAAAAAAAAAAAATTGTTGAAAGAAAAAAGTATTACCAGCAATAAATAAATAAAGTTTAGTTGGCAATAAATAACCCGCTGAGGTTGATTTGCCATAAAGACAAAACAACCAACATTTAACCATGGCCATTCACTCTACAATTGTTTTAAGAATGCATGCTGTGAAAAGAACCTACTAACTATATAAAAATAAACTCACATTCAGTTATCTGGAGGAAGAGATTTTACAAAAGATTTCAAGTACCTTTTTTTTTTTCCCCTTAAATTTAGATTTTTTTTTTGAAGAGGCATAAGACTAAATTAAGTTTGGGAGAATAATAATTTATTATAATAATGTTAACATGTCGATAACATCGTTAACATTCACATCCTCTAGTTATCTTTATCAGCATAACAAATGGCAGCAAAATACATTTGTTTTGGTTTTTTTTAGTCTATGTTCCAGGAATATGATGGAACTTAGAACAATCAGAAAATAAGACTAATCAAACACAAAATAAAGTGAGGACAATGATTGGCTAAAGGAAGGACCAATCATAGTCCTTCTAAGTATCATGTGACAAATTTTAGCTTCAAGTTCAAAACACTCATTTTTTTTTTTTTCTAACAACTTTAGTTTTGTTTAATGCCATAGCAACCCCTGTGGGTTATTTAATGCCAAAAGAGGTGTGTGTGTGGGGGGGGAGTTAATGTTCTGTTATAGTGAGAAGGTTGATTTAGTCAGATTTTAATGAAGTTTGTTTTTATTCTTTTTTTTATTTTAGAAAACTGAAAATATCTTCTAGTTCAGTATTCAAAAATGTTTTGCTGAGAATTTGTTTCCTTAAAAAAAAAAAAAAAAAAAAAAAAAAAAAAAAAAAAAAAAAAAATGTACATTTTTCCTTAAAAGTCTATTTTATATATATATATATAGACTTTTATAGAAATATATCTTTATGTACATATATATATTTCTATAAAAGTCTATCTTTATACTTTCATAATATTTCGACTCCAGTTTGTGGCTTAACTATTTGCCCATAGCTGGGACCCTAACAGATGCTACCACTCCGGGTCAGGTTGGACCTAGGAACAACAACAATTAAGAAGTTGTTCTGTGCTCCTCACAACCTTCCAATCAGAGGCCTAGGACAATAATTCTGCCTAGTCAGTCATGTCATGAAAGAGGTATGATTGCCCAAGCGTGTATCCTGTGTGGCTCTTAACTGACTGACTAGATTGGTATCTAGGTCCCACTTTTTTTACTGTTGAAATAGTTAAATGAAAACCACCACCTATACTCCGATAGCTTCTTTTCTTGCGCTTCCCACCTGTGAAACTCACCTTTCATTTACTTGCTTCCCCGATAGTTACAATCTCTAAAAATTTAAATGCTATGTCAATTGCCATCTTGAATCTTTTATCCCCTTGTTTAGTGGAGGTTATTCTAACTATATCTTCCATGTTGCTCCCTCTTTCAGCCAAACACCTCAAATGCCATCTGCAAAGTTACTACCTCCCTAGCAAGCAATGTAACCACTTATATAGGCAGCAAGTGTTAAGACATTTGCATTGATGTGATGTCCGTGTCTTTTTCACCCACCAAGTGTTGCTCTTGTGCATACTCATCTCTCTGGATTTCCTGTTACAACTGCAGCAACTCGTACTAGGTAATCCATGGTCTGCATTATTGTATAGGTAGGCCAGTACTACAATCCTTTTTTGGTAAATTTTTGATTTGTTCCCCCAAAGGCCTTTACCCTTTCAAATATTTCCAAAACATCCTTATTTCCGTGCAAATGTATATGCTGAACTCAAATCAAAAATTGTTTATTGACGAAACCTACCTTTTTTCAATTTTACAACCAGAAAAATATCTAACTTCTTTTCGCTGTTTATCTCACCCCGTAACCACACCTCAAAAAATGTTATTCACTGCAGAATGACTTCACGCGTAGTTTGCCAATTTTTCAACCAATTTACTTCTTTTGCAATTACTATGCGGAAACTGAGTTCGAAACCAAACAAATCGCAGAGTATTTCTTTGCTCAAAGGAAGTAAACAGGCCGAAATAAGTATCCTATGCCTCAAGTCATTCAGCAGTGAATCAGATATGAGAATGGTGGTAAGGTGAGATATAGTCCGATTTTTTTCTACTCGATAAAATGAAAAAAGGTAGGTTTCTTCAATAAACAATTATTGATTTGAGTTCAGCATGTACATTTGCATGGAATTAAGGAAGTTTAGGAAAGATTTGTTGGGGTAAAGGCCTTCGGAGAACAAATCAAAAATCCCCCCCCCTTTTCTTTAATACCCACTGTACTCAGGTTTTTCTCGACCTGTAACCCTCTGAGCATTAGTGGCTATCTCGCCTTGCTGGAGTGAAATAAGATTTTCTATTTCACTCAAGCAGAAGATTAAGCATGTTTTTCTTTTTCATTAAAGCCAATCTTCTCTTTGGACTTCACTCCCAATCAATCTGAAATGGTCCATTGTTTATTTGTGACAATAGCAAGATTTAACATAAATGTTAAGTAAGGTATGAAGGAACACGTGTATTTTTAATATATCTTTTTTTATTATTATTATTATTTCTTTTTAATAACTTCACCCCGAGCAAAATCGAGACCACCACTAGTGCACAGGGGTTTACAGTGAAGAAAAAGAAAGGGTAAAAGATGAACAGGATTCAAGAAGGTTGGTTGGTTGGTTGTTTTTGTGGCATATCAACCTCGGTGGGTCATTTATTGCCAACTAAATTTTTTATTTATTTATTGCTGGTAATACCTTTTTCTCTCAAAAATTTATTGTTTTTTTTATATAAATTTTCTCTTTCCGAGCCGATATCCACTGCACCACAACGCACACCCATCACTGAACGTTTACAGCACCTGGTATTACTAAGCAGTCACCCATCTAAGTACTGACCATTGCTTAACTTCGGTGATTGAGTGAGAACCGGCGTATTCAACGTGATATGGCTGTAAGCCGATTCAAGAAGGAAGATGGCACTTGATGTTGCATTTAAATTTTTGGGGATCGTAGTTATCAGGGAAGCAAGTTCTATAGTTGGACGTATGATAAAAGAAACTGTTGGAGTAAAGTGGCAGTTGCATTTAATTGTTTCAATGTTAAAAATGGTGGGACCTAAATGCCAGTGTAGTAGTGTGATTAAATTTATGTAGCCAGTTCACCATGGAGAAGAGCTTCTCAGAGCAGTTGCTTTTTAAAATATTTGTAGAAAAGACAGAGGGAAGCCATGTTACAGCAGTGAGAAAGTGACTGCAGTCAAGATACTAAATGAAAACAAATTGTGTTAATTTTCATATGTTTTTCACTTTTGAAACTTTCGATACTTGCTTTCAGAGTGCCGTACCAAAGTCCAAGTTAGTTAAGATGTAAAAATGGCTACCGTAACTAAAAAAAAAAAAAAAAACATCAGATAAAAAATATTTTTTATTTCCTAGTGGAGTGTCTTCTGGCAAGGCATAGGGAGTGATGAATAGATAAAAAATTTAGCAAAGGACAAAAATGAACAAATATTAAAAACAAAAGATGGGGAAGAAAATTGAATATTTCTGAGAGGAAGGTTCTATCAAGAGAGAGCTTTGAATTTATCCATGCCAAATCAGTAGGCGATATGGTCTATTATATTAATAGAAAAAAATAAAAATCTTTACAAGCTATATATTTTGAGGATTTAAGTTTTGAGGGTCAGGCACATGTTCTATACATTTGGATGGAGGGGCAAAATCTGTTCAAATAATTCATTAATATTTTGGAAAAATCAATAATTCCGTATTATGTATTGGGCTCACCTCAGATGATAACAGAATAGCATTTTCCCTCAGTTTTCTTCAGGCAAGCAATATGCACTTTAAGCAAAGAAATAACCAGAGTCTTATTTCGAACTTATTAATATGGACAAACGAAATATCAATTTTCTTTCTAAATATTTTTGAAAGCTAAGAGAATAAAACACCTAAAATTAAATTGAAAATTCTCAAACAAGCTAGAATCTTTAAATTGGTGAATGAATCATGCTTCCTCTGCCTGCAAGAGAAAATGCAAATTTACTATGTTTTTTTTTTTTAATAGTGACTTATTAAATCAAAGATATGAAACTACAGTAAGTCTTAAACATTAAAGTATTAACTGTACAACCCTGATAAAATACCTTTTACATTTTATTAGCATTTAGGATCTAATTTAGTTTTAGGTATTTTATTGTATTCAATAGTTACTGATAATGTTTAGCCATGTATTACCTTTTATATTTATTATTCTTTATTTTAATGTACTGATAGTAGTTATATATATATATATATATATATATATATATATATATACATACACACACTAGCAGTAAAGCCCGGCATTGCTCAGGTGTAATGAAAGCTTTAAAACTAATCCATGTTCCTGGAGCTCAGACACTTTGGACGTTGGCACGGAAGACTAAAAAGCAATAGTTGTTTCCAGTTAAAACGAAACCGTAGACTGAAAGAAAAATGAATGGATGTAAGTCAAATTTTCATTTCCTGGTATCGATATTGAATAAGTTTTTTTTCGTCGTAAACTGAGATTTGAAGGCTAAATAAGTCATCTTAGTAAATGGTATCATGACTGAGACTAAGAACTACAATTATACCTACTTAGAGCCAAACCAGAAGCAAAAACTAAAATAACATATATATATATATATATATATATAAAATCGATTTTCTGCACTATTGTAAGAACTGCAATCTTGACTTGAAAATTCGGAACATTGTTTATGTCTTTGTCTATGAGTGTATCAAATTTGATTAAAATTGGACCACTCCTATTACCCAATTTTTTCGATTATCGATTTTCAATATTTATCGGGGGGGGGGGGTACCTTGACACAAAACCTAGCTAAGAACACTCGCAGACGCTTATAGTACAACTGTAAATTTTCAAGAAAATCTGTTCAGAGGTTTTGGAGTCTATAGGTAACGGACACACACAGATAGATATTAAATCTATTTAGATCTTTATATTGCTTTTTAACAGTTTTTTCACAGAAAATAAAGTGAGTTTGTGATTTCAGATTAAAATGCCATAAGTTTGAATTGCAACATTAATTTACTGTTAAACCTCATTTCAGTTCAAATTTGAATTCTAATTTTTAATATTATTTTATTGGCTTAAACCCTTCAACATCTTGTGTTTCTTTGCTTTTCACATCCTTTGTTTCATAAATTTATCTTATACGTCTATCTTTTGCCTTTTGCTTTCTATTTGCTCTACAGTAGATTTAATTTCTTATGCTTGCTTTTATTCTTTTCAGGAAGTTTTTTTTCTTTTTTTTTTCTTTATCAAACCTTTGACAGAAAATTTTCAAAAAACAGAAATTGAAGTGATGCTTTATAGAATAGATTTCTAAATAAAAGTGTTTATTACCATCATTGGATGTGCGTTGTGGTGCAATGGATATCGACTCGGAATGACAAATCGGAGAGCTGAGTTCAAATTTCAGGTGGATTCATTACATTCACTTATGTACAAATAACCTTGGGAAAGGTATTAATCCGTCTCTTCCTGCCAGTTATGGGTTAAATAATAGGACAGATTGGGTTCTATAGTCTTGGTCGGCAATCAGTCTACCGCAGAAAGCAATGGCAACCTACTGCAAGATACATCTTCTGCCCAGTCAGTCATGTCTCTTTCGCGACATGATCGCCCAAGCGTGTATCACGTATGGCATTTAACTGACTGACAGAATATAATAGTTGGAAAGATGATTAAGGCTTGTACTGGTCATAAAGTGGGGATCAGTTTTCTATTGTTATGAAGTAATAAACTGATCCCCCACTTATTACTACTTAATGTAATCCATCTCTTCCCCCTCTAGATATCAGTCAAATAACAGGACAGATTGGGTTCTATAGCCTTGGTCGGCAACCAGTCTACCGCAGAAAGCAATGGCAACCTACTGCAGGATACATCTTCTGCCTAGTCAGTCATGTCTCTTTCGAGACATGATCGCCCAAAGCGTGTATCACGTATGGAACTCAAACAAAATGTAAAATCTTATAGTTATTTACATGTTCTAACGTAAAAGTTAGATAACTATTTATTGCTCTATTTTTTTTTTATATCGAGCTGTTTTAAATTATTTTTTGAATAGGATAATTTTGTAATTTGCTTGAAGCATTGTGTATATTAGATGTAAGGGTAGGTATTTGAAGGCTATCACAATGCATTTAGTAAAATAAAGGAAGGTTAAGAAGGTGTTGGGTATTACCATTATTCATTAATATCAGTTTTATTTTCATAATTTTATTATAACAGGTGGATTGGAGGAGGTTGAGGAGCTATTGACTGGCTGCAGCGTTCTCCAGATCGCTAATGGAATTCTTTTTCTGTGGAAGTGTGAAGGATAATGTTTTTGTACGCAAACCACGTTCTGTTGATGTCATGATTCAGTTCACACTGGAGGTCGGCCAGAAAATTGAGGCTGATTAAGACTTTCGTGCCAGAGTGTATGTGACTAGAAGTGTGGGAATGACAGAAAGAATTTGAACATTTGAGGGATTATTATTTATCTTTGGATAATCAATACATTTTGTGCACATGTTTGGGGTTTTTTTTTTGTTTTTTTTTTACTGTATACCTATTTTTGTGAAAAAAAAAAAATCCAAGCCATTTTTGGCTTCAATTGGTGGGTTTGAAAAACCAACAGGCAACAATGGCATACGCACACATTGCACAAATGCTTCGGTTTCTGATTATTGGATCTGATAAGAATTTATTGCTTTTCCTATCCCCAAAAATCGCAGTGCATTTTCCTTATACAGTTCCGACTTTCATTCAGATGCGAAGAAGCCGAAACTAAAAGACATCAGAAAAGTTGTCGTTTTTAAGCTTTGTTGTATCTCCACTTTTGTTTTGCATTATATTGTATATTCTACAAACACACAGATTATATACACACATATATATATATATATATATATATATATATATATATTATAAATTATAGTTTACAACATGTACAAATTGTTTTGTATATGTTCTAAACTAATTTATAATATTCATAGCTCTATTTTTAAATTGAGCACCGTTTTAAATTAATGTTTTTAACGTTAATATTTTCTTCATCCCTAATTCAATTGGATATTATATATATATATATATATATATATATATATATATATAAGTGTGTGTCATCAGCAGAGAGATCTGTTTCACTGTATGGTAGACATTCGATTGCTTCTAGCCAGGATTGTAACCTGACCAAATGGACATAAGTCAGTTGGTAATTCTGCCTCTGAGTCTATGAGCTATGAGCGGTAGAGGAAGGCAAAAACGCCAGTAGCCAAGAGTGTTCAAATTCATTACTGAATGAACAATGTGTAGATGGGTGAGTAGCTACTGTTTTTACAAGGTCTACCATTCCTCCAGAGAGCTCAATCGGGGTGTTTATATATATAAAAAAAACACACAGTATTTGGCAGCAATATTTCATTAAAAATGACAGACAAGGTGTATTGCTTAAGTTTTCTTATATAATTTTTCAGGTGATCTTTTAATTTTTCTTTTCAGAACATAAATTATATAAAAATTGTCAAAATGTTTTGTTTTCTAAGCACTTTCAGCTATACTTTTAGGCATTATCAAGGATAAAATTTATTTTATGTATGTTTTATATTCCGAACACAGTAAGCACATTGTTCATTCAAATAAAGAATGACTTAAATTATCAAACTAAAAGATATGGACACTTGACCCCAGTTGTTTTGGGGAAAGAGGGGTAAGTATTTTACCCATACCTGGGACACTAACAAGTGCTAACCTCTGTGTCAGGGTTGGCCTGAGAACAGCAGCAATTAAGAAGTGGTCAGATGTCCCCCTCAAGGATGTAGTTTATCATCAGACACAGGATGCAGCATAGAAAAGAGAAAAAAGACACACAAGCTCAATCAAAAGAGAGAGAAAGAGAGTGAGGGAGAGGCAGGCGCACACTCACGCTCAGCCGAAAGTGGGGGAGAGGCAGGCAGCACACTCACGCTCAGCC
>JBBBDQ010002473.1:362500-370000 GCA_037127315.1 Ascarosepion bandense | reverse complement strand
ATGGAAAAAATAGCAATCCATCATTCTTTTCATTCCCCACTGACGAGATGTGGCCTCCCTTTGTCTGTTCTATAAATACTTTCATGGCTTCTGCTCCAACGAACTTAAGTCACTGATTGACGTGTTTTGTCATTTCCTGACTTGCTTTGGCGAGCGTCAGACGTTTTGTTTGCAATAACCCATTTGGACTACTTTTATTTCACACAAAAGACCCCTCTTTGGTTTAGCTAAGTTTAATTTTTATTTATCTTTTCGTTTTTCTTGCTTTGTTTTTTAATTTTATTTTCTAGCTTTTTGTATTTTAGTTTCGTATTTTTTTTGGCGGCCATATTTGTTTTTGTTTAGGTCGGCCGTCTTGAATTTATTTTTTGTTTCTCTTTTTTTTCAGTATCCGTTTGGCCTTAAGTGCCATATTTATTTTTGTTTAAAAACTTTTCTTTTAATAGTAACTTTCATTTGAATTTTTGACCAAAAAAAAAAACCGTTTAATTTATTTTTTTTCCACTTTTCTTTTTAACCCCTCCCCATATTTCATTTACGGAGGTTGCCTTAGGCGACTTTTCGCTTTTTGTTTGACTTGCGTATTTATTTTCTTTGTGTAGTTTGTTTCATTGTTGTAAAGTTTATTCGTTGTACAAATTTAATTCGTTTATTCCTTTTTTGTAAACTTTATTTATCCCAGCAAAGTTTATTTTTTGCCCCTCCTCCTATTTTTAACGAGAGTAGCCTTTTTTAGGCAGCTCCTTTTTTTTGTTTGTTTTATTTCTTTTTATTGTAACTTGTAAAGTTTATTCATTGTTTGTTTTCGTTTATTTTGGTAAACCTCTCTAGAGGCTTATCTTTTTGCCGTTTTAAGGCATTTTCTTAGTGTAGTTTTGGCCTTTAAAGGCTAGTGTTTTGGCCGTTATTGGCTAAACTTATTCTTTATCTATTTTAAAATCCTTCGGGGTTTGTTGTTTTTATTTTAAAACCGTTTCCTTGTCTTTCTTTGTTGCTTGTTTAGTTTGTGTTTTTTTTTTTTTTTTTTTTTTTTTTTTTTTTTTTTTTTTTTTTTTTTTTATTTATATATATATTTTTTTTTTCCATTTTTTACTCCCGCCTTTTCCCACCCCTCCATATAAGTTAGATTGGTGGAAAAAAAAAACAAAAAAGTGTTGAGTGGAGTTGTGAAACTTAAAAATGGCCGACACTAGTCGGTCAATAAAGAAAAAATTGAACTTTGACCCCCCTTGGAAGGGCCCACCGGAAAAAACCGATGAGGCATTTCCCCCTCTTCCGGGAGAAGAGCATGGCAAAGAAAAAGACAAAGACAAAGAAATGAAAGCAACTATGGCCGAGAATGGCCAGAAAAACGTTGAAGAAAAAGACAAGACAACGAAAGATGCTGAGGCCGGGGAATCGCCCTGTGGCTGGAAGTCCCCTCCGAAATGCACGATCAATCTGGCGGAGTTCTTGGAGAGAGCTAAGAGCTACGCACACCTTGTCGTAGAAGGTGGGCTCTTGGAGGATCCCCAAGAATTAAAGAGGATTGGAAAAAAAATAGTGTCAGTCTTCGTGGTGGACAAGCGTACGCGCAAAATTTGTCGCAGCACGAAAGACATGGTGTTGAAAACACTACAGTCAAAGGGGTATAAGCCCTTAAGAATAGTTAAAGGTGCGGGCTTCTTCATGTGGGACATACTGCTACCCACGCCAGAAGATTGCATAAAATTGGCAACGGAAGACCTGATAGCGAAAGATCTCATATTCAGATGTGAGTACGATGGCAAACGAAGGACCAAGGTAGCAGTGTATGAGGTTCCTCCTCAGGTCATCGGGGAGCATCTGGCTGCGTACTTTTCGCAGTTTGGCCAAATTTTAGATGCCTCCTGCGAAGACCTGACCGGGGGATGGTCTTTTGATATTATGATCAGCCGTGAAGACTTCGAGACTATCCCCAACTGTCTTGACGTAGGGGGCCTGAGCCTACCGGTAATAGTTACCGGTCGCAAACCGAAATGCTGGAGGTGCGGAGAGATTGGTCACCTCTCCTCCTCCTGCCCAGAGAAGAAGTCCTCTGGAAGCCAGGCCCCAGTCGACCAAAATCCCCCTCTGGCCGCTTCTGTTACATCCGTCTCGCCCGTAGTGGGCATGCCAATACCCAGGACCGGTGCGGCAGTTACCCCGGTTGGGAACAAAAAAGGTTCCCTCACCCCCCGGAAAAACCATCACCAGCTGCAAGTGTAGCCAAGGAGAAGGATAAGGGGGAGTGGCTGGTTGTTGGCAGGGCCAGGGGGAAGCGCCAAGCTGCGGAACCTCGGTCCCCGGAGACCCCAAAGACTAAAGGCACGTACAGCCCCACTCCCTCTACCAGCAAGAAGGGCGATGCCTCGGCCTGGTCTGCTCCTAAATTAGAAGACCTAAAAAAAGCCTACGATCCGGGATACGAAAAAACCATAAAAATTAAGGAGCTGAAGAAACAGCTAGAAAAACGTTCTTTTCGGCCTTCAGAAGAGCGGTTAAAACAACTGGAAAAACGTCGCTCGTGCCCCTCGGCCTCTGCCCCGTCCTCCCCTCAAAAGAAAAAGACGGAGAGACCGAAGAAAGTACATTCTTCTCAACCCACGCCCAGGAAACCTTCCCCTCGCAGTCGAGATCCCAGCCCAATTATCAATTATTTCAGAGTCTCTCCCTGTCTCTCTCCCTGTCCCTCCCCTCCAAAACTGATGCCGCCTCCATCAAAAAGGCAAAGGAGTGCTTCATCGGAGGAAAAAGAAACTCGCAAGAAGCCTGCAAAAGTGCCGTACAGGCAAGGGGAGGACATCTGCCGTATTTCCCCGGCCCAGGCCGAAAGGGCCAAGGACTTTGGAAAGAGAATTAAACAACTTAACGCGCTCTTGGCAATGAAGAAGTGCGGGGACAAGGATGTGGAAGTGCCACAGAACTTCCTAACTGCTCAGAGGATATTAACAGTTATCCGCACGGGGTCGGGGGCGCGGCAGGTGTGGGGCATGGTCGAGGAGGCGGCCAAAGTAATATCCCTGACTCCACCAATCATCACTACAAAATCAGAAAGACTAACAAACTTGGAGAAATTTTGTTCAGGACGGGTCCCTGTTTTAGTTCACCCCTCCCTTTATAGGGCTCTAAAACTAACCTTTCCCTGGGATGTTGGCGGCGTCTCCTCTGACGGCACCATCAAGAATGAGATGGGCCATGGGTCCATGGGAGAGGCTGTCGGCATCCTTTCCCCGACCATGTTCTGTCCAGGACCCCAACCCTAATTACGTATCACAATGGCTTTATGGTTAGCAAGTATAAATGCCCGGGGGCTGAGGTCCGAGTCTCGGAGGGTGAGACTCACTCATGATCTCCAGCGCCTCGGTGTGGATGTTTGCTGTTTACAGGAGACCCGTTTTTCAGCTGGCGACCATGAGAGCATACTGTCTAGGGATTACGATCTCTTTTCAGCATGTTTTGATGGTCGTTCTAGAGGTGTCTCCTGGCTAGTGAGCAAGTCATTGAATGCGGTGTGTACGCTTGTCTTCGCGGATCCAGCGGGCAGGATTTGTGTGCTGGATATTACCATAAAGGAGAAGTCTTTTCGCCTCATTGGGGTTTATGCGCCCAATGTCCATGGGGAGCGTCCTGCTTTGTTTCGGCAGCTCGAGTCGTTCTTTGGAACATCGAGGCGGGTAATTTTAGCAGGGGATTGGAATGCCGTCCTTGACCCTGAGAAAGATCGGATAGGAGAAAGATCGGGTACTAACAACCCGGATGTGAAACCATTTCGGGAATTTATCGACAGGAATGATCTTGTCGATAAATACCGAAATGAACACCCCCGGGAGGTAGTGTGGACTTGGACTAATAGGGGCAGCTCGGTTTCGAAGGTAAGCGCCAGCTACCTCGACCGAGTCCTAGTTAAGAGAGTCGACGTAGGGCTCTTAGGTTGTCCAAGTTTCCATTCGATAGTTTACACGGATCATAGGCTCGTCCGGGTTCGTGTAAACTTAGATAAGCCTAAGGTTAAGTTGGCTGGTTACTGGAAATTGAACGCGTCATTATTTGATAGCCAAGATTTCCAGCACCAGCTTTTACTAACACTAAAGCGGGAACTGACGGGGGCTGTGGTTGGGAATAAGTGGTGGGACACTCTAAAATCAAAACTTAGGTCGTTTGCTGCCGACTATAGTCGTCGGCTCAACTTAGCTAATTTAGCGGCGCAAACGGCAGTAGAAAAGAAAGTTGATCGGGCAGTTAAATCCCGTAATAGTGGGGACGTAGCCTTAGCTAGGGCCGAGCTGGCCTCCTTGCTTATCAAGAAGGATCAAGCTCTGGTAGTTAGGGCTAGGTTAAAAAGAATGTCTTCTGAGGCAACGAATATGGCCGCAGAATTGCGTGCAGAAGAAGCTAAGGCGAGCAGTCAATCGGCATATCAAGGACATCACATTGCCGGATGGACGTACCGTGACTACAGACGTGGGTATATGTGGGGCTTTTCGGGATTACTTCCAGGATCTTTTCACCAGGGAGCCCGGTCTGAGTTCGTCTCAGTTCGATACCTATTTGGCTGACTTTCCCCGCCTCTCGGCGGCTGAAGCGGCTAGGTGCGAGGGGCCCATAACAGAGTCGGAAATCTGGGATGCGCTGAAATTGGTTGGCCGGGACAAAACTCCAGGATTGGATGGTCTTCCCTACGAACTGTACTTGAGGCAGTCGTCCGTTTTTGTTCCTCTGCTGGCTCTTGTTTATAACAACTGGATGAAGCAGGGGTCTATACCTCGACGTTTCACCAGGGGTGTAATCAAGTTGCTTCGCAAGAGCAAGGACGGTGGGGGTGGCATAGATAATCATCGGCCTTTAACGATGTTAAATACTGACTTAAAGATTTTTGCCAAGATCTTGGCCGGCCGTTTGCAGGCTGTCCTATCTAGTCTGATTGGCCCCGAGCAGACTTGTGCTGTGAAGGGCAGGACTATTCAGGACAACCTTCATTTGGTACGCCTGATCATCGAGAAAACCGACACTGAAGCCGCGCTGATCAATTTGGATCAGTCCAAGGCGTTCGATAGGGTTGACCATCGCTTCTTGGAATCTGTCCTTTCCGCCGCCGGTTTCGGGCCGTACTTTCGCACCTGGATCCGACTGCTGTATGAGTCCCCCGGTGCGCTGGTGGAAGTGAATGGGGTAAGATCGAAGCCCTTCACATTATCTCGCTCCATTCGTCAAGGTTGTCCACTTTCGCCTTTGCTTTACGTTCTTGCGTTGGAGCCTTTCCTTCGCAAGTTAAAGGCGAATCCGGTCCTTCGCGGAATTTCCCTACCTGGTGCTACCACCTCGGCCAGGTACTCCGCCTATGCTGACGACGTTTCGGTTTTTGTGTCGAGCAAAGCCGAGATTGACGAAGTTAGCAAAGAAATCAGATGCTATGAGACGGTGACAGGGGCCAAGATCAATCGCGATAAGTCTGTTGGCTTGCGATTGGGTGCGTGGAAGGGAGTTTCTCTTCCCGGACCTTTCCTCTGGACGGACGGGCCGATCAAGATTCTCGGCGTCTTTTTCGGTCCTGATCTCCAGTTGGAAATGAATTGGTCGGAGGTTCGAGAGAAGGCCGAGGGCGCAGTTCATCTGTGGACTCGGAGGAATCTTTCCTTAAAGGGGAGGGCGGAAGTATGTGCCTCGCACATCTACCCGATTCTCCTTTACCGACTCTCCGTACTTCCTCTCCCGTGTGCCATTCGTTTGGGATTGATTCAGCTCTTGTTCTCTTTCCTTTGGCGAGAAGGCAAGGCTCCCAAGGTGCGTCGCGAGATCTGTTACCTTCATCCATCTGAAGGCGGTCTGGGCATGCCTAGCGTTGAGATTCGTCAACATACGCTTCGCATTAGATTCCTGGATCGAATGTGTATGCTAGCGGATGAGAAAGGCGCCCTCGTTAAAGAGGACGTCCATAAAAACTTTCCATCCTTGAGAAGTGTGCATTTGTCGGAGGAAGAGGCCGGCCGTATTCCTCGTGGCGAATGCTCCTTCTATAAAGAATGTCGTTTGGCTCTCCAGTTTCTCTTGCGGGCTACGGATGGCCTCTCCAACGCCCAATCGTTGTCTCTTAGGGCATTATATCGGGTGTTAGTTAGGGGGGCCGTTCAAGATGAACTGATTGGCGAGCTCGGGCTTACGAAGCAGGAGGCTCGCTCCATATGGCCTTGGGCGCCTGGGTTGAAATGTCTCACTAACGATGAGGCATCACTCACCTGGCTGATGATTCGAAAGGCTCTCTGGGTAGGCAAGAAACTTCATGTAGCGGGCCTAACACCGAAATCAACCTGCGTGCGTTGTGGGCTGTCGGCGGAATCCGTCGATCATGCCTTCTTCCACTGCAGTGTTGTTGCGCCGCTATGTAAGTTCCTTGAAGATCTCATGGTCCGTATGCTGCGTGGAAAGTTCTTTGTCCTTGAGGCTAGTTCTGTTTGTAGCAATGTCGTACCTCCGTTATCTAGGGCTGAGCACTATGTGCTCTTTTGCTTACTAGGTGTTATGCGAATCGTGATTTGGACGACGCGACAGAAGGAATTCTATGGTGATGAGAAGTTTACCTCTTCCCAACTGATCTTGTTCTTTAAGCATCAGCTTAAAGTCAAGATCAGGACGGAAAGGAAACGACTCACTCCATCTGAATTTGGCAAAAGGTGGGTGAGTCTTGCGCGTCTCTGTCGAGTGAAAGGTGCTGACCTGGAGTGGTTGTTTGATGCTGGTTAGGCATCAGGATATTGGGTGTGCTGGGCACAACATGTGCACCCCTTCCCTGTTAGTTTAGAGTAGGAAGTATTTGATTTTCTGTTTTCTCTCTTTAAAGGTAACTTAGCTAGGTTATGATTGCTCATTGGCCCCACTTTTTTCTTTTTGGCCCCAGTTTTCTTTTAGTTTAATCCCCCACCCCCTTTCCCACCTTAGGTGTTCAACAATGTTAGTTCTCCGGTGGATGCGTGGCGTCTTTCGTTATTTTTCAAGTGTGCTTTTCGTTTTTGTTATGGTGTTTAAATGTGTGAGTGATTGTGTGAGTGTTTGCTGATCGGATAAGTGGTATTATGATATTTCTTAAGCCACGCATTATATTTCGTCCGGGGAAGTGATTTTGCTGTCACAATATTAGAAGTAGTGGGGGGCTTTTATTACTAATACGATTTTATTTAGTTTCTTGTATATATCGTTCTTTCATTGTATAAAACCATTGGGGATATTTTATTGTTGTTATTTTCTGCCCATGCCCTCCTCTGAACACTGTAAATATGGGAGTTAAGTAGGACATCATAGAGCAGCCGAGGTAAGAATGGTAAGTAAAAAAGTGGTATTATGGTGCAAGGATTATTGTAAGTGTGTCAGGGTCGACGAAAGTGAATAGCTAAGTTAAACTAGGACAGATGATGACCAGCCTTCCCCATCCCCAATTTCGGCCTTGTGCCACATTTTTTGTATTTCACAAAAATAAATACAACTTAAGTCACTGGTGCCTCCTCAACA
>JBBBDQ010002473.1:205000-357500 GCA_037127315.1 Ascarosepion bandense | reverse complement strand
TAACTTTTTAACCTGTCCGCCGTATTTTAAATGTCTTGACAGCTCACCAGATGTAAGAGTAGATAAGTGCATGGCGATCACAAGTGACATAATAGTACAAGTTTTTTTCCGGTAAGGGGGAAGAAACCCTGAAACACATGACTTTTAATGTAGACATAGAAGTTACCATATATATATATATATATATATATATATAAATGAGAGAGAGAGAGAGAGAGAGAGAGAAATAAAATTATTTTAAAAATACGATGGCTATATGATTTGTATTAAACTTATGAATTTCCGATTAGTAAGTATAATATTCGCTTTATAAGATACCAGCCTAATTTCTACAAGTCATTGAAATATTTTAATATTTTCGAAACTCCATATATTATAATTAAAAAAAAACAAAAAAAAAAACGAAAAAAAACCGTCTTAAAATTTCATTAATAATCGAATTTTTTTTTCTTCAGACTATAATCTGATATTTATATTATTTATTAAAAGATAATTAAAAGCTTATCTAATTAGAGTTTTATTGCGTCTTTTATATTACTATTAAGAGCAGATTTTCTGTAAAATCTGCTCAATAGTTTTATGAAATAATACATGATTTATATTCCCCAATGAGTCCTGCGTTTAAGTAATAAAAACCATTTTTGCCTACAGAATTTAATTTCTTGAAATTACCATGAATTTACGTAAAGGAGGGGGTAACAGATGTAAAAAAAAAAAAATACCAATATTTTTTAAAAATAAATTCATTTGTGAATAAGCCCTGAAAGTATCATTAAAATTCGACAATTTTATTTTTTTGCAAGAGTTTCCAAATTACTGTGTTATAACAAAAAAACAAAACAAAACAAAAAAAAAAAGAGTTATGTAATACTAGCATCATAACCCGGCGTTGCCCGTGCAACTCATAACATTTTAGTAACAATTAAATTAACCATTACCATTTTTTTTCAAACAAAAGCAAAATATGTGAAAAAAAAAAAAAAAAAAAAAAAAACTTTATATTTCTGGTTTCAAAATTACGGGGAAAAATATTCACATTTTTTTCCTTGACCAAATGCATTTTTAAAACGTCGGAATAAAAATTAAATATAAAGGCTCATCTTTATTTTCTTTTTTTAGTAAAAAATATTTTAGTGGCGTTCAACACGTGTGATATGATTTCTGTGACGTAATTTAGCAACCATCTTAGATGTTTTACGGAGCAAATGTAAACAATCGGCTCCATTGGTCAAAAAGTGCGAAAGGGAAAATTGTTGAACTTAAAAAGTATGTGTCGACCTGGCTTCCCTGTAGATATGTGTCCCTAGAAAGTTTGAATGGCGTAGCTTAAAAATGTAGGCGTGCATAGGGAACAGTCACAGACAGACTCACAGATTGCCTTTATATATTACGCTTTCCATTGTAAACTCGTAAAAAATTTGGTTCCCTTCTAATGAAAATAAAAACAAGATTTTTACTAAAATTTCGAACGTGTTAGAAAGGATTAAAGAATTTTTTTTTTTTTTTTTTAAGTAATTTTCAATGACTTAGATCTTTCGTCTTAATACTAAACATTTTGATGCAAGTTCATTTATATTAAGTTTGGGACCTTCTATCTTGATCCGTTGCTGTTTTTTCAGCGATTTAGTGGCGGCAACTCTTTTGACGGGGATGGGGAAAGCATGTAAAATTTGTGTAAAATATTATTTTGAAAGTTAAGATACGAAGGGTTAGGGTGATAAAAAAATTATTCAGAGCATCATTATTCAGCGAAAATATTGCGCTACTTTTTACGGATTGGTGCGTCAAATTCACAACCCAACCAAGGCAATTTTATTCACTTTCGCACAAGAGCTCATCTCTTTGTTCCAGACCCCCAGCTAATGGTTAATAGCAATGGAGACGGATTCAAAAATCGGTTAAGTGTGAGGATAGCAAGACCCCCCCACCCGAAAAAAAAAAAAAAAAAAAAAAAAATATATATATATATATATATATATGTATATATATATATATATATAAATAAAATGAAAATAAAAAGCAGATGCCTCGCCCAGAATGGTATAGCTGTAACTATGTCCCACGCTTGAGTTTACTGAACATTTGATATGATCTATAATAAAATACGGTCGGCTCCATATTATTTTGATTTATTTCATTGCAAATTGTTCCCGATCACTCAGAACGTCTTGTTTATAAGCTGCTAGTCCACTCGTTACCATATTTTGCTTACCCTGGAACAATGCCACAAATTGTTTACAGGACCTTTGTTCCTCACTGCGGCGCCCATGTAAATAAAGCTGCCAATAGCAAAATCAACGTTTATTTTTCTTCCTTGGGCAGTGCGTGATGCAGAAATCAAATATTTGGGCGGACCTGAAGCAGACTACCACCACGTTTAATTTTGTTGTTTTTCAGCGCAGTTCTATCGATTGTTACTTAAACTTTCCGATTGTCAAAAATTATGAAAAATTGCAATATTTAAACAAATTTGGGTGGGGGAGTCAGTTTCTCATACAACGTAAAAGTAAATCGATCCTCCATTTTCGAACTACTATAAGGTTGTATGAGAAACTGGTCCCCCCACTAAAATTGTTTAAATATTGAAATTTTTGCAAATGTTTTGTCATTCGTAAAGTTTCAAGTGTAAAAGATTATATGGCATTGAAAAAAAAGTCCAACAAAATTGATAAACATTTACGGTAATGTCGTACCGGCGACTGGTTTCAAAATGGGGGCTCGATTTACTATAACGTTGTATGAGAAACTGATCCCTCCCCCCCAGAAAATGTTTAAATATTGAAATTTTTCAATTTTTTTTGTCAGTTGTAAAGCTAAGAGGGTAATCCATAGGACTGTGCTGAAAAAAACAAAAAAAAACAAAAAACAAAACAAAAAAAAAACAACAACAACGAAATTAAACGTGGTGGTAGTCTGCTTCAGGTCCGCCAAGTATTTTATAAATAAAGCGTTCACATTTTCGGCAAAAAATTAAAAAAGCTATATCTAAGGAACAACAAACGAATATTTTTCACAAAAGGAATCCATATCAAACTAATGGCCAATCTTTATGTAACTAACTCTTCTAATTATATAATGTTTATACCAGAAATATTTGCTTAACGGAAATTACAAATGGATTCGCTAAAACTATTGAAGCAAGTGTTGTAATTAAGAGAGAGAAGCATCGGAAGAAGAGACGTGAGAGAAAGTGACCTACCTTAGAATTGTTTACTCGTTGCGCGTCGTGTTAATTACAAATAGAAAACAAACATGGCGGCGCACAGCTGTTTTATGTTGTTTAGTTCTCGCGAAGTAACGAAATCTCGTTGCTCATATACAGATTACATGGCCCTAAGCTGTATAAAAGGAAACCGTTTTCTGAACAACTGGTGAATAGGAAGAAAGCTAAAGCCGTGCGTACGGATCGTGTTTGGGAATGACTCACGCTATTTGACAATTTAACATTTTTAACACTGAGCTACGAGAATTTTTGTAAGTGCGTAAGGTAGGAGGAGAGCGTTCGTTTTTGGAACGCTGGACGGTCTTTTTGAGTTGGCTGAGACGGGGACAGAAAGCGATTATTTGGATCAGCTTCAAAACAGTAAGAGTAAGACACTTTCTGAACAAAGTCACCGTCAACAAAATCAATATTGTTATTTGTACTATTTACATTCTTGCCATATTCACCTTAAATGTCTGTATATATTTTTGAGATTAAGTATTGTAATTTACATTATTTAGATCAGGGTTTTCAAATTTTTTGACTTACGGACCCATTTATTAAAAATTTATTCATGGGTGACACTTGCACCCTGAAACCAAAAACCAAACTAACCAAAACCAACCAAAACCAAACTAACCAAAAACCCAAACCAACCAAAACAACTAAAACAACAACAAGAAAAACAAAAACAAACGAAAAACTAAATTTGAACATCAAGCTCTTGCATGTGCAAAATAATTGTTTGTATAAATAACGTTGGCATGTAATGGGCGATAGTGCAAGACTTTATCTGATAACATTAATAATTAAAAATAAATACCCAGACATTGAAAATTTATGCTTTGAATTTCACGTGATGAGTTAATCCACGGACTCCCCTTTGCCGTCCCCGTGTGGTTCGCGGACCACAGTTTGAAAACTCCTTATTTAGATGATTCAGACTCTTGTCCTCGTCTTTATTGCCATATTCACGATTTCTGAGATAACACATTGTAATTATTTATTTATCCTAATCTTTTTTGCCATATTCAAGACAAGGGGTTTTAGCGAAATTTCTCAGTGGAAAATGCTGAAAGGGTAAAGGAATAAGACCTGAGTAGATAAGGGGGGGGGTAACCAACCCAATTCAGTCCAACAACAGTAATCGACAGAAGGAAAAAGAATACATTACTTTAAAGCTGAGAAATTCCAACAGATTTCCGGTTGTGACCTAGAGTAGGATTTCCCCATCAAGGTCAGGTAAATTTTACCAGTTATAAAAACCACTGTATAGCCAGAATTAGTAACTCGAAGATATTTATTGCATACAAAATACAATTATGGCACAAAAATGTAGTAGTAACCGTAATGAAGAAACAAAAAAAATTGTAGCAAAATGGCTGTTTTTATAGCAAAATTTACAGGTTGTCCATAAAGGTCGTGTTCACTTTAAAAAAAAATGTGACACGATAACTAGGCGTATATTAAGGTGCTTTGTAAAATATGTATTTTATTATAATAGATTAAAATAGAAAATGGTTAAGAATAGAAAATAGATTAAAAACATGTTTCGTTTAACAAAAGTGAAAAAGAAGAGAAAAAAACGGTTTTTCTTTTATGAGGAAAATTGTGGAAAAGAAAAGGGTATCAGATTACTGTTTTAAATCTTACCACTCTTCCGGTAAGTATTTGACGCAGTGATTTAATGTGATAAGAGATAAAGTTCAGGAAATAGGTTTTTTGAATGACCAGGTCAAAGGCTGTCT
Organism: Ascarosepion bandense; assembly: GCA_037127315.1. Taxonomy (NCBI): domain Eukaryota; kingdom Metazoa; phylum Mollusca; class Cephalopoda; order Sepiida; family Sepiidae; genus Ascarosepion; species Ascarosepion bandense. The sequence continues at coordinate 352,550 of JBBBDQ010002473.1, read as the reverse complement.
TTACTGTGTCTTAACCACACATTAAGAATTTTCCGGCGGAAGTTTTAAGATAAAAAAAAAAGATAACTGAAATTTCGGACTTAAGTCGTCAATGGTTATAATCTGCTGGTCTAAAGCATTTCCGGATTTTCCGGATTAATTTTAAATAAATACAGGTGATTTTTCCGAGTTAGTTGAGTTAGTTCCGCCGGGCGTGTGCTCGAAGTAGAACCTCCGTTCGTCTTGTTTCGGTCAGTTCGGATCTGATCTCCATTAATTAGAGTTAGAGCTGTATGTCACATTCGCCTGCCCCAACCGAAAAGGCTAACTCTAAACGAAATAAAGCATCCTTTCAACTCATCCAAGTTGTGGAAGTTCGTTCCTTATAGTTTAATCTTGTACCTCCAGCTTGAGGCTCCGGCTTTTTCAACAAACTCCCGGCAACATCACAGCGTGGAGAACGGCCGCCGGAGAAATTGTTCGGACCGTCCGTTGTGGTGTTACAAAAAGTAAAATTATAACTATTTGTATTTGCTATAGAAATTATTTGTAAAAAGGATTAGAAAGAAGTAAATCTATATTTTTTAAGGTTTTATTGAAATTTTATTTAAGTTTCCACGTGTCCCCCATCATTACCAAAACAAAGGGCAAAACGATTTTGCAATTCACGGAAAACATTTGCCAACTGATTTACAGTAATGTCCGAAATCACAGTTATTTTAGCTTTGACATTAAACCGGTAAGAATTTCACAATATCCAAGACGTACTTTCGTGCAGGGGTAGGAAACTCTTCGTTATTGTCGAGGGAAGAAGACCCCACTGCTGGTCGTATGGTGCCGCGGGGCGCTTATCCAAAGCGTTCCCAGTAACAACACTGGAAGCGACCAAACCGAAAGCACCTGAAGAAACAGTTGTGGGGATAGAAAGACCAGCTAGCGTTTGTAAAGAATGAACAGAAGTTGTGAAAAGAAAAAAAATACTGCATCTCATCAGCAGGATGTCTTAAAGGCGAAACAGCAGCGAAAAAAAAAATCAGCCACAAAAAGAGTTCTCCAGGAGGAACAGGAATTATCTGAACTGGATCTACGTATGAAGGTGGAAGAAATGCCTCTATCTTGTTCTTCATCACTTTCTGGGATTATGTTAGTGAGTTGATGGCTTGGATCGCTCCCGATCAGCTCGTGTTTATCGATCCCGCGTACGCGTGTGACATGTGTTGCCCCCGTATTCTGGAATGAAACAGATGGTATTTCTCACGTTGCTAGCCGTAGCTCGAATGGTGATTTGGACATTGCGAATGGAGGGAATTTTGCGATATGAAAGTTATTCTTACCAGCATCTTAGATTCTTTGAGCATCTACTCAGGATGAAGATCAGATCTGATAAAAAGCGTTTGATAGCAACAGATTTCAGCGAAAGTTGGCCAACTGTAGCAAGTTGGGTTCGTGCCTTTATTTTCTTTAAGTCCCTCGTGTCACAACGAGGCGGTTTCTTGAAAAAGTACGTAGTTAATGAGTCTAAGTGCAGTTTCTAGCCTGTTCCCGGTGTTCTCTTGTTAGAATCTACGTCAAGATTCCCAACTACCCCAGTTTATTCATTGGTCCTTTTTTTTTTCCATCTTGACTGAGTCAGTCTTTGATTTTCCTATTCCACTATCTATTTTTATCCTTCCTTCGCTGTGTGCTACTTAATTCTTCCGCTTGGTAAAATAGAACAGCCATTCTAGTATTTGTCTATATTTCTGAGATGAGGTAGTATTTATTGTATTTACATTACTCGGACTATTGTCCTCATCTTTGTTGCCATTTGTACGACGTTTCGGCTGTTGTACGCTCCGGCCTTCATCACTTCATTACTTTCTGCAGTAGACTAAAATTTTCTACTACTCAGTGACACAGTCGAAGCAACACCAAATCCTTTTAACAACTGACTACTCTCTTCCCAAAACCTATTTTTTTAGGGGCTAACACCTAATTTGCATATTTCTGGAACATTTCGAATTTTTTCGAATCTACGGGAATTTCCTACAATATTCCAAAACGTCAGTCAGTCAGTTAAGTGCCATACGTGATACGCGCTTGGGCGATCACGTCTCTTTAGAGACATGACTGACTGGGAAGCAAAGAAAAAGAAGAAGCAAAGAAGTACAAAAACGAACAAGAACAATACAGAAAATCCAAAATCAAGTTAAAAACAGAAACAATGTTCAACTGTATTGTCTTTAGCTAAAAACAAGTGTTAGAAACTATTATAATAGTTTAAAATAGGTTCTCAAATTTGCGTTGGCTATTAAAAACAAATCTCCTTTTTTGCCGACTGTCTTCATATGCATTTGGTATCACTTATATAAATAAACATTCAACTGACTTCACTTCATAGATAGTCAGACCACCTCACAGTCTGGTGACATTAAGAGGTTATTCAAACAAAGTATTTCATTCAAACCCAATGGAACTTTATTCACAAAACTATTCTGAATGTTAATTGAATAAAAACGAGAACAAAAAAGCTTGGTAATTTATTTTTTACATGTTACCCACTCTCCACGAAAAAACATGAAATTTAAAGAAATTAAGTTTAGAAGGCAAAATTGGTTTTATTAGTTAAACGCAGGACTCATTTGAAAATGTAAATCTACTTTATTTTCAAACAATTTGCCCTGTTTTCCGAAAAATCTGCTCCCAATAGTAAAATAAAAACGCACTAAAACTGACATTTAATTAGATAAAAAAAAATTAATTGCTTTAATAAATAATATAAATTAAGGACATTATTGTATGAAGGAGTCTTTTTCGATTGAGAAGAGATTACTAGATTGCTATGTAATGTCAGGTCTTCAATATGGCAGTGAATGTTGGACAATATCATCAAAGATGAAGGAAAAACTTGAATCAGCAGAAATGTGGTCCTACAAAAGCTTACTGGACATAAAGTGGGGGATCAATTCCATATTACAATCAATATATAAACTGACCCCTCACTTTGTGACCACAGCAGTTTATATACATTTATATTCATGAGATCCAAAAACACAAGGATGCATTCCTGGAGCTGAGGAGAGTATTAAGAAACAGGACAATTTCACTAGAAACAAAGAAGAGTACTGGATTGCTATGTGATGTCAGTTCTTCAATATGGCAGTGAATGTTGGACAATGTCGTCAAAGATGAAGGAAAAACTTGAAGCAACTGAAATGTAGTTCTACATAAGGATGCTGCGGATATCATGGACCAAGCATGTGAGCAATGATGAGGTTTTGGAAACGATGGAAATGAAAAGGAAATTAATATTGAGCATCAGGAAGAGACAACTAAAGCTCCTGGGACATGCAGTGAGGAAGGAGGGCTTGGAGAACCTGTTACTAACAGGCCAGATAAAGGGAAAAAGAGACAGGGGAAAGCAGCGGATAACATATTTAAAAGGCCTGATCTGGTGGATGACAGAACGGGGTCTGGGAGACGTTACAGGAGAAAGCGTGCTAAGAGCCACCAGGGAGAGGGAGACGTGGAAGGCCATGATCGCCTACGTTCTGAAGGGACAAGATACATAAAATAATGAAATTTTACATTTATTTTCTTTGTAATTATAATAGTTTATAACGATTTAAAAATATTTTTAAATCTTTCAAAAGATTTGTAGACGTTGATTAAGTTATTAAATGAAGACTATATTTACTAATCGAAAATTGAAAAGTCTGATACAAACGAACGAGCAATCGTATTTTTAAATTATTTTCATTTTTGGATGGTAATTTCTGTGTGTACATTCAAAAGGTCATGTTCCACGGTTTTTTATTTCAGGAAAAAAAATTTGTACAACTACGTCACTTGTGATCACCAAAGGCACTTATCTGACCTTTCCTTTATGCAGATAAGCTAAGATCAACATTCTGTGATAAATATAGCATGAAATTTAAACTAAAATTAATATTTGTGTAAATTAGATCTTTTTAACATTAAATTTGGAAAAAAAAAAAAAAAAAGAAAAAAATAACGTGCCAGACGTATTTTTGTAAGATTTATAAAACGGAGAATTATTTTTTGTTTACAAAATGGGTGTCGATCACTAAAAAAATGGCCGAGAAAAAAAACAAAAAAAAAAAAAACATGAAAAATTGAAGTCCAATCAATATAATTTCCTATTTCAAGTCAGTCAGTTAAGTGCCATACGTGATACGCTTGGGCGATCATGTCTCTTTCGAGACATGACTGACTGGGCAGAAGATTATCCCGCAGTAGGTTGCCATTGCTTTCTGTGGTAGATTGGGTTCTATAGCCTTGGCTGGCAACCAATCTGTCCTGTTATTTAACCCATAACTGGAAAGAAGAGACGGATTAATACCTTTCCCAAAGTTATTTGCGCGTAAGTGAATGCAATGAATTCAACTGGAATTTGAACTCGGCTCTCCGATTTCTTGTTCCGAGCCGATATTCACTGCACCACAACGCACCTCAAGTACACCGGAATATTTCGCTTACTGGAAATAGTAAATCTAATCATTTAGGTTAGTTATTGAAAATGAGTGGAAGTAATTAGATTACATATAAAATTTAAAACTATTTCTGGAACAAAAGATTTAATTCAAAAACAGGAATTTTATTTAGCCTGTAATAATTAGCCTAAAAGTACATTAGTGAGACTTCAAGTAATTTAAATAAAGATTATATGAACACTTAGATCATTTTTACAAACCAACACTCAGTACGTTAGTTGCTCATTGTAATGAATCGAACTAATATCGATTAAAATACTGCTTTAATTAAAATAGAAATTACTTTACAAACGCCAGAAGGTATAGAAAGTGCCCTAATTTCTGAATCCTCTACGATCAAATTGCGTTCAGATTTTTAAAAAAATTCACTGTTAAAAAGATCTGTTGTCGCAGTTTAGCATATTTAAAAAACAATAAAAATAAAAATTTACTTGAAAATAATTTCTCTGAATATCCGGTTTTATCGAGTGCTTTCTTTCATGAAATATACAATCAGGTCTGGAATTAAATTTAGAGAGGCTATAAAAGGATACTTGAGAATTTAAGAGTAGTTCCTGGATTGGGATGAACTGAATAGTATCTTGCTTCAAGAGTACTAAAAATTATTTCTTAGTCGAGTTAAGTGACGGACTAAGTGGACAGAATGTAGGCGCTTATGCTCATAAAATCTAGGTACTAAAGTGCAGAGCTAATCAGAACATTTACCATGAAAATATTTAAAAAAAAAAAAAAAAAAAAAAAAAAAAAAAAGGCACAGGACAGATACATTATGGCGGCGGGAAAGTGACAAACAGAGATGCCAGATCAAGGCCAATAACATGAAAAATTCTTTATATTTTATGATGAATCTATATAACAGAAACACCTGACTATAAGCAATAATCAAGGCAGAGACAAACTGTAATGCTATGAATGTATAATATTCTGGTAAGAACATTGTCTAACACGACACGGTGAGCTAATTTTCCTAGAAGCAGACGCAGTAATTGATTGAAAATCATCTTTCCATATGTCAGCGGAAAATGTTAGCCCGAGAAGGCGCAACTAGTTACTCTTTTGGAGACTAGCATTAGCCATCAGAAAGGAAAAGTACTTTTTAAGAAGTATTGAATTGCGGTACGATCACCAATGTTAGAGTTTGACAGTGTCAGAGACAGGAGAAAGAAGGAGGAGAAAGGAGAAAGAAGAAGGAGGAGGAAAGGAGAAAGAAGAAGGAAGGAGGAGGAAGAAGAAGGAAGGAAGAAGGAAGGAGGAAAGAAGAAGAAGGAAGGAGGAGAAGAAGAAGGAGGAAGGAAGGAAGGAAGAAGAAGAAGGAAGGAGGAGAAGGAAGGAAGGAGAAGAAGAAGGAAGGAGGAAGAAGAAGGAAGGAGGAGAAGGAGGAAGGAGGAGAAGGAGGAGGAGGAGGAAGGAGGAGGAGGAGGAAGGAGGAGGAGGAGGAGGAGGAGGAGAAGGAGGAGGAGGAGAAGAAGGAGGAGGAGGAAGGAGGAGGAGGAGGAAGGAGGAGGAAAGAAGAAGGAGGAGAAAGAAGGAAGGAGGAGAAAGAAGGAGGAGGAGAAAGAAGGAGGCACACTTCTGATGCGACAAATTAAAAGAAAAAAGTTTTGTCACTATGCCTTAATATATATATATATATATATATATATATATATATATATATGGCCCAGAGGTAGAATCGCGGGTTTCAATCCTGGGTTAAAAGCAATCGTAGTCTGACCGTACTGATGGGCAGTGATATAGCGAAACAGATCTGTCTGCGGATGACTATATATATATATATATATATATATCCGGACTCTTTCCGCACTTATGAGAAGTGGATTTGAAATAACCCGGATATATTTCTAATAAAAGCATGACAGGAAAACCATGAATCCTGTAAGCCAATGATTCTAAAGTGGGCCTGATACATTTTGAAAACGTCATGAAGTTGTTTTGATGAAAACAGGTGAGCCTTGAAATTCCGCTTTTTCAAACCCAACCACTCCACTGGTGTAAAATTATGAAAACACAGTTTGACTTGGAAATTCAGCTTCGTAAGCTGACAGACAGACAATAGGAAGAGTGTCGTGATTTTAGACTTCATTATGCTTTTGTAAATAAAATGTATTTTTCGTCAGAGTAGGGACAGAATTGTGGTGCAGTGGCTATCGTCTCGGAACAAGAAATCGGAGACCCGAGTTTGAATTTTAGTTTCATTTGTTGCATTCACTTACGAACAAATACCCTTGGGAAAGGTATTAATCCATTTCTTCCTCCAGGTATGGGTCAAATAACAGAAAAAGTTGGGTTCTATAGCCTTGGTTGTCAACCAGGGCATTTAAATGAGGGACAGAGTAGGGTATGGAAGGGATAGTAACAGGGTGCGATGGGTGAAATGTCGTCTAAATTACTCACAATTGAAAAAAAAAAAAAAAAAAAAAGGCTTGTATAATTTTGGTAAATAGAGCTTGAAATGCTAAAGAGCAAAATTTATTTAATAAAATCGGCATTGTTTTCAATCACAATCTCCAGATAACTTCGGAATCTTCTGCACCTCTTCTGGACGGTCCTTGTTTAACCCTTGCCTTTAGTTTATCTTCAGTGTTACAATGAGTTTTGTTGGCCTATCGCTCAACTGCGGCCCACACAATAATCAAGGGGGTTGCAGTCTGGGGAGTTAGGTGGCCAGATGTAAGGGGTGATATGGTCGCTGAAATTGTCTGTCGGTCATGACTGGGTTCTCCTACATGTGCGGCATTATGTAAAGTCGTGCTGCCCTGGTTCAAAAGTCATTTTTGCTCTAAGTTTAATATCGATTGTTTCATGCTCTTATTGAGTGTATAACTTCGTTTATGTCTTTCTTTCGTCTTGAGAAAGATCATGGCTCTTCACAACTTCCTACTTATTCTAAGCTACAGAGTACGGTTGCTAAATTGTCTTTTTTATATTCATTCCGTGCGCGTTTTTTTTTTATTTATTTTGTCGACTGTAAAGTGTAGTCGGTTCAGTTGGGCACCGTCTGTTAGAAGAAAAAAAAGAGCACTATGATGCAATTCACTGTGCCAGAAATTTGGAAACGGCATTCTGTACTGCTTGGGATTCGCTCTAGAAACTCTAATATGAATATTTTTTTGAGTGTTTGGGTATCAATCTGAATAAAGTCCAGAGGATTCAGAAAGAGTTGGCTGAGTTTAATGGTGATTACAAACGTACGACAGTTCTGATAAGAAAAGACCACCTGAATTTGTTTATGTTGATATAGGCTTCCATATTGAGTGAGACCTTAGGGCAAAACTCGAAGGAAAAACCAAAATAACAGCTGAAAACCTAATTTTGATCAGACCCGATAGGATATCGGGGTATCGACTTTCAATATCTGAGTCAAATAAGTCATCCAAGGATAAACTACCCTAAGTCTATGAAAACTGAGCGTACCCATCGGGAGTAAAATTGGAGAAAATGAGCCATATTGATGGCTGAATATCGTTTTTGAATCAGATTCGATAGAATATCGGGGCCTATCGCTTTCCGATATGTGGGGAAAAAAAAAAGAGTCCTCTGAGAAGATCTAATGCTTGAGACTAAAAACTAATTCTACGAGGTTAGAGCAAGTTCTGCAGCAAGAACCACGATAAAAGGGCTGAAATCCAGATCTTGATCAGACCTGATCAGATATCGGTTTATCGATTTCTGATATCGGGGAGAAATTAGAAAAAAATTAAGTAGCCTATGACTTGACCGGAAGCCTAAAGATTATTTGTGTTAAGTTTAATGAGAATCGGATAAAAATTGCGGATTCGTATAAAGGACATATAGACAAACATCTTGCTCCATATATATATATATATATATATATATATATATATTTTTTTTTCTTTAATCCGAAGTGGAAGAGTAGGAAGGTAAATTCCAAGAACCTGATCCTAATTAATATTAAAAAATTTTAATATTAGAAAGTGATGCAGGTGGAGAGCTCAATGTACTTAAGAATACAGAGCCTAATATATATATATATATATATATATATATATATATATATATGAGAGAGAGAGAGAGAGAGAGTCATCCGCAGACAGATCTGTTTCGCTGTATCACAGCGCATCAGTACGGTTAGACAGCCGATTGCTTTTTACCCAGGATTGAAAACCGACCGAATTGGCGTTAGTTGGCGATTCTACCTCTGAGTTACCGGTGCTCGGTAGAAGGAGGCAGACTTTTTAGCGTGTATATTATCATTATGCATGCTCAATAGCTGAGAGTGTTCTAATTCATTGCTGAATGAACGATGCGTAGATACTAGAGTAGAAACTGTTTTTCAAAGTCTACTATTCTTCCAGATATTTCTGATTTGAATTTAGATACACCGTATTTATTTTAAATTTTTCTAGTCGAATTGTTCACCGATATTGCATATAATCTGTTATTGTACCTATTTATGTTACCATAGAATTTGTATTTTATATTAATACTACGTTATGAAAATCGAGATGTTGTCGAGTAAAGAGGTCCGTATCAGATTGGGCGGGTGCGTACAGGTGACCCTTGCATCGGCACTGACCTGGGGACATTTAAGAGTCATTCAGAAACTTGTTCTAATTTTTGTTCAAAATAGAAATTTCTCAAAAACAGCTCAGCGGCTGACTAAATTCAAAGAACGAAAAGTCAGACAGAAATCAACGTCATCCTAACGATATTAGCGATAAAAATCGTTCTTTCAACACTTGACAGAAAAGGTATGAAGATCCTACGAAGCATTCGTGATCATGAGTATCCAGTTCACTTAAAAAACGGATTTAGGAAATTTCCTTACAAATATTTGGGTAAAAAAATAAGAGGAGATAATTTGTAATAGTCCTATTTGAATTTTCTTTAACAAATGCGAGTTAGTTGAAATTCTAATGACACACCATAAGCGGTAGGCCTTTTATTCAATCAAATCTAATGAAAGCTGAGTGACTAGCAAGAGTAAGGAAAAAAGTGGAGTGACCATTTTGAATTTTATTGCGAAGTAGTAAGACGAAGACTAAGACGACGACGACTAAGAAGAAGACTAAGAAGAAGACGGCGACGACTAAGAAGAAGACTAAGAAGAAGACGACGACGACTAAGAAGAAGACTAAGAAGAAGACGACGACGACTAAGAAGAAGACTAAGAAGAAGACGACGACGACTAAGAAGAAGACTAAGAAGAAGACGACGACGACTAAGAAGAAGACGACGACGACTAAGAAGAAGACGACGACGACTAAGAAGACTAAGAAGAAGACGACGACGACTAAGAAGAAGACGACGACGACTAAGAAGAAGACTAAGAAGAAGACGACGACGACTAAGAAGAAGACTAAGAAGAAGACGACGACGACTAGAAGAAGACTAAGAAGAAGACGACGACGACTAAGAAGAAGACTAAGAAGAAGACGACGACGACTAAGAAGAAGACTAAGAAGAAGACGACGACGACTAAGAAGAAGACTAAGAAGAAGACGACGACGACTAAGAAGAAGACTAAGAAGAAGACGACGACGACTAAGAAGAAGACGACTAAGAAGACGACTAAGAAGAAGACGACGACGACTAAGAAGACGACTAAGAAGACGACGACGACTAAGAAGACGACTAAGAAGAAGACGACGACGACTAAGAAGACTAAGAAAGAAGCGACGACGACTAAGAAGAAGACTAAGAAGAAGACGACGACGACTAAGAAGAAGACTAAGAAGAAGACGACGACGACTAAGAAGAAGACTAAGAAGAAGACGACGACGACTAAGAAGAAGACTAAGAAGAAGACGGCGACGACTAAGAAGAAGACTAAGAAGAAGACGACGACGACTAAGAAGACTAAGAAGAAGACGACGACGACTAAGAAGAAGACTAAGAAGAAGACGACGACGACTAAAGAAGAGGAGCCGAAGAAGACGACGAAGAAGGACGACGACTAAGAAGAAGACTAAGAAGAAGACGACGACGACTAAGAAGAAGACTAAGAAGAAGACGACGACGACTAAGAAGAAGACGAAGAAGAAGACGAAGAAGAGACGACGACGACTAAGAAGAAGACGAAGAAGAAGACGAAGAAGACGAAGAAGACGAAGAAGAAGACGAAGAAGAAGACGAAGAAGACGAAGAAGAAGACGAAGAAGAAGACGAAGACGACTAAGAAGAAGACGAAGAAGAAGACGAAGACGACCAAGAAGAAGACGAAGAAGAAGACGAAGACGACTAAAGAAGAAGACGACTAGAAGAGACTAAGAAGAAGACGACTAAGAAGAAGACGGCAAAGACGACTAAGAAGAAGACGGCAAGACGACTAAGAAGAAGGCGACGAAGACGACTAGAAGAAGACGACGAAGACGACTAAGAAGAAGACGACGAAGACGACTAGAAGACGACGAAGACGACTAAGAAGAAGACGACGAAGACGACTAAGAAGAAGACGACGAAGACGACTAAGAAGAAGACGACGAAGACGACTAAGAAGAAGACGACGAAGACGACTAAGAAGAAGACGACGAAGACGACTAAGAAGAAGACGACGAAGACGGCCAAGAAGAAGACGACGAAGACGACTAAGAAGAAGACGACGAAGACGACTAAGACGAAGACGACTACGACGAAGACGACTAAGACGACTACGACGAAGACGACTAAGAAGAAGACGACGACGACTAAGAAGAAGACGACGACGACTAAGAAGAAGACGACTACGACGACGAAGACTAAAAAGAAGACGACGACGACGAAGACTAAGAAGAAGAAGACGACGAAGAATAAAATGTAAAACTTTTACACTACGCCATCTGCAATTGTTCAAAAAAACAAAAAAAAAAAATAAAATAAAATAAAAACCAACTAGTTTTAAAAACACCGTTGTTGTTTTTGGCCTGAGAGTCTTAGGTTAAACTTTGCCAAAAATTGTCAAATTCAACCCTGACCCTTTCACCTAGAATAATAAAGAAAAGCTAATCGCCTGATAAACAGAAACTGTGAGCCGTTTACATTGCTACAGAGTCGTTATTTAGTTATTTATCAGGCTTCAGCAATAAAAACATTCTTTGAACCACAACTTCCCAGTAGTTCATGTTATGGTCGAGACGTTCAAGTCTAGTTTTCTCATAAATGTATTTTTTCATTTAGCTTGCCAGTAATCTAGTCCAAATATGTCATTTTTTTCTCTCTCATATATATATATATATATATATATATACACACACACACACACACACATACATACGAGATAGAGAGAGAATACTTGCCGTTCCCAAAAGTTTTTTTTAATCATTTCACATCAAGCAAGGCAGTTTTACTCCCACTGTTGCGCAGGGGGTTACATAGGGGGAGTTATGAGAATGATGGGTAGGTTATAGGGGTGTCAGGAGAAGGGTAATAGAAGGCTAAGAATACTGGTGTGATGGGGGTGAGGTGGGGTGGATGGAGTAAAGGGCTTGAGAGAAAGGATGCGAGTTAGTGAGATAGGAGATGACTTGACCTTACCATTAAATTCTTGGATTGTAGCTGTCGGGGAAGCAAGTATACGGAAGGGAATTCCACAGGCGGAAAGTGCGAGAAAAGAAGCTGATAGAGTAGAAATTGCGATTACATTTCATCGGTTTCACTGTAAAAGGGTGGGACCGAATTGCTAATCTTGTGGCTCGAGTAAATTCGTACATAGTGAGCTAAGTTCATCGGAGCAGAAGCCGTGAAAGTATTTGTAGAAGAGGCACAGGATAGCCACATCGCGCTGGTGAGAGAGAGACTACAGCCGAGTTGCCAAGTCGGTATCGATCACATTACAAATTCTTCGTTGGATTTTGTCAAGAACCCCAAGATGAATAGCAGGGGCACTCGACCATATGTGACAGCAGTGTTCAATACACGGGCAGATATCAAGATTGGTTGTGTACACTTCGACGTCGTGTCAAGCTTAACTAGCCTGTCTCGATAGGCCAACTTTTTTTTTTTTTTTAATCATTTCACCCCGAGCAAGGCGGAAACGCCACTGATGCGCAGGGGGCTACATAAATGTAAAAAGATTAATTAGAAAAGAGTGAAGAGTACAAACTAGTTAGAAAGGAACAATAGAAAGCTGAGAAAGCAGGTGTGATGACAGATATATAGGTAGAGAGAAAGGGAAGGTTATACAGGGGTGGGGAGAGAGCTAGAGTCCAGTGGTTAGTAGATGAGTATTGACTTTGCATTTAAATTTCTGGAGGTTGTAGCCGTCAGGAAAGCAAGAATACGGGACAACTAAATAGAGAGTTCGAACCTTGCTGAGTACCATATCTAAGCAACACTTAAGCAAAAAAAAAAAAAAAAAAAAAAAAAAGTCATGTATTGATTGTTATCACGTTTCAGTTATTGCACTGAGTAACCTTCTCGACATTTTACATTAAACCCTTTATTCAATCCACGTGACTGGATAGTTCTCATGCCGCTTTCCATGTTCAGGAGAGCATTTCTGTTAGCTAAATTCTCCCAAGTCAATTTGCTTTCTGACGAAAGCGTGGATATGGTTATTCTCAACCTGAGATTGAATCTACGACTTCCGGGAAACCAGTTATTGTTTTATCAACGCCAATTACGATTCTAACAACCAAGATGAGTATTCTTCTAAGTACCGCTACCCTTAAGCCATCTACAACTCCCTAACCTTCGTAGCTCTATACAGTGTTTGTTCCCTTGCCATCTTTAAAATCCTGGATATGACGGTAAACTACATTCGGCAGCAAAGCCTTTGATTGGGAGATTGGCGGTTTTGAGGAGCGTGGAACCACCTTTTAGTGGTTATTCAGAGATCCACCCTGGTCCGTAGCTGATAAGAAATTAATTAAAATAAACTTCACTTTTATAAGAATTCACAACAACGTGTTAAATCCTGGTTTTCCCAAATAAAAAAGGATTGACCATCTGCTTAACGAACAAGTCGAGACCAGATTTTGCAAGTAGGTTTTAGAATGATTTTTGACCAATGGAAGCGACTTCCAAGACTTGAAGACTTAGCGATCCAGTGCTGAATTAAAAAAGACTATATAAATGACCTCAATCAAAAGTGATGGGAGCAGCGACAGAAGGACACACATAAAAAATATAACTTCAAACTTCAGGCGACCCGGACATTGTCCTCTTTCTCCTTATCTATTTCAACAATTACTACTGGAACATTTTGTACGAATTCTTGATACACTTAACTTTCTCAATGAACATTAATTTCTATGAATTCTTGTTATTCCTCCTTTTAATAAATTTCTATTTTAACATTCAAAATGTATATTTTATTCCACTCTTCTACAGAATTCCACATATCCAACCGACAACCAATCTTCTGATGAAAATCTGATAATTCTGATGATTGCAACTGCATAAAACTTGTAAGCTGTAGGGAGTTTGGTTAAGTCTGACACAAGGCAGAATCAAAGAAACATTAACCTAAGGCAACAATATATGTTAAGGTATTAAGGTCCCAGCTATGAGCAAATCGCAAACAAAAACAACTCTCTAAATTATCTATTCACCACTTTCAATACCTGGTTACATCAGCGGTGAACAAATAACTTTCTAAGTTGAGTTAAAGGGAGATAACTTCATGGGATCCGGAAGCGGCAACATAAATATGGCAATAAAAATGAGGACAACAGCCCAAACAATGTAAATAATACCCCATCTCAGAAGTATAGACAAATAATGCCCCATCTCAGAAGTATAGACAAATAATGCCCCATCTCAGAAGTATAGACAAATAATGCCCCATCTCAGAAGTATAGACAAATAATGCCCCATCTCAGAAGTATAGACAAATAATGCCCCATCTCAGAAGTATAGACAAATAATGCCCCATCTCAGAAGTATAGACAAATAATGCCCCATCTCAGAAGTATAGACAAATAATGCCCCATCTCAGAAGTATAGACAAATAATGCCCCATCTCAGAAGTATAGACAAATAATGCCTCATCTCAGAAGTATAGACAAATAATGCCCCATCTCAGAAGTATAGACAAATAATGCCCCATCTCAGAAGTATAGACAAATACCTACTTAGTGTAAAATTACCCATACGAGCAAACTATACCGACTTTACTCAATTTAAAATACAACTAAATTAAAAGACACATTACATTAGTCCATATAATATTCGACACTTTAAAATCAGATTGTATTCGAAAATATGACTTCAATATAAAACGCACATCACCGCTTCCAGTAATCATATCTACAGACATGTATATGCTTAAAAGCTGAATATCATTTACCATGTATGCACTTGTAAAAGCAAAACATTACTTCCAAGCTCCCAAGAAAATTAAGTTTTTGCATTAAGTGAACCATAAAGAGTTGATGTGCCATTCAACAGACAAAGCAATCAATCTTGCTTTCAGTATATCCTGTGAGTGTCAAATTCTCAAAACCTACTTTCCTTATCCATTGTTCTAGACATTTGAACGTTTTGATTTTAAGTACACATGTCCTTTCCTTACAATTTCTTATAAACTTCGTTTCTCACAATTATTAACATCCTTCTGTATATCTACATCTCCGTTGCTACAAATTTCTTTTAGCTGTAAGAAAATTGTCCACCACCCACTGCTATATGTGATTAATATAAGTTTCTTAATATTTTGCTAAACATTTGGAAGGTATCTTTCCATATTCTGAATCACCTACATAATTCTGTATCGTATTTTCCGTCGCTTGTTATAACTTGCTTCATTCTGCCATCTTAAATTAGTAGCTCGCATAGTGGGCTTATCGCACAGTGCATTGAATATTGCTGCCATATCTGGTGTTCCTGTCATCCACCTAGGGATCCTTGACAAAATCCAACGGAGAATCTGTAAATTTATCGATCCCGACTTGGCATCTGCCCGCGCATTGAATAATGCTGCCATATCTGGTCGGATGCTCCTGCTATCCACCTTGGGGTCCTTGACAAAATCCAACGGAGAATCTGTAATAGGATCGATCCAGACTTGGTAGTTCAGATACTTTCTCACCAGCGCAATGTGGTTTCCCTGTGTCTTCTACAAATCGTCGTCGTCTTGCGGCCATTGGCTGAGATAGAACTCACTACACCCCTCCAGTATTCCCTGTGCATCGGGAACCCCGTTGCAGTTTGCAACGAAATTCATAATCTTGTCAAATAGCTGAATACTTGATGCTTCACCAGGGCTACCAAGGGTGTTTTTATTGTGACACCAACACTAGATGGGTTGCCTCCAGGCCCCATCCTGTTATTTAACCCGTAACTGGAGGGAAGTGACGGATTAATACCTTTCCCAAGGGTACCAGTGCTGAAATGAATGCAGGGAACTGGAATTCGAACTCGGCTCACCGATTTCTCTTTCCAAGCCGACATCCACTGCACCACAACGCACATCCGTCAGTGACGGACGTGCTTCTACAAATACTTTCACAGCTTCTGCTCCAATGAACTTAGCTCACTAGTGTCCCCTATAATATATGAATTTACTCGAGCCACAAGATTAGCAACTAGATCCCACCCTTTTACTGTGAAACCAATAAAACGTAAACGCAAATTCTACTCCATCAGCTTCTTTTCTCGCACTTTCCGCCTGTAGAATTCGCTTTCATTAAACTTGCTTCCCCGACAGCTATAATCTCCAAGAGTTTAAATGTAAATAGTCATTTCCCATCTCATTAATCTGTACCCTCTCTCTCTCATGCTCATTTCTCCGTCCACTCCACTGTCATCAGTATTCTCATCCTTCTCTTACCCACTTCCTGACACCCCCTATAACCTGTCACTTTCTATAGATAGATATCCTGACTGCTACAATCTCCAAGAATTTAAATGTAAAGTCAATAGTAATCTATCTCGCTAACCTGCATCCTTTTCTCTCATGCTCCTTTCTCCATCCACTCATTCTCACCCTTCTCTTACCCACTTCCTGACACCCCCTATAGCCTGTCACACACATAACTTTCCTCCTATGTAAACCCCTGCGCACCAGTGGAAATAGACTGCCTAACTTGGGGCGATATGATTATAAAAAAAATAAATAAATAAATAGAATTCCCTTCCGTTTACTTGCTTCCTTGACAGCTACAATTTCCAAGAATTTAAATGTAGTCAATAGTCATCTATCTCACTAACCTGCATCCTATCTCTCATGCTCCTTTCTCCATCCCTTCCACTCATCAGTAACCCCCTGGAAAACAGTGGCAGTAAAAATCACCATCTGCCAAAGACCATACTGTCTTACAAGTAATAGTCACTTGAAACCTTTCTATCGTGTTTAGCAGCTCGTGAAGTTTTCTTTCTGTAGTGCTTCCAGAAGCTTCTGAATATTACGTGATGCTTATGAGCGACGAACGACGGTTGATCGATTGCTTACGCAATTAAGATCGGGGCCACTGTTTTACAAAATGTTTTATCTTATCGTTTAAGAGCTAGCGCAGGAGAAACTTTTTCAGTTACTGAACACCTCAAGGGAAGAACAGTTTTTTGTTAAGTGTAGTAATTCTTTTCTTTCTGCAGAAGAGAAATTTACTAACTGGTTTCTACATCATCATTCAGCTAAGAAAAAAGTTATAAAAGAAAAAAATTTAAAGAGAAATAAAACGAAATAAAATAAACGTTGCTGTATTTTTCGTGATTTATCTTGAAAGGCATAAAGGGCGAAACAAATATGGCGATGAAACAAAACTGGTTGCACATCAACAGAGAGACGAGACAAAAACCACTGATTTCAAATTGGACATACGTCTAAAGTGTGAATAGCTTAATAATTTAGCAAATAAATATCCTTTTATCGACAAATTGTGTTCAAGGCACAAAATTATTAAATTACCCTACTTGTCAAAGAACTTCTGCTAAAGAAAAATGGAGTTAGCAAAATTAGTAGATAAGAAAATGCGCGGGAAATCATGCTATTTTTTTTTAAGTGGTGCAACGCTCGGGATTTTTAAGCCCCCAGCAAACTGCGCATTGCATTGAATGAAAAGAAAAATATTCATAATCTGCAATGTTACGAGGATGCATTTATATATAAAAAAAATAATATTTAAAAAGTTATAGTACGGGATTCTATTGAGTCCTACTTGTTATTACAAAAAAATTTTAATTCATGAAGTAGTTGTTAACTAGAGAAATTAGGAATAGTACGTGTTGTGGCGCAGTGGATATCGACTCGGAACGAGAAATCGGAGAGCCGAGTTCGAATTCCAGTTGAATTCCTTGCATTCACTTACGCGCAAATACCCTTGGGAAAGGTATTAATCCGTCTATTCCTTCCAGTTATGGATTAAATAACAAGACAGATTGGGTTCTATACCAGTCTACCGCAGAAAGCAATGGCAACCTACTGCGGGATAATCTTCTGCCCAGTCAGTCATGTCTCGAAAGAGACATGATCGCCCAAGCGTGTATCACGTATGGCACTTAACTGACTGACGTTTTGGAAGATTGTAGGAAATTCCCGTAGATTCGAAAAAATTCGAAATGTTCCAGAAATATGCAAATTAGGTGTTAGCCCCTAAAAAAATAGGTTTTGGGAAGAGAGTAGTTAGTTGTTAACAGGATTTGGTGTTGCTTCGACTGTGTCACTGAGTAGTAGCTTTTTGACTTCTTGTAAACAAAGTTGCGATTGGAATTTTGTGACGTGGAATTTTTGTCACATGCGAGTGCGTCATTTTGTTGAATATTGTCGTGTTTGTCTTTGTTGCTCGTCTGTTTTATTTTTGAACTTTTTCAAAAATTTTTGTGTTGTGAGGTGGGGCAAGCCCAATCATGGCTTCGTCTCCCCAGCCTTCAACATCAAATGCAGTTCCGTCAGTGACTCCTTCACCGTCGGTTTGGAACCAGGCCCCTACTAAGAGGGATGCAAAGTATTACCTGCAGTTTCAGGAGAAATATACTTTAAAAACGAGCTTCTCGGCATCCCAGATGTGGGAGAGGAAATAGCAACTAGGACAATTTTGCTGCTGACTTCGGATCCCAAAACTCGAAGGTTTTTAGCTATTACGAGAGAAAATATGCCCCAAAGTGTTAGCGAAGAGGTCCCGAGCCATGTTGAATGTTCCCCTTGGCTCGGAAGACGAGGCCAAGAAACTGGCGGGAAGACCCAATCCGCCCCTGTGTCGCCGGAAAGAACTGAAATTATGAAGAGGAGGAGTCAGTCTACTACCCCGGCTAGACGCATTTTGTCTTCTTTCCCCTCTCCCAACCAGAACCCCCCTGATGCCTCCTTTTCCCAGACCCCAACAAAAAGACTCCAGTCTCTGATTCCATTCCATCTGACCCAAAGCGGGAGGGAAAAAAAGAGGGTTGATCCCTTTAAGAACTCAGAGGTTTGCCAAATTAATAGGCCGGCTCTAGAGAGGGACCTTACCACTCAAAGGAAAGCCCTCCTCAAGCCATTATTCAAATTGGCCTCAGTAGGCGGCAAGTTTACTGAAGACCTGGCTAATTTCCAGGGCACCCCCGGAGTGCTTACGTTAGTGAGAAGCTCGGGTGGCCACTTAAAGGTCTGGGACATGATTGAGGGGGCAATGGCCACTTTCCCAAAAATAACTATGGCCCAGATTGGGACCAAAAAATTAAATTAGCTAAATATTGTGCGGGGATGTTCCCTGTTATCCTCCACCCATCTCTTTATGGGGGCCATAAAGCTAACTTTTCCCACGGACGTTGGCGGCATTGTGCGGGACGGACGAATTACGTCCGACATCGGAACAGGAATCCTGGGACAATCTGTCGGGGTCCCTACTGCCATAGATATCCGTCCTGTATGCGACCAGGAGTAATTTTTTGCTTTCTCTTTTCAGGTCTAGAAGATGTCAATTAAGTTAGCCAGCTTGAATGCGAAGGGTCTTAAGGATCGGAGTAAGGCTGCCCACCTGCTTCGGGACCTCTTGTCCTTCGGTGTGGATGTCACCGCGATGTCACCGTGTGGATGTCACTCACTTTGTTTGCAAGGCCGATGCCTGTGTACTGTCTAACGACTGTCGTCTAATCAGCATATGGGAACCAGCTTGCCAGAGGAGTTTCTTTGCTGGTTAAGCGTACCCTGGACGCAAAGGTGGACCTTGTCCATGTCGGTGCCGAGGGCCGACTGATCGTGGCCGATATTGCAGTGAAAGGCAATGAGTTTCGATTGGTTGCAGTTTATGCGCCCAACGACCGGGAGGAGCGCGTCTCGTTTTTTCGGCGGTTGGAGGCTTTCCTGGTGGATTCAACGAGACTCGTCTTAGTGGGGAACTGGAATGCCATCCTGGACCCCAAGCGGGATAGGGGGTGGGGAGCTAGCGGGAAGACACGTGATCGTAGCTTGGTCGATCTCATCGAGGATTTCGGTATTGTCGATAGATACCAGGTCGATCATAAGGGTGGGAAGATATAGACGTGGGCTAATAGTTGGCCTTCTACCAAGGTATCTAGCTACCTGGATAGAATGTTAGTTCGTGAAACCGACATAGATCTTTTAGATTGTCCCACGTTCCACTTGTTAGGCTATTCGGACCACAAACTCGTTTGTGCCCGGGTAGATTTAGAAAATAGGCCTAGAATGACTGGTTACTGGAAGTTCAACGTGTCCTTACTGGACAGGCGGGACTTCCGGTGCCAGCTAATTAACTTAGTGCAGCGGGCGTTAACTGGGGGAGTCATTGGAAATAAGTGGTGGGAGGATCTTAAGAATAGTATTAGGTCTTCCACCACCAAGTTCAGCAAACGGCTCAAACTAGATAAGGCTGACAAGATGAAGACACTTAGAGCTAATTACTCCCGGGCAGAGGCTGGTGGGGATCCCCTAGAGATAGCCATAGTTAAGGAGGCCCTGGAGCGATCGACTAGCGATCGTTACATGGGTCAGGTAATTAGACATAGGTTAAGCAAGATGTCTTCCGAAGCTGTGAACATGGGCGCAGAACTGCGCAAGGAAGAGATTCGCCGAGGCAGCGACCGGTACATTCGAGAGGTTCAGAATCCGGAGGGACATACTCTTCGATCGACTAACGACATGTGCAGGGCGTTTTGGCGGCATTTCGAGGTCCGGTTTACCAAGGAGCCTGGTGTTAGAGGGTTAGTGGCCCATAACTCTGCTAAACACAGGATTAAAGATTTTGGCCAAAATCTCGTAAAATTGTTTGCAATTAGTTGCCGAGTCTCTGTTGGGACCTGAGCAGACTTGTGCTGTAAACAGCCGAACAATTCAGAGCAACCTGCATCTGATACGCACGATCATAGAGGGGATAAAAGACGACGAAGCCGCGATGATCAATTTAGAACAGTCCAAGGCATTTGATAGGGTTGACCATCGTTACCTGGCGGCTGTCCTCCAGGCCATTGGATTCGAAACCAACTTACGTCGCTAGATTAGCCTCCTGTATCAATCCCCTACGGCTGTGGTACAGGTGAACGTAAAGTTGTCGGGCGTCCTGGCGCTGTCTAGGTCGGCACGGCAGGAGTGTCAACTGTTGCCCCTACTTTATGCTTTGGCGTTGGAGGACTTCCTTCGCCGGCTAAGGGACAGGGCGTGCAGTTCGGCCATACGTGGAATCGCTGTCCCTGGTGGTGTTCGAGCCAGGGTTTCCGTGAAAGCCGATGACGTCACTACTTTCGTGTCCTCTTGGAGTGACATCGAGGTGGTACAGAAGGCGCTTGAGCGGTACGATCAGGTGACAGGGGCCAAAATTAACCGCAACAAGTCGTCCGGCTTGCGGTTAGGCGCCTGGAAGGGTGTTACACACCCGGGGCCCTTCGACTGGACGGACGGCTCTGTCTGCATTCTTGGAGTGTGGTTTGGGCCCGACCTCCAGTTGGAAAAAATTGGTCAGAAGTACTGGGAAAGGTCGGCTGAGGCGTGTGCTACATACGTCTTTCCCATTATCCTTTACCGGTTGTCGGTACTTCCACTTTGTAAAGAGCGTAGGGAGGCGATTGAGCGTTTGCTATTCTCCCTTTTGTGGAGAAGACGCGAACACTACGTCGACAAACGTGTCTGTTACCAACGTCCGTGTCAAAAAAATAATACTAATCTACAAAAAATGATCACACATTACTGTCTGATATATATTCCCTACTGAAATGATTATGGACTGTTCCTACTTATAAATATGGCGAGTAGCCATTTTAGAGTGGGATTTGAGCAGTAGTTTATTTACTCAAGTTTTCCCGTTTTATGGATGAAAATTGAATACTTATTTTTCTCCACCTTCTGTTTCTTCGACACTAAGTTCTTTCTAATTCTCGGCTATTTTGAACGAAAACATATGGTGAGATTCATCTGCCGGTCGGCGAGTTCTTGTATTTCCAATCGGCACGGCAGCTGAATCAGTTCATCAGGCCTTCCTAGCCTCGCTTGAAATTTGTTCTGTCTGCGATTCGCACTCTCTTTACTGATGGTCGTAGATTGACGGTATGAATATTTGAAAAAAAAAAAAAAAAAAAAAAAAAAAAAAAAAAGAGCAAGTGATATTAAGAAACACCCCCTCTCACCCAAGATTTTCGGATGATTTTGTTAGTATTTACGTTGTTCGAACTGTTGTCCCCAGTTTTGTCACATTCCCGACGGTACGCTATTTCAGGCGATAGACGTTGGAATTTCGAACCGAACTTTTAATCCACGAGGATTGATTTTTCTAGTTCCACGTGCCATGTTTTTTCTGGATATTTAATTTTATTGTCCAATACCTTTATGTTTGAAAACGTTACTATCATTTGTAGTATAACAAAGTCAAATTTTTCCAGGAAATCATAATTATCCTTCCGTGGAAATTCCACGGGTTCCGCTAGTTAAATATTAATTGACTTCTAAGATGTAATTATATCAAGTAAATGTAGGAAACACGCACCGAGTTAGGAGTGGGGAAAATTGCCAAGTGTAAAGTTCAGTCGTAGTAGCTGCTGTAATTGTTGCGTGGGGAGACCAACATCATAATTCACTCGAATCTTTATCAATGAATAAATAAAGTGTTGGGAAGCGAGTGATTTGAAAAACGGGAACGGTAGCAAGCAGATAGTCGATTTTCTAAGCGCCGCTTAGATGTGGCACAAGGCCGAAAGTACGGGGTACCCTGTGAGGATCGAACTCGCTACTCAGTTGTAATGGGTTCTTGCAAGACAAGCTTGCTAACCATTATACCTCGCTAAATACAGGTCAGGGATACCAGAATCAAGCAGGTACAAAAATTTAAATACCTGGGAAGCGTTATAACAGAAGACGGAAAGTGCGGCACAGAGATCCGAAGGCGGATTGGCATGGCGAAAGAAGCATTCCAGAAGTTGAGTAAAGTATTAAGAAACAGGACAATTTCACTAGAAACAAAGAAGAATGTACTGGATTGCTATGTGATGTCTGTCCTTCAATATTGTAGTGAATGCTGGACAATACCATCAAAGATGAAGGAAAAACTTGAAGCAACTGAAATGTGGTTCTACAGAAGGATGCTGCGAATATCCTGAATCGAGCATGTGAGCAATGATGAGGTCTTGGAAATGAGAGAAACAAAAAGGAAATTAATGCGGAACATTAGGATGAGACAGCTGAAGTTCCTGGGACATGTAATGAGGAAGGAGAGCCTGGAGAATCTGATACTAACAGGCCAGATAGAGGGAAAAAGAGACAGGAGAAAGCAACGGATAACATATTTGAAGGACCTAATCAGGTGGATGTCGGAACGAGGGTTGCGTGGTGCAACAGGAGAAGGCGTGCTCAGAACAACCAGGGATATGGGATAGGGAAACATGGAAGGCCAGGATCACCTACGTCCTGAAGGGACAAGGCACATAGAAGAGGTGCCCTGGTAGCAAGCAGATAGACAGAGAGATGAATGAAATATAGAACGCTGCATTTAAACTTAACTGAAATTTGAAGGTTTCACTCATCACAAAACTAACCTCGAATCATGTACGCATATCAAGTAATTTCTCCTCCACTCATGCAAGGCGCGTAGCACTTATTGCGTACACAATAACGGAAAATCCCGAGCCCCTACCGCTTCAGTACTCCAACCGATCGAAGAAATTCAACGAAAAGTGTGTATATATAAACAAAATCAACTACGAAATCTCCAAACATTCTTAAATGCCTATAATAGATAACAGAAGCGATTGGTTATCCCAGTGGCTTCCCATACTTAATATTCTCGCCTCCACTCTCGCGTGGTCATGTGTGACGTCATAAGCAGTAATTCTATTGTCCCGTACGCACGTGTTAGTCGTTGCTTTGAAAATCTTCCATGCAAACAAAATAGACTACTACTATTGTTCGTCCGAACTGTTTAATACACTTAATATAATTGTCAACTTTAATAATGTCCGATGTAAGCCGAAAGCTCAGAAAAGATTTCAAAACATGTATCAATATTATGATTTTATTTCAACGATAACTATTTAGCTTATCAGATGACATGAAAAGAATTTACATAAAATAAATCGAGAAAACTTGTCTATATTATTTAATAAAAATAAAACATGCATCTATCTCTCATATATATCTCAACTTATTTATAAATGGAACTGTGTGTGTGTGTGTGTGTGTTACCTATAGACTCCGAAACAGCTGAACCGATTTTTTTGAAAATTTACACAGTTGTACTTTAAGCGTCTGCTAGTGTTCTTAGCTAGGTCTTGTGTCGAGGTACCCCCGATAAATATCGTAAAACCAATAATCGAAAAATTGGGTTATAGAAGGAGTGGTCCGATTTTAATCAAATTGGATACGCTCATAGACAAAGACATAAAAAAACGATATTCAGAAGTTTCAAGGTTGCAGTTCTTACAATAGTGCAGTAAATCGATAATTATATATATATATATAAAGGCGAGGTGTGTGTGTGTGTATGTTTATATGCTTGTATGTATTTTTTCAGCCTTTTTAAATTTAGTTTTTGCTTCGGGTTTGGGTCTAAGTAGGTATAATTGTAGTTCTTAGTCGCAGCCATGATACCATTTACTCAGGACTTATTTGGCCTTCAAAATTCAGTTTACGACGAAAAAAAAAAAAAAAAAAAAAAAACTTATTTGATATCGATACCAGGAAATCAAAATTTGACTTACATCCATTCATTCATCTTTCTTTCAGTCTACGGTTTTGCTTTAACTGGAAACAACTATTGCTTTTTAGTGTTTCGTGCCAACGTCCAAAGAGTGAACTCCAGGACCATGGATTAGTTTTAAAGCTTTCATTACACCCGAGCAAGGCCGGGCTATACTGCTAGTATATATATATATAAAACCAAACTGCTCCTCATACTGCAAATATTATTTGCAAATAAAAATTGTCATTTTTATTTTTGCGAGGTTACTGAAACAAAAATAGATCACTTCACTATTATTCACCTAAGGCCCAAGAACCACTCAAGGTAAAAAGTTACTGAAAAGGATACTGTGAGAGGTATAAAATATAAAAGGGAACAGTTGACTGACAGGATCAAATACTTCTACAACACGATGAGATGAGCCAACAGCATTATTTACACAAGGTATAGCAGAAATGCTTTCCCCATGAGTGGAAGACATTTGTGGCGAGGGTGTTTGTATCTAGCCAGTGTCTTATGTAGTGGGTATTTCTGCCGTACCCTGCATAAAGGTTAGTTGGAAGAATTTTGTTTGTTTTTTTTTAAACTTGAAGTATGTAGGGATAATGATGAAGAAATATTTTTAACGAAACAAGATAAGGAATATATTTACAAATTTACACATTTGAAGTTTCAATACCCTGTTTCAGAACAAGTAATTATTAAAGCCTTATAGTTTCAATGAATTGTCAAGAGAAAATGTTCGCATTGAAAATCAGACACGAAGAATTATTCCAAAATGCTTTAAACAAATTGAGAGAGTTCGTTTCTCACATAAAATTTATACGGTTGTAATCAGCAAGATATATTTAAGGTCCTTAGCTTAGATGTTGAATAGAGATTTCTGAAATTCCCCTGCTCTCATTAGATTATGATGATGTATCCACGTTTAATTTGACACCGGCGTTATTTAGGCGCGTGGCACTGCCTTTCTCTCTTTGATTCAACTTTCTATCTCTCTCTCTCATATATTATATATATATATATATATTATTTTGTTTTTCTTTAATCCGAAGTGGAAGAGTAGGAAGGTAAATTCAAGAACCTGATCCTAATCAATATTAAAAATTTTTAACATTAAAAAGTGATGCAGGCAGAGAGCTCAATGTATTAAGAATACAGAGCCAATATAAATTAGAGAAAATTTTCATATATATATATATATATATAAAAACGATTTGACATCGGCTGGATACTGTTTTTCAGTTTAACCAATGAAAAGGGAGCAGGTTATAAAGTAAGTTTTCCCGTGGACAGCCTTTTACAGACCAGAGCCCATCCCCTTTTCTATTTGTCAAAATAAAATTTGCGCACAGGCTCGCACAAATTTAAAAAGCGTGAAGAAAGTTATTTTTATTTATTCACCACAGATTCGTTGATGACATCCATCACTTTCAACAAGTTTGTTTTTTCTGCCAGGGTTAGTATTAACCGCCCCCACTTACAACCGTAACAGACGTTTTATTTGGATTTTTTTTTTAAATGTGTTATAACTATTTCTGAACTAAAGTATTGTAAATATTTTCAGTGTTCAGACTTTAATCCCTATTGTAGGCTTATTTGTTTCCAGGCTCATTATTGTCTTCATTTCGCTATTTTTCTGTTTGTGGCAAGACCACAATGGCAGAGTTTCCCCAGCCTGATGTTGAGCCAACGGTGCCTAAAATACCATCCATTTCGGAAAAAATAAAAGGAAGAATTTATGAACTGGTCACCATTCCGGAGGCGTTGGATGTGTCTACGAAAACGATCTCTCTGCTGACGACCAACGTCAAAGCGAGGAAATTTATTGATGTCAGCAGAGAGGTCATAGTCCTCTAAAGAGCCTTAAAATTGCTGCAAAGGTTTTAGCAAAGCGTTTGCGTTCCATGTGAGACGTGCTTCTCTCAACACAAGAGAAGGCGAAGAATTTGGCGGGTAGTGTTCTGTCAATTAAGGGAGTCAAATTTCAGAAAGAAATATACTGGCACTAGACGTACCCAAATTATTGTTCACGGTGTGACTCGGGATATATCTAGTCACCACGTCGGATTTTTTCCGCCCAGGTTGATGCATTAGACGAAGTAAAATCGGATTGTCAGTAAGGCGGGGGTGCCTACAGAAGACTTCAGTTTGCAAGTTGTCCTAAACTGCCAGAAATTCATGAATATCCCCGAAATGGTGTGTCGGCGGGAGAAGGATGTTCTTAGTCATCGAAGGAAGAAGGCCACACTGCTGGACGTGTGGGGCGGCTGAGCATTTTATTATATTATAATTTAGTAATATATTTCAGTAAGGCGGGGGTGCCTACAGAAGACTTCAGTTTGCAAGTTATCCTGAACTGCCAGAAATTAATATCGCCAAAATATCGGCGTGTCGAGGAAGAAGGATGTTCTTAGTCGTCGAGGGAAGAAGGCTACACTACTGGACATGTGGGGCAGTTAGGCATTTGGCGAAGATGTGCCCGACGAAAACAAGCAACACCAGTAGCATCGACGACGGACACTGTTTCAACAAAACAAAAAAAAAAAACAAAAAAAACCACAAAAATGGGAAGTGGTAACTGCGGCAGAAAAATCCAACCAGCGACCGTCGAAAAAGTGGACAGAGATGGTGAGGAAAAGTAAAACAGCGGCCTCCCCTCAGCGGGACATTGAATAAGTGCAGTTGGAGGAGGAAGAAAAAAAAACCGTCCCCTAAGAAGCTACAAGAAGCGGAGGTGTCGCAGAAACTGGTAATCGAAATGGAGTGTAATGAAATGCCCTCCACCACGCGCTTCTTCGTTGAAAAAGGGGGGGGAAGAAGAGGAGTGAGTGAGTTTTGCTTAACAGCATATCAACATCTGTGGGTCATTTAAAGCCGAAAGAGTGGAGTTTTAAGGTATTTTTTTTTTTAAATGTTCGGTTATAGCGGGGTTAATTTAGTCAGATTTTAACGAAAATTGTTTTTATTCTTTATTTTAGAAACTGAAAATGTAGTCTAGTTTTGTATTCAAAAATGTTTTGCTGGGAATTTTTTTTTTCCAAAAATGTATATTTTTTATAAAAGTCTATATATTATATATATATATATATATATAATTGGAGTAGATAGATTAAACTATCGCCCGGTTCACACTCCACCCACGTCTATTGTACAGGTGTAGAGGCTCATCCCTTGTTCCCTGTTTAGGATGTGGTTTCCGGCTTTCTCTTTTCCAAATCTTTTCATTCTTGCGTAGCACCCTGCACATCAGTGGCGTTACCGCCTTGCTCGGGGTGATAGGATTAAAATATATATATATATATATATATATATATAATATTTTCTAAACATATGCTGTTAAATATAAGAGACAATGAATGTCTATTATGTTTAATCATGAGCTGTTCTAAATGTCGTATTTTTGCTTTAATTTCAGTTGAAAATAAAGACAAAAATTCTCCAAATACGACGTTTAGAACGGCTCACGATTAAGCATAATAGACATTCATTGTCTCTTATATTTAACAGCATATGTTTAGAAAATATTATATATATATATATATATATATATTAATCCTATCACCCCGAGCAAGGCGGTAACGCCACTGATGTGCAGGGTGCTACGCAAGAATGAAAAGATTTGGAAAAGAGAAAGCCGGAAACCACATCCTAAACAGGGAACAAGGGATGAGCCTCTACACCTGTACAATAGACGTGGGTGGAGTGAACCGGGCGATAGTTTAATCTATCTACTCCAATTATTTATATATATATATATATATATATATATATATATATATATCATCCGCAGACTGATCTGTTTCGCTGTATCACAGCGAAATCAGTACGGTTAGACAGCCGATTGCTTTTTACCCAAGATTGAAACCCGACCGAATTGGCGTTAGTCGGCGATTCCACCTCTGAGCCATGGGCGCTCGGTAGAAGGAGGCAGACTTTAATATTTCTATAAAAGCATTTTTATACTTTCATAGTGCTCTGATCCCAGTTTGGGGGGGGGTTAACTATTTTCTCATAGCAGGGACCCTAACAGGTGCTACCACTCCGGGTCATGGTTGACCTGGGAACAACAGCAATTAAGATGTGGTTCCATGCTACTCACAACCTATCAATCAGATGCCTTGCTGCCGGATGCTGTTTACCGTCATGCCTAGGACCAGCGAAACCAAAACAAAATTGCAGCTAAGGTAATGAGTCTCTTTACCCCCACCCCGCAAGACACCCTCCCCGAACTCATCCAAGGAAAAATACAAAAATAAGAGGTACGACAGAAGCAAGAATACTTTTCAAGTGGACCGAAAGATACTTGAGAAGCCTTTCCTCTTAAAAGAGGGCCTTATTAAGGCCATTATTTAAAATATCCCCTATCAAGAGAAGAAAATTAAAGACCCTAAAAATTTCTCAAACGCCCCCGGAATAATGTGCCATATTAAGGAACATTTTCGTCGTGTACAAGGAACACGGGGGGGGGATTTAAGAGTTTGGAATCATTTAACGGGAGGTGGGGGGACATTTCCAGAAGTAAGGATGGCCTAGGTGGGGACATCTGAACTTAAAAAAAAAAAAAAAAAAAAAAAAAAGCACACACACACACACACAAATGACGACTTTGCAGGGAGGGTCCCAGTAATTCTCCACCCCTCTTTGTATAGGGTTCTAAAATTAACGTATCCGACGGACGTCGGCGATATTGTCCGAAACGGACAAATTACGTCCGATATTGGTACCGGAAGTCAATCGATCTCGCGTACGCGTATGATAATGTCTTGTCCCCGTATTTTGGGTTGAAACGGATGGTGTTTCTCATATTTTTGGCCGTAGCTCTAACGGTGATTTGGACGACGCGGAAGGAGGAAATCTTGTAATATGAACGTTATTCTTATCAGCATCTGATTAGATTCTTTGAGCACCAGCTCAAGATGAAGATCAGATCTGATAGAAGACGTTTGATATCGATAGATTTCAGCAAAAGGTGGGTAACTATAGCAAGCCTGGTTCGTGTGAATGGGGCCAGTCTTGGTTTTCCAATCTCTTACGGCACAACGGGGTGGTTTTCAAAACCTCCCCTGGTTAAGTTAGTATTCTTTTGTGTACCTAGTTAATGTGAGTGAATGTTGTTCCTAGCCTGTTCCCGGCTTTCTCTCTCGTTATTATCCAAGTAGAGATTCCCAACCTCCCTAGTTTGCTTTTGGCCCCACTTTTTCACATTGATTGAGTCAGTCTTTAATTTCTCCATTCCATTATTTATTTTATCTCCTTCCTCTCCCTCAAGGAGTGCACTATTTGATTTCGCTGTTTGGCGGAATACAGCATATTTTGTGTGGTTGGACGGGTCTTACTAGTATCTGTATTTTGTTTGTTTTGAGTTATTCATTCCCCCTCTCATATATCTAATCTAAACTTATTTATAAATGGAACTGTGTGTGTGTGTCTGTTATCTATAGACGGACAAAATGGCTGAACAGACTTTCTTAAAAATTTACACAGTTGTACTATAAGCGTCTGCGAGTGTTCTTAGCTAGGCTTTGGGTCGAGGTACACCCGATAAATATTGAAAAAAAATCGGGTTATATAAGGGGTGGTCCGATTTTAATCAAATTTCATACACTCATAGACAAAGACATAAGAAACGATATTCAGAAGTTTCAAGGTTGCAGTTCTTACAATAGTGCAGTAAATCGATAACATATATATATATATATATATATATATGTATATAAATAAAAAAGGCAAGATGCTTGTGTGTGTGTGTGTGTTTATCTTCCTGTATGTATTTTTTCAGCCCTTTTATTTTAGTTTTTGCTTCTGGTTTGGCTCTAAGTAGGTATAATTGCAGTTCTTAGTCTCAGCCATGATACCATTTACTCAGGACTTATTTAGTCTTCAAAATTCAGTTTACGACGAAAAAAAAAAAAAAAAAAAAAAAAAAAAAAACTTATTTTTGATATCGATACCAGGAAATCAAACTGACTTACATCCATTCATTTTTCTTTCAGTCAACGCTTTCGCTTTAAGTGGAAACAACTATTGCTTTTTAGTCTTTCGTGCCAACGTCCAAAGAGTCTGAGCTCCAGGACCATGGATTAGTTTTAAAGCTTTCATTACACCCGAGCAAGGCCGGGCTATACTCCTAGTATTTTATATTCGAGATGAAGGACAATTTTTCTGCCAAAGATTGCTCCTAGGTAATTGTATTGATCTACTACAGGAATTTCTGTATCATCAAATCGTAATTCAGGATTATGGGGTAGCTTTTGAAGTTGGCAAAAAAATAAACAAAAACAAAAAAACAACAAAATGTATACAGTGATATATTTTTTGTCTGGAGAATCTGAATCCATTTTCTGTGTTCTGTTTGCTTTGTTGAGACACTTAGAGTTGCCATTCAATCGTATAAATGTTTTTCCATCTTTAACATATTAAAAAAATCATCTGTGGTGATACTGAGCAAGAGAAAGGACAGGATGATTGCCCTCAGAGGTCCAGATAACATCTGGGCTCCACGCAAAGGTTACAAAAACAACGGAAGTAAGGGTAGAGAAAAAAAAAACGGTGGGGACAAATCATTGCTACCGGAACATGTTAAATCTGCCACCAGAAAATTTGAATGTAATAAATAGTCGCTTTGCAAATAAATTTCATTACAGACATCCCACTGGCTGGATCAGTGTTAATATTAACTTAATTGGAGTTATAGTGTGCGTGTGTGTGAGTGTGTGAGTGTGTGTGAGAGAGAGAGAGAGACAGAGACACAGAGAGAGAATTTTTTTTATTACTAGTTGATTCTGTATCCAACACAGACAATCGAACCAAAGAAATTCAAAGTTAAAAAAAAAAAAAAAAAAAAAAAAAACGGAAGTAAGGGTAGAAAAAAAAGGGTGGTGGACAGATCATTGCTACCGGAACATGTTAAATCTGCCAACCGATTTAAGAAAATTTGAAAGTAATAAATAATCGCTCTGCAAATAAATTTCATTACAGACATCCCTCTGGCTGGATCAGTGGTAATATTAAGAGGAACCTTGGATTTATAGAGAGAGAGACAGAGAGCAGAGAGAGACAGAGAGCAGAGAGAGACAGAGAGCAGAGAGAGACAGAGAGCAGAGAGAGACAGAGAGAAGCAGAGAGAAACAGAGAGAAACAGAGAGAGAGAGAAACAGAGAGAAAGAGAGACAGAGACAGAGAGAAAGACAGAGACAGAAAGACAGAGAGAAACAGAGAGAAACAGAGACAGAGACAGAGAGACAGAGAGAAACAGAGAGAGACAGAGACAGAGAGAAAGACAGAGACAGAGAGAAACAGAGACAGAGAGAAACAGAGACAGAGAGAAACAGAGACAGAGACAGAGAGAAACAGAGAGAAACAGAGACAGAGAGAAACAGAGACAGAGAGAAACAGAGAGAAACAGAGAGAAAGACAGAGAGAAACAGAGACAGAGAGAAACAGAGACAGAGAGAAACAGAGACAGAGAGAAACAGAGAGAGAGAAACAGAGAAGAGAGAGAGAGAGAGAGAGAGAGAGAGAGAGAGAGAGAGAGAGACAGAAAAAGAGAGAGAGACAGAAAGAGAGAGAGACAGAAAAAGAGAGAGAGACGAGAGAAAGAGACAGAGACAGAGAAAGAGAGAGACAGAGAAAGAGAAAGAGAGAGACAGAGAAAGAGAGAGAGATTTTTTTTTATTACTAGTTGATTCTGCTTCCAACACGTATGCAGCTTGATCGAAATGAAGGATGAGAAACTAAATTGCAGTTGCCGTAATAAGGGGGAAAAAAATGACCTTCCCAAGTGACGAAACAGAATTTTTGAAAAATCGTTTCGAACAAGCTTCGCACCCGCACTATTATCGAATATCTCGCCAAAAAACGAATATCGACTCAGGATTTCATGTCTTAAGCACCATTCGCAAGAGCTACGATACTCTTTGCAACCAGCTATGTATCACAAATTATTAGTCTACGGGGCATAATTCAAATAAATTGAATAAGAGTTGTTGAAGAAGCCATACGCATGCGCAGACCGTACAGATTACAGACCAAACGATTATGCACCTTTATCGATAGAGCAACAGACTCTTGACTTCTAGAGAGCAGCTTTCTTTATATCAGTGCCTGGTTAAACATAACTTATTGACAAAGTTGTTAAGCAGGAAGCTTGAAACAAATAATTCTCAGCCCACGCGCAGTTACGACCAGAGGAACAGTGGAATAAATCATGAAATAAAATGAAAACTAGAATGGAAACAGTTCGTGAAGAGAATCTGGAGAGAAAGAAAAATCGAAATCAGTTCATTTAAAAGGGCGTAAATTTTGACTATATTAATGTGAGTAATGATTTAGAAGAATAAAAATAAATTTTCTAGCATTTATGTTTTGGTGATACCGAGCAAGCGAGGGACCGGATGTTTGCCGTCAGAGGTCCAGTTAGCAAATGACCAAAACTGGTCTTTACGCATCTGGGCTCCACGCGGATGTTCCGGTGGAAAACCAAAATGAATATCAAATTTCTTTTACAGACCACTTTCGCGAGTTGATGCGAATTTTGTTTATTGCCCAATGGGAAGCGCAGAATGAAATCCGGGTATGAATTCCCAAATGACTTGTTCGGAGCCCCGAAGACGAAATAAAAGAACATTCCTTAAACGTTATTTCAGTGGATAACCATGTTCGGGTAGACGCCCAGTTCTTTATTTCCTCCCCAAATAAGTGTGCTAAAGATGTTTATTTTTCTCTTGACACTTCTCTTACAACATAATCCTTTTGCACTAAGAAACAATGGGTTAATAAAAAAAGAAAAAGAAAAAAACAACATGAAAGAACGAGAACAATTAAAGAGGAATCGAGACAGACAAGACAGCGATCGACATTGCATTTAAATGATTGAAGATCAAAAGCTGGCTGGAAAAGGAAAAAGCCGGAAGGGAGTTCCACAGGCGAGAAGTAAGAGAGAAGAAACTATAAGCAAAAAACTTACGGCTACATCTTTTGCTAAACTTAGCCACAGTATTTTTGTAAAACAACAAAGCAGTATTTAAATATTTTGCTATCATATCACAGAAAAAAAAAAAATTCAGATAAATCTACTGGATTAAAGTGTTGATTAGATCCAGTGACTTAACAGAAAAAGTTTTGAGTTCAATAGCTGGCTACTGCAGTGAGGAACAAGTAACAGTTATCTCCCTTTAACTCAACTCGAAGATATCCGGAAGTTACTTGGCTTATGCAACGAAAACATTATGCCGTGATCGAAATAAAGGGTTCAGGTTGAGATTCCAATTTCCTGAAAAAGGCCGAAACGTCGTGAATACGAAAATAACGATGAGGTCAACAGTCCGAACAATGTAAATAATATAGTTATACGACGTTAATCGGTTGCTTAAAGATTGTTCAATAGTTTAGATATATTTTATATAAATTTATAAATAAAAATGTATAGCTATTTATTTGTAATTGCATGGTAATCAGTTCACATTTGTATAGTCTTGTCAGCATAAACAAGACAATAAATAACGATTGACATTTTTGTTGGCAGTTCTCTTAATAGTTTCAAGGCATTGGGGTTTTTATTACAATTCTAAAAATTGATATTTAAAACAAAATTGTCGACAAGGTATTAGTATCTGGGAAATGTTTAATGCGATTTTTACGGCTTAAAATCTTATTTTTTTGAAACGCAAGATCAGGTCCACTAAAATGATCATCAAAAATATGATCCGGGTCTCACATTATATACCAACCCTACTCGTAAGCGTAATTGTTCTATACTGCGCACCTCTCGTGTAGTATCAATGACGACAAAATAAATAAAACCTTCGAAATTTGCAAAGAAAAATAATTAAAAAAGAAAAAAGGGGTGCAGATACTAACAAAAAAAAAAAAAAAAAAAAAAAAATGCTTTATCACATGAGATTATATATAGCCTGTGAGGTTTCACACGCCTAAGCGACTTAGTCGATTAAAATTTATTGCTTTACTCGCCCGCGGTCGATTAAAAGTCTCGCAATGAAACGTTTTCCTTCAAATATAGAAAAAGAAAATCTGATTCCTTTTACAACCCAAAAGTATGCCATTGAAGATTCACAAGTTACTTAGAATGACCTACAATGACAGAGCTCTGGCTCGCTTTTATCGTCCCGGTCAATGTAAACATTCGTTTAACTAATGCTTTCAAAGTGGAGCCAAAATGTCTGTCGCCCAGATTAAAGACGATCATAGATTCTAAACCCATTTAGAAAAAAAAATATTATCCTTGACTCAACATGTATATATTTCTAAGTAAAAAAAAAACAAAAAACGAACATTTGAAAAAAAAAAAAAAAAAAAAAAAAAAAAAAAAGAAAAAATACGCATACTTCTTTCAACCACGCACCAATCATCAAAATGCTTATGTTATTAAGAGGAAAGATCACATTTTGTTGCTATTTAAAGCAAAAAAAAAAAAAAAAAAAAAAAAAAAAAAAAAAAAATTTAAGTCTTTAACACGTTCGAAATTTTAATTATAATTTAATTTTTTGCATTCCGTCAGCGATTCACGCTATGTTTACGTAAGGTGAGTATTAAAATGGAGTCGGTTGAGTTAAATGATTTTAGGGCGAATAAATTTTCCCTCGCCCTCGACTGCCGGTTGAGTGATTTCAGTTTTAAATCTCAAAGGCTATAATCTACGTGTTCTTTCACTTATATATCTCAGTTTGTTCATAATATATATATATATAAAAGAAAGTGAAAGAACACTTAAAAATTAACTGTCCAAGCATTTACATTTATAAAAGTAAATACTCGATAAAGAAAAAGAGCTTAATACTGTAATTTTGTTATTACAATGGATTATAAAAGCATTATATCATTACACTAAAATTTTCATGTTTCAGAACAAAACTGTTCCTCTTCAGATGATATATTAGAATAAATAGAAAATTGTTTTTTCGCAAGTATTAGATAAATTTCTGGTTATTTAGAAAATTAGGGAGTGGTCGTTGGAGAAAATGCATTTACGTGTATCAAAATTCTAAACTTGATTGAACATTTATGTAATCATGGAGATTTTTAAAATTTTGGTTATGGAAGGAGGCAGAATGGCTTAGATCTAAACATGAAAATTTTTGTGTGGTGATATGCTTTTATAAACCATTGTAATAACAAAATTACTATATATATATATATATATATATATATGTGTGTGTGTGTATCGAGGTAGCAAATAATTTTCTAAAAATATACTGTTAAATATAAGAGACAATGAATGTCTTATGTTTAATCATGAGCCGTTCTAAACGTCGTATTTTGGCTTTAATTTCAGTTGAAAATAAAAACAAAAATTCTTTAAGATTTGCCTCGATAAACTAAATTTAAGTTACATGATACCGCAGCATTAATTGATCCTAACACCAAGAAATTTCAATAGAACCGCATTAAGATGGCTCATGTGAGCCGAAAGCTTAGAACCAATTTAATAAAAAAATATCCAAATGTTGAAGAATTTGTCTATTTTCAACTGAAATTGAAGCCAAAATACGACGTTTAGAACTGCTCATGATTAAACAATATCTAATCTAAACTTATTTATAAATGGAACTGTGTGTGTGTGTATCCGTTATAGACTCCTAAACGGCTGAACCGATTTTCTTGAAAATATACACAGTTGTACTATAAGCGTCTGCGAGTGTTCTTAGCTAGGTTTTGTGTCCAGGTACCCCATATAAATATCGAAAATCGATAATCGAAAAAAAATCGGGTTATAGAACGAGTGGTCATTTTAATCAAATTTGATACACTCATAGACAAAGACATAAGGAACGATATTCAGAAGTTTCAAGGTTGCAGTTCTTACAATAGTGCATGAAATCGATAATATATATAAATATATATTGTTGCTTGAACCGGCTTCTTATGCTCCAGTGTGAGCGGCTTGGTGATAGTAGTCGTGGTTCTGGAAGAGTATTCTGGCACAGTCCTATGGTTAAAGGAGCTCAACAAAGTTCCCCCACAGAATATATGAATGAGCAGCGCTATATCAAGTTTAATTTGTTAAACTCTTCGTCATTAGGGCTCGTGGTACAGTTGGTATGACGTTCGCTTAATAACGCAACTGTCTGGGTTTCAATTCCTGGTAGTGGATGCGCACTGATGATGAGTCCCAAATATAGGACGAAACGGCCGTCCAGTGCTTTCTGCTGAGGTCGAATAAAAACTCGATGAATTACACACAATTTTTTTTTTTTTTTTTTTTAAATCATTTTACCTCAAGCAAAGCATTCCATTGCCACTATTGCGCAGGGGGTTACATTGGGGAAGGTGGTGAGAAAGAGTGGTTAGATATAGGAAATGTCAGAAGGAGGGTGATAGACGGGTAAGAATGTAGATGGGAAGAGTGTTTGAGAGAATGGGTGCGAGTTAGTGTGTTAGGAGGTGTCTATTGACCTTACATTTAAACACACACACACACACATTATATATATATATATATAGTCATCTGCAGACAGATCTGTTTCGCTGTATCACAGCTCATCAGTACAGTTAGAATCCAGGCTCGAAACCCGACCGAATTGGCGTCAGTCGGCGACTCTACCACTGGGCCACGGGGCGTTCGGTGGAAGAAGGCAGTCTTTTTTAGCGCAAATCATTACGCACCCATATATATATATATATATATATATATATATATATATATATATATAAGCATGCAATTTTTAATAGTAAAAACAAAGAAAATCAAATATCCCGGTGGTTGTTATTACTAGGATGTGCGTTGTGGTGCATTGGATATCGGCTCGGAATCAGAGAGTCGAGTTCCAACTGAATTCATTGCATTCACTTACGCGCAAATACCCTTGGGTATTAATTAAGGTATTAATCCGTCTCATCCCTCTAGTTATGGGTTAAATGACAGGACAGATTGGGTTCTGTAGCCTTGGTCGGCAACTAGTCTACCGCAGAAAGCAATGGCAACCTACTGCGGGATAATCTTCTGCGCAGTCAGTCATGTCTCCTTCGAGACATGATCGCCCAAGCGTGTATCACGTATGGCACTTAACTGACTGACTGAACGCCAAACCCCACGACGTTTGACATTGTCTTTCTCTACCACTGTTGATTCCAGAAGGAAATGCATAGAGTAAATAATTTGATTTCAAATCAAAATGTATCACGCCAGTTGAATAATTTATCAAATAAGTATTGCTAAATTCGGGGTGAGTTTCATGATAGAAAATACGGCGGATGCGAAGAATTAAATACCAGTTATTTATAGAAAATGCGTGTCTCCTTCATTCAGACATTTTGGCCATAACTACGCATTTACATTACACATGCTATACTAGCTGCTTCAGAACGCCTACTTATGCAAGAAACTGCACAGTCGAATGTGGAAATGTCACGACTGAAATGGATGCGCATTATAATTAGTAAATCGGAGACCCGAGTTCGAATTCTTGTTGAATTTACGGAGGACCTGAACGAGACAACCACCACCTTTAATTTTTTTT
Organism: Ascarosepion bandense; assembly: GCA_037127315.1. Lineage (NCBI taxonomy): Eukaryota > Metazoa > Mollusca > Cephalopoda > Sepiida > Sepiidae > Ascarosepion > Ascarosepion bandense. The sequence goes on along the minus strand of JBBBDQ010002473.1, from coordinate 314,624 downwards.
TTTTTTTAATATACTTGTTTCCAGCGCAGTCTTATTAATTATAACAAAGATTCCGATTATAAAAAAAAAAAAAAAAAAAAAAAAATTGGGAAAGACTTAATATTTAAAACAGATTTAGCAGGGCCTCAGTGTCTCATGCAAGTTTATATTAAATCGATCCTCCATTTTAAAACCAATCACGTTGGGGGTCGCTTTGTTTTGGGACGTTGTTGCTTTTGTTTTTCTCAAGTTTTTAGTTCTTACGATGGCATCTTCCTCGGAAACTCCAAGAAGAATGGCTCTATTCAAAAATTTCGCAAAGGAATCAGTCGTTGAATATGCGCAAGCAAAAAAGTTAATTGCACAGGATCGATTTACTATAAGGTTATATGAAAAACGGAGTCCCCTACTAAAATTGTGTAAATATTGAAATTTTTACAAATTTTTTTTGTCAATCGCAACGTTAAGGGTTTAATCGATAAGATTGCACTGAAAAAGACCAATATATCCACCCCATGAGTATCACATTCTCCAAGCCTTCTTTCCCCACAGAGTGTACCAGAGCTTTCTGATAAGTATAAGTTTCCTTTTCGTGTCCATTGGACAGAGTTCGATCTCACTTGTAACTGTCAGATTATACAAAAGACATGTACACGTCGAACACAATAGAGCATAAATACTGGCAAAAATGCGGCCCACCCATACAAACCTCGAAAACAATGTCGAAGTAGGAGTGTGCTCCTATTACTGACGCAGGATTTAACATTTTTTCATTTTAAATCGCCATTGTCAGCAATTCAGATTGGCATTCCAGAAATGAGAATTCAGAAATATTTCAAGTGAAAAAAAAAATTAAAAAAAAAAAGATTCATTGTATGTTAATCATGACATGTTTTTTTTTTTTTAAGATCAATAATCAACAGTAAAATAAGAGAAAAGTATAAGTCCTCCACTGCCCTACATTTTTGAGTTTTTTTTTAGCTGAAGATCAGAAATAAACACGACTAAATTTTGCTCCCTTGGCTTCAGTTTATGACAACGATGCTGTACAATTAAAAAAAAAAAAAAATGCTGTTAAATTCTTAAATAAATCAGACAACTTTCACCGCCACTTTCTTTTTATCAATTATTAGCTTCGAAATTTTTTTACTAGCAGTAACGCCCGACTCGGGTGTAATGAAAGCTTTAAAACTAATCCATGGTCCTGGTGCTCAGACTAAAGAATATTTGCAATAATAAAATAATGGCGACAATTTACCAATCGCACCTAATATATTATATATATATATATATATATATATATATATATATACACATACTAGCAGTATAGCCCGGCGTTGCTTGGGTGTAATGAAAGCTTTAAAACTAATCCATGATCCTGGAGCTCAGCCTAAAGAATATTTGTGTGAAGTTTGGTGAGAATGGGATAAAAATTGTGGATTTGTATAAAGGACATACAGACAGATAAACAGACACACACAAACATCTTACCTTATATATATATATATATATATATATATATATATATATACTATCAATTTTCTGCACTATTGTAAGAACTGCAACCTTGAAACTTCTGAATATCGTTTCTTATCGATATTTATCGTGGTGGGGGGTACCTCAACACAAAACCTAGCTAAGAACACTCGCAGGCGCTTATAGTAAAACTGTAAATTTTCAAGAAAATCGGTTCAGCCGTTTCGGAGTCTATAGGTAACGGACACACAAAGTTTCATTTATAAATAAGTTTAGATATAAATCTTACATAAAAATAAGTCCCTACCCATTTTTTTCCCATTTCTTATAATTTTATCTCCGAGCAAAGAAATAATGTCAGTAAAACGCAGAGGGGGGGGTTAAGAAAAACGGAAACCGAATCCTAAACAGGAAAGGGTGTAAAACGGACAATAAACGCGCATATATATATATATATATATATATATATATTTATGTAACAGTTGTGGAACTCTTAGTTTTTTTGTTTTTTTTATCTACTGTTCATGCATTTACTTTTATAAAGAGTGCTCGATACAAACGTAGAGCGTTATATTGTAATAGTTGTTACAATGGTTTATAAATTCATAGTATCACTACACAAAAATTTTCATGTTTCGAAGCTAACCTTGTTTTTTTGGTTGCCTCTCTTCAGGGGAAGAAGTTGGAATGAAAATTATCTGGTGAAAAAAAAAAAAACGTTTATTTGTGGTGAATATGCTTTTTTTTTTTTTTAGGTGAAAGTGGGGTTGGGAGCTTATTTGGATTCTGTTTATCTTATTTAAGTCTTAGAGTTAGGTGTTTGGTGGGGGGAGGTGGCTTAGTTCAGGTCAGGTTTAGAACTTTTGAATATTTTCCAATCGCCTGAAGAAACCACTCATGGTAGAAACCTGGGTAGCGGGATAACTCGTTTATATATATTAGAAAATAAAAACGAAGAAAACATGATTTTTTTAAAAATCATATCACCCTAGCAAGGCATGATACTGCCACTGTTTTGCAGGGGGTTACATAGGAGAACAGTTATAAGAATATACCAGGTGCTGTTAGCGTTCACGGATGTGCGTTGTGGTGCGGTGGATGTCGGCTTGGAGGGGGAAATCGGTGAGCCGAGTTCCAATTTCAGTCGAGCACACTGCACTCACTTGCGCACTAGTACCCTTGGGAAAGGTATTAATCCGTCCGTTCCCTCCAGTTATGGGTTAAATAACAGGGTAGGACTTGGGACCCTGCCCTTAAACAAATCCCAATGAGACTTTCTCCGTCAGGGAGGAAGCCGGCTCAACCCGACCAGGGTGAATGCTGCATACATACATACATACATAGTTATAAGAATAGGGGACAGGTTATAGAGGGTGTTAGGAAGTGGGTAAGAGAAGGATGAGAATACTGATAAGAGTGGAGTGGTCAGTGAAAGGAGCATGAGAGAGAGAGAGGATGCAGGTTAGAGAGATCGGAGATGACTATTGACTTTACATTTAAATTCTTGGAGATTATAGCTGCCGAGGAAGCAAGTAAATAGAAAGGAATTCCACAAGCGGAAACTGCGAGAAAAGAAGCTAACAGAGTAGAATTTGCGTTTACATTTTATTGGTTTAACATTAAAAGGGTGAGACCTAGTGGCTAACCTTGTAGCTCGAGTAAATTCATATATAGGGAGCATCGGGGAGCTAAGTTCATCGGAGCAGAAACCGTGAAAGTATTTGTAGAAGAGACACAGGGAAACCACATTGCGCCGGTGAGAAAGTGACTGTATCTGAGCTGCCAAGTCGGGATCGATCTATTATATTCTCCGTTAAATTTTGTCAAGGACGCCTAGGTGGATAGCAGGAGCTATCGACCAGATATGGCAGAAGTATTCAATGCACGGGCGGATGGTAGATTTATATATGTGTGCAGGATATTTGAAATCAAAACTTAAAGCCAAATATTTACGGTAGTATAATGGAACTAAAAGAAAAAAAATGTTCATCTTTTAAAGAGGATTAGATAGAATAAATCTTTAAAACTTAATCTGATTTAATATTAACCACCCCCACCCCAGTAAAAACCGGTTTCTTCATACCCGCAGTAACATCGGAACTCCTATATGACAGTAAATGTAGAACAATAGTCTTACAAGAGACGCAGTAACAGAGATGTGACCTTACAGAAAGACAAAAATACCATAGACTCAACATGTGAGTAACGAAGTTCGGGGATGGGTGGAAACAAAAAGAAGCAGGAAGAGTAAATTCTTAGAGCAAATTATGAGGAAAGACGGTTTGGAGAACTTTACACTCAAGACATTGAAAGCAAGATGGACGAAGGAAAGCAGCGCACAATGTACCTAAGCTTGTGTCACATGTTGGCAGAAAATGGTGGACAGCAAACAAAAAACCCACAATATTTACTAACAGTTGCAAAAGACAGCCATGACCGCCCACATCCTGAAGAGAAACAACACACTTAGAAAATCCTCCCCCTCCTCCAACAAACATTTGAATTTTTAGCGAACTATCCACAGCCCTAACTTCATTTTGTGTCATGCCTAGGGACAATAAAGCAGAGGGTTATTTTCTAAGCGCAGCTTAGATGTGGCAGAAGGGGTAAAGAAAAGGGCCCAATGAGGACCGAATTCACTAATGGTAATGATTCTAGCAAGACAAGAATGCTAACCATAATACCATGTCGAAGTACCCGGGAAGATTAGAAGGAAACTGGGATAGGTAGGAAGACGCAACACAAATCCTTCGTAGGCGGATGAAAAACAGTTATTGTTCACGTATCCACATAGTATATTACGCACAAGTGCACGGCAACCAACCACCTAACCTCGAAACAAAGAAGCCTTATCTTAGGCACTGCTTACGTGGCACACAAGTACCCCTCGATACAGATATTTACTTCGACGAGCTTAGTTTAAGACAATGATATTGTTTAATGATATTGTGCAAGTCCCTTAATTTTTGCTTAGAAAATTCAGTACCCGATACCCAGAATTTTACCAGAGCCTAAAAACTGACCACCAGCACCCAAGAGAGAAAAAGTGCGCTACTCTCCCCGGCTACGATATCATTTAAGTCATCTATCTCACTAACTTGTATCCTCTCATCTTATTCCGCATCCCTCTCCTACCTGCTTCCTGACACCCTCTGTATTGTCACTCCTTCTCATAACATTCCTATATAACCCCCGGCACAACAGAGTCAGTAAAATGTCTTGCTTTTGGGCCACACAATTTAAAAAAAAAAAATCTATACTATAATAATGTGAATATAAAGTGGGGGACCAATTCTACATTACAATCAGTATATAAATTGATCCCTTACTTTATGGCCAGAGTCATCCTTCTCTTACCCACTTTCTGACACCCCTCTATAACCTGTCACTCTCATAACTTTTCTCCTTTTAGCCCCCTGCATAAGAGTGGCAGTATAACGCCTGGCTTGGGGCGTTAAGATTATAAAAAAGAAAAAAATACTAATATCCACGCTAACAGTTTTTTTTAAATTAAATTTTCTGGTGAACCATAATATTTTATTTATTGATTGAATAAGAGGAATCAAACGAGAAGAAAACTCATACTTAACATCAGAAAGAGAGCTGAGGTTCTTAGGACGCATGAGGAAAGAAGGTTTGGAAAAGCTAAGACTCACAGGACGGATAGAAGGAAAACGAGACAGGGGAAAGCAGCGAGAGACATTTGATAGGCTTGGGCAAATGGATTTGCGAGGGGGGGGGTATTAGAAAAGACACCGAAAGAAAAAAAAATATTAAGAGCAACAAGGGATAGGGGCAAGTCAATTAGTCAGTCAGTTAAGTGCCATACACACTTGGGCGATCATGTCTCAAAAGAAACATGACTGACTGAGCAGAAGATTATTCCGCAGAAGGTTGCCACTGCTTTCTGCGGTAGACTGGTTGCCAGCCAAGGCTATAGAACCCAATCTGTCCTGTTATTTTTACTGAGAGAGAGAGAGAGAGAGAGAGAGAGAGAGAGAGAGAGAGAGAGAGAGAGAGAGAGAGATCATATTATTAAGAAATAATTAGTGGGGGATAAGTTTATTACTTCATAACAATATAAAACCGATCCCCCACTTTATGCCCAGTAGAAAAGCTTTAATCATGTTTTCAAGTATTATATTCAGTCAGTTAAGTGCCATACGTGATACAAACTTTGGCGATCATGTCTCGAAAAAGACATGACTGACTGGGCAGAGGATTATCCCGCAGTAGGTTGCCATTGCTTTCAGTGGTAGACTGGTTGCCAGCCATGGCTATAGAACCCAATCTGTCCAGTTATTTGACACATAGCTAGAGGGGGAAAGAGATGTATTATTAAATATTAATTAATGGGGGATCAGTTTATTACTTCATAATATACAACTGATCCCCCACTTTATGTCCAGCAGACGCCTTAATCCTGTTTTCAACTATTATATTCAGTCAGTTAAGTGCCATTCATGATACACGCTTCGGGCGATCATGTCTCGAAAGAAACATGACTGAATGGGCAGAAGATTATCCCGCAGTAGGTTGCCATTACTTTCTGCAGTAGACTGGTTGCCAGGTAAGGCACAAACACAAACTGTCCTATTATTTAATCCATAACTGGAGGGAAGAGACGGATTAATACCTTTCCCAACAGTATTTGTGCGTAAGTGAATGCAAGGAGTTTAACTGGAATTCGAACTCGGCTCCCAGATTTGTCATTCAGAGTCGATTAACGAGAGAAAAAAAATTATTAAGAGCGACAAAAGATAGTCTATAATCGTCCACGTACTGAAGGGACATGGCACATGAAGAAGCTCATTGCAACTATAAATACCTGTAGAACTTCTCTATTGCATCGTTGTAATAACAATTCTAAGTGTGAATGCAGGTCATTATTCAAAGTAATAAGAGGTCACAAATGAAAGATTTAAAATTGATAAACCTTCCCATTTCACTGAAACAGACGAGAACGTTATATGCTTCTCAATCTTCATTCTTTCTCTTACTGAAGCCATTGTCTCGGAGATGTAGTTCCCGTCTTCCGTCAATACGAAATAATATTGGCATTTTTTTTTTTTAGCTATTGGCTGGGTGTAACATACGTGCCAAGGAACAAGTCTAATTATAATATGACTGGACTAAGATTACGTCATTCCTAAGCCTCAAAACGAAACCGCATTTTTTAAAAAACTACAGCCTGAGTTTTCTTAGCTTTACAGTATTTCCTTATCTAAAACTTACGAAGCATTAAGGCTGACACATACAGAAAAATAAAATTATACAAGAGTAGTAATACTTTCACGGCTTCTTCTACGATGAACTAAGATCACTGGTGCTCCCTACGTACGAATTGGCGCGAGATACTAGATTAGCAACTAGGTCCCACACTTTTACAGTGAAACCGATAAAATGTAACTGCAATTTCTACCCCAACAGCTTCCCGCCTTCTCGCACTTCCCGCCTGTGGAATTCCCTTCCACATACTTGCTTCCCCGACAGCTACAATCTCCAGGGGTACACTCCACCCACGTCTATTGTACAGGTGTAGAGGCTCATCCCTTGTTCCCTGTTCAGAATGTGGTTTCCGGCTTTTTTTCGAATTTTTTCACTTTTAGCCCCCTGCACATCAGTGGCGTTACCGCCTTGCTCGGGGCGATATGACAAAAAAAAAAAAAAAAAAAAAATAATAAATAAATGTAAGGTCAATAGACACCTCCTGACACACTAACTCGCATCCATTCTCTCACACACTTCCCATCTACCCAACCCTCATCCTCGGTATCCTTACCCATCTATCACCCTCCTGACACTTCCTATATCTAACCACTCTTTCTCATCACTTTCCCTATGTAACCCCCTGCGCAATAGTGGCAGTGGAATGCCTTGCTTGGGGTGAAATGATTTAAAAAAAAAAAAAAAAAAAAAAAAAATCACAAACAGGACTCAACACGATATGCAAGCAGGATAACCTAGTCATGGCTGTCGGGTAATTGTTACGAACATGTCACCCATACATCTGGCCACCTAACTCCCCAGACTGCAACCCCACCCCCCTTGATTATTATGTGTGGGTTGCATTTGAGCGAGAGACCAACAATCCTTATAACTCCAAATATGAACTGAAGGCAAAAATAAGTCGTCTGGAGGCTGTGGTTGAAGGCAATGGCGATTTTATTGAATAAATTATGAGATTTTTGTGCAATTTGAGTAAATATATATCTGTAAAATGAAATATCAGCATCATTTTTGAGTCATTTAGACGACGGCTTTTCCATTGCACCATCTATTTGGGGAGAGTGAGTTTTGTTTAACGGCATATCATGGGTTATTTAATGCCAAAAGGTGGGGTTTTAAGATATTTTTAATGTTCAGTTATAGTGAGAAGGTTGATTTAGTCAGATTTTGATGAAAATTTTTATTTTATTTCAAAAACGTAAGAGGTCTTCTAGTTTTGTATTAATGTTTTGGGGGTAATAATTTTTTTTTTCCTTCAAAAATGTATATTTTTCTTTAAAAGTATATATATATATAAAAGTCAGTTAAGTGCCATACGTGATACACGCGTTGGGCGATCATGTCTCGAAAGAGATGACTAACTGGGCATTATCCCGCAGTAGGTTGCCATTGCTTTCTGCGGTAGATTGGGTTCTATAGCCTTGGCTGGCAACCAATCTGTCCTGTTATTTAACCCATAACTGGGGGGAAGAGACGGATTAATACCTTTCCCAAGGGTATCTGTACGTAAGTGAATGCAACTAATTCAACTGGAATTCGAACACGGCTCCCCGATTTGTCGTTCCGAGTCGATATCCACTGCACCACAACGCACATACAAAAATACTTTTACAGAAATATATATTTCTGTAAAAGTATTTTTATATTTTCACAGTGTTTTGACCACAATTTGGTGGTTAACTATTTGCCCATAGCTGGGACCCTAACAGGTGCTACCACCCATGGCCAGGATGGACCTGAGAACAACAGCGATTAAGAGATGGTTCCATGCTTCTCACAACCTCTCAATGAGAGGCCTTGCTGCTGGATGCAGTTTACCGTCATACCCACGACCATTCGGGGAGAAAGACCCTTGTCCACGTGTGAAATTATTGTCAAAAAGGTGATCGCAATGTAGAAAAAAAAAAAAAGAAAAAAAAAAGGATTATAGCGTTGAGGAGGAGGAGGAGGACTGTTTTTTTTTCTTTAGTGAATCATTTTACATCAAGTAAGAAGCTTTCAACGACTGTCAACAAGTTTTCCAGTACGGTGCGTTGTTTACGACATGTCGAATTAATGAGTCGATGGAATCCGAGGAAGAGATCGCATAGAAAGTCGTTTGAATCCCATCATTATACTCGGCAGGCGGTGGGGGTTGGGAAAACTACCTGTTCTTACATATGTATATATGCATGCTCAGGAGATACCAACATGCTTTAGCAATTAGTAATTTTTTTTTCTTTAATCATTTCACCCCAAGCAAGGCGTTAACGCGACTGATGTGTAGGTGGTTACATAAGAGAGTTGAAGTATTAGGCAAGAGGAGAGTGAAGACAAAGACAAACCAACTACAGGGGGTGAAAGTGAAAGGGCAAGAGAAGGATGTGGACACAGGAGAGAAGATAGTTGCGAAGGTAGAGAGAAAGGAAGAGAACAAGATACAGGGGGGGGGGTGATGTAGAAAGAGCTGGAGTCACGTGGATAAAAGATGGGAATTAACTTTGCATTTGAATTCCTAGAGGTTATAGCCGTCAGGAAAGCAAGGCTATGGAAGGGAGTTCCACAAGCGGAAGCTCGAGAAAGGAAGCTGCTGGAATAGAATTGTTTGGTTAATCTAACTGTAAAAGGGTGGGACCTTGATGCCAGAGTGGTTGCCCGAGCAAATTCTTGTGGTGGTGGGGGGGGGCACCAGTGACTTAAGTTCGTCAGAGCACCATGATACACATGCAGGATAGTTGTAGACCTATGAAGTGCTTTTGTAACTTCGCAAATTTATTGGGTTTCTTTTAAGGAAATTCATAAGAAAAGAAAAAAAAATGTTAATATCAATTTTATTAACTAGCCTAGGAGCCGCGTCCGGTTGGACTAAGTTCCTGCGGATGGCGCTCCAGTTTTCACTTTTACCTTATGTATGTAAAAGTTCTAAGAATTTAGAAACAATAAAATTATTTTATTTTAACTCGACAGTCATATAAGGTAGTTTGCTCACATTTATTTTGAGTGCAATTATAACAAAGAAGAAGACCACCGCCACCCTTTATAAACCCTTCCCAAAGAGAATCTTAAGACATTAGGGAACCCGAACTATGTAATATTTTCGGAAGAAAAAAAAAATTATGAGCAACGTATCGTGCCCCTCTTCCATTTTAATTACGGTTTAATTAAACGACATCAATTGCAACGAAAAGCGAAATTAACGTTAAAGGTTTAAGAGTTTATTTTTAAACCCTTCTCTCAGTTCAATATTTAAATTGAACTTTATATGAGTTATTTTTAATGTAATGGTTGGTACTTGTTACTTCAGGTTGTTTAGGATTCGTCGAGATAAAAAAACAGACGGACGGACACACTGCACTTTTTTTAATAATATAAAAACATCTTTAAATTTAAAGACAGTATATGAAAAAAAAAAGAAAGAAAAAAAAAGCGTGTTTTTCTGTGTTTCATAGTTAATTAAGTGCCATACGTGATACACGCTTGGGCGATCATGTCTCGAAAGAGACTGACTGAGCAGAAGATTATCCCGCGGTAGGTTGCCATCGCTTTCTGTGGTAGACTGGTTGCCAACCAAGGCTACAGAACACAATCTGTCCTATTATTTGACTCATAGCTAGAGGGGAAAGATATGTAATATATTAAGTAATTAGTGTGGGAACAGTTTATTACTTCATAAAAATATAAAACTGATCCCCCACTTTATACCCAGTAGAGACGTTAATCATGTTTTCAACTATTATATTCAGTCAGTTAAGTAATATACGTGATACACGCTTGGGCGATCATGTCTCGAAAGAGACATGAATGACTGGGCAGAAGATTATCCCGCAGTAGGTTGCCATTGCTTCTGCGATAGACTGGTTGCGAACTAAGACTAAAGAACCCAATTTATGCTATTATTTAACCGATAATTGGATGGAAGAGATGGATTAATACCTTTCCCAAGGGTATTTGTGCGTAAGTGAATGCAAGGAATTCAACTGGAATTCGAACTCGGCTCTCCGAGTTGTCGTTCCGAGTCGATATCTACTGCACCACAACGCACATCATAGTTAATACATTGCGTAAAACAAGTAGAGCTTTTTTCGAAATAATATATAATACGTAATTATTCCTCGCATTTATTTCAAAATGAGCAGCGGCGGCAAACCAGCATGCACCTATTTATTAAGTCACCTGAAGAGGCTGTCTAAAAAGTAAAAAAAATGTTCTAATGTAGTTTAGTGAAGTGTACAAATATGTGTTCTAACAGAAGACGGAAAGTGCGGCACAGAGATCCGAAGGTGAATTGGCATGGCGAAGGAAGCATTCCACAAGTTGAGTAAGGTATTAAGAAACAGGAAAATTTCGCTAGAAACAAAGAAAAGAGTACTGGATTGCTATGTGATGTCCGTCCTTCAATATGGCAGTGCATGCTGGACAATATCATCAAAGATGAAGGAAGAACTTGAAGCAACAGCAATGTGGTTCTACAGATGCATACTCGATATAAAGTGGGGGATCAATTCCATATTACAATCAATATATAAACTGACCCCTCACTTTTTGGTCACAACAGTTTCTATACATTTGTATTCCTGAGATCCAAAAGCACAAGGATGCATTCCAGAAGTTGAGGAGAGTATTAAGAAACAGGACAATTTCGATAGAAACAAAGAAGAGAGTACTGGATTGCTATGTGTTGTCAGTTCTTCAATATGACAGTGAATGTTGGACAATATCTTCGAAGATGAAGGAAAAAACCAGCTGAAATGTGGTTCTACAGAAGGATGCTGCGGACATCATGGACCGAGCATGCGAGCAATGAGGTTTTGGAAAGGATGGAAACGAAAAGGCAATTAATACTGAGCATCAAGAAGAGAACGCTAAAGTTCCTGGGACATGCAATGAGGAAGGAGGGTTTGGAGAACTTGATACTCACAGTCCAGATAGAGGGGAAAAAAAACACGGGAAAGCAGCGGATAACATTTGAAGAACCTGATCAGGTGGATGACGGAACGAGGGTTGCATGGTGCAACAGGAGAAAGCGTGCTAAGAGCCACTAAGGATAGAAAGATGTGGAGGGCCATGATCGCCTACGTTCTGAAACGACAGGGCATATAAAAGAAGAATCATGATGTCTATTACTCTTCACACATAAGGGTTGGAATATATGTGCGACTGTTTGTTGATATACCTTGAATGATATAAAAATGGGTATCGAAAACAAATACTGAATTTCCTGTTAAAGATCATGTAAAAAAAAACCCAAAAAAAAAAAACCCTAGCTCAAGAAACCCTTGTATAACTTTAACGAAATTTGGCATTGCCCTGAGTAGGGAGTTCCAAACTAGTTGAGGTATTATGCATCGTTGAAGCTATCTCAGGAACATACAGGTTTAGAGTTAGTATTACATAAATATATGAATAAATGTATTTAGGCAGTTCGAATACTTAAAATATTTTTTTTTAAATCAGTCAGTTAAGTGCCATACGTAATACACGCTTGAGCGATCATGTCTCTCTCGAGACATGACTGACTGGGCAGAAGATTATCCCGCAGTAGGTTGCCATTGCTTTCTGCGGTAGACTAATTGTTAACAAAGGCTATAGAACCCAATCTGTCCTGTTATTTAACCCATAACTGGAGGGAAGAGACGGATTAATACCTTTCCCAAGGGTATTTGCGCGTAAGTGAATGCAATGAATTACAACTGGAATTCAAACTCGGCTCCCCGATTTCTCGTTCCGAGCCGATATCCAATGGACCACAACGCACTTTTTTTTCTTTTTTTTTTAATATTTTTGAAAAATATTTCATGTAAAATCGATTTGTTGAGGAATACAGACAAAGTGTTACAAAACTGGATAAAAAGTTGGATAAACTTCCGACTAATTTTTTTTTTTTTAATCTCAAAATTGAAATTGGTAAACTTTTCAAAGTTCAATTTTTTTTTTTTTAAAATCCGATTACTTTCTATTGTCACTCAAGAACTGCATGTCAAGTGTGATTATGTAAAGGTCTGGTACAATGCCGGCATTCCCAGGAACCAATTTCAAATAACTTAGGTAATATAACTTATGACGGACGGACAGTCTGTCCAGAAACTGCAGATGTTTTTAGTTATATATATATATATATATATATATATATATATATTTTAATTCAGATACTTTAATCCAAGCGAAAAAAGCAGGAAGGTAAATTCTAAAAACCCGATCCTAATTAATATTCAAAATTTTATTTTAATATTAAAAAAATGATACAGGAAGAGAGCTCCATGTAAAAATATTACAAAGCAAATATAAATTAAAAAAGGATTAATTCAATGATGTTGAATGACCATTTCGATATGAAAATCCCCACGGGGGATAACACATCACCTCAGCAACAGAAAAATCCTTTCAGAAATAAATAAAGTCATCCGCAGACAGATCTGTTTCGTTGTATCACAGCTCATCAGTACGGCTAGACATCCGATTGCTTTTAACCCAAGATTGAAACCCGACCGAATTGGCATCAGTCGGCGATTCTACCTCTGAGCGCTCGGTAGAAGGAAGCAGACTTTTAGCGTATGATGTATCATACGCCAGTAGCCAGTGTGCTCTCATTCACTACTGAATGAGCGATGCGTAGATGCTAGAGTAGCTACTCTTTTTTCAAAGTCTACCATTCTTCCAGAGTGCTCAATCAGGGTGTGAGAACGTATATATATATATTTCTCCAAGTTAATAAAGAACGAATAATGTATTAACAACGTTCAAAACAAATTTAAAACTGTGCTCAATATAGAAATAGAGCAATAAATATTTTTTTTGTAAGTTGTAGTTTAAAACATGTAAAGAACTACCTTTGTCACTGTCAGTTCTGGGTTTACGGCCTATCATGTTGAATACACCGGTTCTAGCTCGATCACCGAAGTTAAGCAACGTTGAGCCTGGTCAATACTTAAATTGGTGACCGCTTGGGAATACCAGGTACTGTAAGCTTATAGTGACGGATGTGCGTTGCGGTGCAGTGGATATCGGCTCGGAAAGAGAAATCGGTGAGCCGAGTTCGAATTCCAGTTGAATACCCTGCATTCACTTATAGCACTGGTGCCCTTGGGAAAGGTATTAATCCATCCATTCCCTCCAGTTATGGGTTAAATAACAAGGGTAGGACATGGAGACCCTGCTCTTAAAAACAAATCCCAATGAATCGTGAAAAGAAAAATGTAAAAAATAACCTTACCCCAAAATCATTGGTTATGACCTTAAAATGATCCCATAAGGATTGATAGGTCGTTAAGCCTCAAAAACAAACAAAACTGTCAGTTCTCTACCTTCGGGCGGAGAGCGCTAACCCAGTCGTGGTTCCGCCGAAGAGTAGAATCACGACTGGTTAATGATAGACAGGTATTTTTTGGCCGGGCTATACGGCCCGGAAGACCCACATATAACTGACTGTGTCACATGTTGCCTTAAGTGAGAGGGCCAACTAAATATTGTAGTTTAAAGTATGTAGAAATTATAATTTGCTACAAAATTGTACATTTTGTTTCGACATCGAAATTAAAATGTCATCAGGTAGTTAATAATGATGATATTAAACATTTTTGAAAAAGAAAAATTCAAAAATTTCACTTTACTTTTTGGAAAATGTTTGTACGAGGTAAAAAGGATGGAAAAGAAAGGACGACAAAAAGGGAAATTGTGAAAAAAAATGGCGGGGAACAAAAAGGAAGGAGAAATACAGATGAAATAAAGAAAAAAGTGGACACCGGAAATAAAAAGCAGGGAGGAAAACAGGAGAGAAAGAAAGGACTAAGAGAAGAGAACCGATGATAACGGCTCAGAGAGAAATAGACCCAAATTAATTTTTTTGAGTTATGCCTTCATTCATCTTCTCACAGGGCCTCAGACTCAACACGGAGCCCTACATTGAGGAGGTAGTACTGCTCTGAGTCAAGAGAGTGGCTGCTGAAAGACCCTATGTCTGGCAACAGGACTCTGCACCATATCATAAGCAGAATAACCCAGTCATTGCTGTCAGGCAATTTCTGCGACAACATCACTCCTTACATTTGGCCATCTGACACTGTGAGGCGCAGTTGAGCAAGAGTTGAGTGAGTTTTGTTTAATGATATATCAACACCTCTGTGGGTTATTTAATGCCGAAAAGGTGGGGGTTTTAAGATATTTTTTGTTAGTGTTCGGTTATAGTCAGATTTTAATGAAAATTTTGTTTTTTTATTTATTTTAGAGTGAGTTTTTTTAATGGCATATCAACACCTCTGTGGGTTATTTAATGCCAAAAAGGTGGTGTTTTAAGGTATTTTTTAAAAAAATGTTCGGTTACAATGAGAAGATTGATCTCGTCAGATTTTAATGAAATTTTTTTATTTTTATTTTAGAAAACTGAAAATGTCTTCTAATTTTGTATTCGAAACGTTTGCTGAGCATAAGTTTTATGGTATTAATTTTTTCTTCAAAAATGCGTTGTTGGTAATATTTTTCCTTCAAAAATGTATATTATAAACATTTTTATACTTTCATAGTGTTTTGGCCCCAGTTTGGGGGGTGTGGGTCAACTATTTGTCAATAGCTGGGACCCGAACAGGAGCTACCACTCCGGGTCATTGTGGACCTGGGAACAACAGCAATTAAGAGATGGTTCCATGCTCCTCAAAACCTTTCAATGAGAGGCTTGCTGCCGGATGTCATGTCGAGGTGCGTATGCTCTACGGATTTCGTGTGATGTAAACATTGGAACTGTAAAAGATATTTTCAGATTTGGTTTGTGCTACAGCTCTTCAGACGGTCAAAAAATGCTTTGGGATATTTTGTCAGGGTGATTTTAACCTCAACTACCCACAACACTCCGGGTGATCTTCTGACGCTGACAGACTGTCTTATCAGAGAGAATAAACTGATGAGTGACGAAAGATGTGCCAAGTGTTTGGAAACTGATATCTCAAATGCCTTTCGCCATTTGAAGAAACTATATTTCCTTTTCAAATATGACACACTAGCAGTATAGCCCGGCGTTATTCGGGTGTAATGAAAGATTTAAAACTAGTCCATGCTCCTGGAGCTCAGACTCTTTGGACGTTGGCACGAAAGACTAAAAAGCAATAGTTGTTTCCAGTTAAAGCGAAACCGTAGACTGAAAAAAAATGAATGGATGTAAATCAAATTTTGATTTCCTGGTATCGATATCAAATACGTTTTTTTCGTCGTAAACTGAATTTTGAAGGCTACGTAAGTACTCTGAGTAAATGGTATCATGTCTGAGATTAAGAACTACAATTATATCTACTTAGAGCCAAACCCGAAGCAAAAAATAAAAGGGCTTGGAAAAAAAAAAAAAAAAATACAGACATACAGGCAGATAGACAAACACACACACACAAACATCTTGCCTTATATATATATAATCGATTTTCTGCACTATTGTAGTAACTGCAACCTTGAAACTTCTGAATATCGTTTCTTATGTTTGTCTATGAGTGAATCAAATTTGATACAAATCGGACCACTCCTATAACCCGATTTTTTCGATTTTCGATATTTATCGGGGGGGGGGGGGGGGGGTACCTCGACACAAAACCTAGCTAAGAACACTCGCAAATAGTACAACTGTGCAAAGTTTCAAGAAAATCGGTTCAGCCGCTTCGGAGTCTATAGGTAACGGACACACAAAGTTCCATTTATAAATAAGTTTAGATTCGATTTAGATTCTTTCAGGGAACAGAACAAGCTCAAGTCTGTTTCTGCAGTGATTTCTTTAAGTTGCCTCCAAATAAACAAAAAAAAACAACAAAAAAAAACACAAAACAACATCCATTCTTGGACAGTGCTGTCACAAAAAAAAAAAAAAAAAAATGTATTGTTTATGAGATTCAATCCAAACGGAGATGGAAACAATGTCAATGATACATATCATCTGCAGGCAGAAAGATTAAGAAATAATGGCAGAATTACTAATAATAATAAAAAATCCTACACTGAATAACATCAATTATGAAAATGGTAACTGTGCTTACCGTGTTCTGAACCTAACATACACATAATTTTATATACATATTTAGTTTCAAGTAAAACAAAAGTCATTCTTGATAACTGCTAAATGAATAACCGAAAGCCCTCGAAAATAAAAAAAAATCTGAACAATTTTTATATAATTCGAGTTCTGAAAAGAAAAAATTAAACCCATGAAAAATTATGAAAAAAAAAAGAAAAACTTTATACCTTGTCATTTTCAATGAAATATATAAGACAGCAAAAAAAAAAAAAAAAAAAAATTCGTTATATGTAAGTGCTTATAGTGATGTGCGAAGATGAGGTAATTTCTGGTCGCAGTGCTTGTTGTTGTACAACTTAAAGAAATTATACACAACATTGTATTTCTTTTGAATATTTTCACAACAAAATACTATTAAGACCCTTACTATCTATAGCAGGGGTTTTCAAACTTTTTGACTTACGGATCCCTTTATTAAAAATTTATTCATGGGTGACGCTTGCACCTTAAAAAAAAAAAAAAAAAAAATTAAATTTGAACATCAAGCTCTTGCATGTGTAAAACAATTTGTATAAATTAAATAACGTTGACGTGTAATGGGCAATAGTGCAAGCTTGTCATTTGATAACATTAATAAGTAAAAATAAATATCCAGACATTGAAAATTTATACTTTGAATTTCACATGAGGAGTTAATCCGCCGACCCCTATCTTATCATTGCTGACCACAGTTTGAAAAACCCTGATCTATAGCACTTTGCTTTTTTAAATTGTTTGGGAATAAATAATTTATTTGGTTTGTCTTTCTACGAGTCCATTAAAAAAAAACCTCTTCCAATAACCACTGTGTGTGTGGTGGTGGTGGTTGGGGGGAGGTGATGTGCTTTGCACTACGGAATACGAACACACACACTATTCGTTCCCTATTCGAATTCCAACTGAATCTGCTTTTGTATTAACGCCCTTGAGAAAGGGCATTAATATAGTAGTAATGGGTCCTGTTGCTAGATATTTTGACAACTGGGTCATAGCCGGAATGCCACGATATCAAGAGAAATTATGGTTGCTTTAGCTTCCCACCTAAGAATATCAAAGTCCGAAATAAACGTCCCCGCAAACAATTCTATTTTTATTCGGAACACAGCTTATTTATAATTTTAAAAACTAATAATCCCAGTTATACCGTTCAATAGATTGCGGAAAAATGATTCTTATAGACTGTAAATAGAACAGCGTTGCTCTAAAAATTAGCGATATATATATATATATATATATATATATATATATACACACACAGACTGAGCACTCTGGAAGAATGGTAAACTTTGAAAAAAAAAAAAAACAGTAGCTACTCTGGCATGTACGCAACGCATCGCTCATTCAGTAAAAAAATGAATTAGAGCACTCTGGCTATGAGGCGCGTATAATGATAATATACGCGCTAAAAAGTCTGCTTTCTTCCACCAGAGGTAGAATCACCGACTGACGCCAATTCGGTCAGGTTTCAATCCTAGGTTAAAAAGCAAGCGGAGTCTAATAGTACTGATGAGCTGTGATACAGAGAAACAGATCTGTCTGCGGATGACATATATATATATATATATATATATATATCAAATTTGATTCACTCATAGACAAAGACATAAGAAAAGATATTCAGAAGTTTCAAGGTTGCAGTTACTACAATAGTGCAGAAAATCGATTTTATATATATATATATATATATGTGTGTGTATGTGTGTGTGTGTGTTTGGGATTTATTTACACGATAAACAAAGAACCATCTGGAAGCCGTTGATGGTTCTGCTAGCACGAGGCCACAAGTCATCGTGACCGAGGCTTTGTGTATCCTGGCCTTGTTCAGATTGTTGATAGCGCTGGATAACGCGCTCCCCAAAATTAAGGTCCGCTCTGCGTAGTTGCAGTCTAAACCATAGGTGGGTTCTGAACAAACAAATGTGCCTGAGCTGGCGCCGACAACGGGGATCAGCTAGCCGCTTTTGTAGACAGGCGTCCTTGAATACGAGTTTCCAGCCATAAAATAAATAAAAGTAAAATAAAAACAGAACAGAATTAAAAAGAATTTTGTAAAATATATATATATATATATACACACACTTAATTGTTCGAACTGTTTACCTCATCTTTGTTGGCATATTCCTGGCGTTTCGACTGTTGTATGCTCCGGCCTTCTTCAAGTCAGTCAGTTAAGTGACATACGTGAAACACGCTTAGGCGATCATGTCTCGAAAGAGACATGACTGGCTGGGCAGAAGATTATCCCGCAGTAGGTTACCATTGATTTCTGCGGTAGACTGGTTATCAGCCAAGGCTATAGAACTCAATCTGTCCTGTTAATTAACCCATAGCTGGTAGGAAGAGACGGATTAATACCTTTCTGAAGGGTATTTGCGCGTAAGTGAATGCAATGAATTCAACTGAAGTTCGAACTCGGCTCCCCGATTCGTCGTTCCGAGCCGATATCCAATGCACCACAACAAGCATAATAGAAAGAACATTGAGATTCGCCAAAAGATAAAAAAAAAAAAGGCAGTTTTGAAAGAAATTGATTCAAAATAAATATGACATGATTGGTAACTGCCCCCCCCCCCCCCCGCTAAAGAAACATCCGGCATTTACGGCAGACAATGTCAAGACCCACGGAATAATAGCGAAGGTCACGTCAGTGTTACTGACAGTTAAAATTTATAACTTTAAAAAATTAAAATTAGGATGACACGATGTTCATTGTGGTGCAGTAGTTATAGTCTCAAAACGAGAAATCGAAGATCAGAGTTCGAATTTCAGTAGTATTCGCTGCATTCAGTTATTTGCAAATATAGATATACTAGCAGTATAAGCCGGCGTTGCTCGGGTGTAATGAAAGCTTTAAAACTAATCCATGGTCCTGGAGCTCAGACTCTTTAGACGTTGACACGAAAGACTAAAAAGCAATAGTTGTTTCCAGTTAAAGCGAAACCGTAGACTGAAAGAAAAATGAATGGATGTAAGTCAAATTTTGATTTCCTGGTATCGATATCAAATAAGTTTTTTTTCGTCGTAAACTGAATTTTGAAGGCTAAGTAAGTCCTCTGAGTAAATGGTATCATGTCTGAGATTAAGAACTACAATTATATCTACTTAGAGCCAAACCCGAAACAAAACTAAAATAAAATGGCTGAAAAAACCAAAAAAAAACCCCAAAAAAAAACAGACAGACAGATAAACGGACACAAACATCTTACCTTTTATATGTATATATTATCGATTTTCTGCACTATTGTAAGAACTTCTGCACTATTGTAAGAACTGTAACCTTGAAACTTTTGAATATCGTTTCTTATGTCTGTCTATGAGTATCAAATTTGATTAAAATCGGACCACTCCTATAACCCAATTTTTTCGATTATCGATATTTATAGGGGGGGGGGGGGGTACCTCGACACAAAACCTAGCTAAAAACACTCGCAGACGCTTATAGTACAACTGTGTAAATTTAAGAAAATCGGTTCAGCCGTTTTGGAGTCTATAGGTAACTGACACACACAAAGTTTCATTTATAGTTTAGATTAGATTAGATTAGATTAATTATAGCAGGCCATTATTGGGTTTTATAGCCTTGGTTGGTAACCGTAGAAAAAAAAATCTCAGTCAAAAATGTATCTTTCGAGACATGATCGGCCAAGCGTGTATCACGTACGGCAATTAACTAACTGCCTGACTGAACAGTTTACTGAAATCTAGTAGTCGTTATCGCTCTTTCCATTACTGATAGGATTTTCTTTCCGAACATTTGATGTAGGAGGAGAAAAATGACATAACAGTTACATGTGCTATCGATTTTAGTTGTTACGGCTGCTGGCAGTCCTCAGCTGATGTTTCTGTTATTTGTGTTGTCTGCAGCGCTAATCCTCAGTGACGGTTGGGTATTTAACATGGGATTTCGGAAAAGTCATACAAAAACTGACCAAGCACCCCCACCACCTCTCAGGCGCCGGGGAATTACCTCGGCCTGCTCCCGAAGGAGAGGTACTGCCTAGGTGGTGGGGAAATCCCTAGAGCATGAGCTTTATAATGATCATGTAGATGTGTTGTGAGGGAATAATTGTCCCCCACCTGTATGTCAATCACACCCACCTCCGCTCTTATTAATTTTTGGCTCTTCCCCATTTACCCACCCTCCGCCTAGAAAGATTTTTTTTTAAACAATTTCACCCCAAGCAAGGCATTCCACTGCCACTATTGCACATGGGGTTATATAGGGGAAGGTAAATAGAAAAAAGTGGTTAGATATAGGAAATGTCAGAAGGAGGGTGATAGATGGGTAAGGATACCGAGGCTGAGGGTTGGGTAGATGGGAAGAGTGTTTGAAAGAATGGATGCGAGTTAGTGTGTTAGGTGTCTATTGACATTACATTTAAACTCCTGGAGATTGTAGCCGTCGGAGAAGCAAGTATGTGGAAGGGAATTCCACAGTCGGGAAGTGCGAGAAAAACTTTTGTATTTGAAATGCGCTGTGTTTTGAAATCACTGCATGGTGAATTCTTAAAATGTGTGATATTCATTTCATGAATTGGAGGTATATCACTCATTTTTAATGATGTGCTCATAGTTGAAATAAATTCTTTACAGTTGGACATTGAACATGCGCGAACGAAAATGTTTAACTAAAGTTATCGACATAAGATTCGAGGAAGGGAAGGAAGAGACGAGGACGAAGCAACAAGACAGGCAAACATGTTATGGAAAGATTGTAGATTTCTTCAAAAGCACATTTTGGAACGTTGTTGGATACATGCGTTAGGATGTGCGTTGTGGTGCATTGGATATCGGCTCGGAACGAGAAATCGGGGAGCCGAGTTCGAATTCCAGCTGAATTCATTGCATTCACTTACGCGCAAATACCCTTGGGAAAGTTATTAATCCGCCTATTCCTTCCAGTTATGGGTTAAATAACAGGACAGATTGGGTTCTATAGCCTTGGTCGGCAACCAGTCTACCGCAGAAAGCAATGGCAACCTACTGCGAGATAATCTTCTGCCCAGTTAGTCATATCTCTGTCGAGACATGATCGCCCAAAGCGTGTATCACGTATGGCACTTAACTAACTGACTGACTGTTGGATACATTATTCATGAGCCAGAGATGAATACAGATACAAAATGTCATACAGATACCTCCACAGATTCACAAAAAAAAAAAAAAAAAAAAAAGAAAAGAAAAGAGAAGAGAATCTCTCCACCCCCACTCACACACAAAAAAGGCAAATATTTCGTTATTTAGAAAAAAAAAAAAAAAAAATATATATATATTTTCAGAATCTTTCAAATTTATTTTTGTTCTAGCCAGCAGGTGACCATGTTGGAATTTTTTTTTTTTTTGCAATGGAAAACATTGATTTGTAAATTTTTACAAAAATGAGATTTTAATATTTTTAACGAAAATTCCCGGAGTTAGTCATAATTATTTTCGAAACGTTTATCCCCACCCCACGAACATGTTACCACTTATGAAATTTCGAGAAAAATTGTTTTTGTAGGTTTCTTTTTTATTTTTTATGTGGTTGTTTAATATTGATTTTTGAAGGACGTAATTTTTATATTAATTATAAGCCCAAGTCCTTGGAGAAACACACACCACATATATCTAAAGCATGCAATACCTATGGGTTAAAAGTACTCAATATCAGGGATAGAGCGTATGTAGATATAAAAGTGAACATTAAGTCAATACAAGGTGAGTGTTTCACGCTAAAAGTAATCGTCAGTAATCTGTCGATGAAAGAGTCGCCTCTGGATGTTGATTTCAATCCGCATAAAATCGATATGTGCGTTGTGGTATAGTGGATATCGGCACGGAACGAGAAACCGGGGAGCCGAGTTCGAATTCCAGTTGAATCCATTTTATTCACTTACGCACAAATACCCTTGGGAAAGGTATTAATCCGTCTATTCCTTCCAGTTATGGGTTAAATAGCAGGACAGACTGGGTTCTATAGCCTTGGTCGGCAACCAGTCTACCGCAGAAAGCAATGGCAACCTACTGCGGGATAATGTTCTGCTCAGTCAGCCATGTCTCTTTCGAGACATGATCGCCCAAGCGTGTATCACGTATGGCACTTAACTGACTGACTGAATATAATAGTTGAAAACATGATTATGGCTTCTACTGGGCATAAAGTGGGGGATTAGTTTTATATTGTTATGAAGTAATAAACTGATCCCCCACTAATTACCACTTAATAATATAATACATCTCGATATATAAATACATCTTAATAATATAATGCATCTCTTTCCCCTCTAGCTATGAGTCAAATAACAGAACAGATTGGGTTCTATAGCCTTGGTCGGCAACAAGTCTACCACAGAAAGCAATGGCAACCTACTGCGGGATAATGTTCTTCCCAGTCAGTCATGTCTCTTTCGAGACATGATCGCCCAAAGCGTGTATCACGTATGGCACTTAACTGACTAACTGAATATAACAGTTGAAAACATGATAAAGGCTTCCACTGGGCATAAAGTGGGGGATCAGTTTTTTATTGTTATGAAGTAATAAACTGATCCCCCACTAGTTACTTAATAATATAATACATTTCTTCCCCCTCCAGCTATGAGTCAAATAACAAGACTGATTGGGTTCTATAGCCTTGGCTGGCAACCAATCTACCGCAGAAAGCAACCTACTGCGAGATAATCTTCTGCCCAGTCAGTCATGTCTCTTTCGAGACATGATCGCCCAAGCGTGTATCGCGTATTGCACTTAACTGACTGACTGATTTTACGTAAAGACATTGATATATTTTTAGCTTTTTATTTATTTCTTTGAGGTCACGTTATGGTCTCTAAAATAATTATTTTAAAAAATTTTTAACCACCCCATTTATTAGATATCGTTATTTTGTTCACCTTCAATCTAGCAAGCATCCATTACTTTTTATTTGGTACTCAAAGTGTACTCAGGTAGCAGCAGAGAGTTTTTGTGCCTTTTTCACTTTTTGACTGTGGCTAATAGGAACATTCTTCCGGGTACGGGTACACACACACGATATTCTTTAAATAAATACTTTCACGATCAGGTTGTTGGCTACCTGCCACCAGCACCGGCGATAATGTTCAGTTGAAAGTAGAGATGTCGAACACCGATTTGAAAAGCGAAAACCTCAAGCAAAAAGAGGAACCACAACATCACTTTAGCTTTGTTAAATTATGCAAAACGCGTGCATTATGCAAATCGTCACTAAGTGTTGCAGAAAATCATTCAAAACGCTCACTCACACAAGCAAATTGTCACTGCAAATAAAATTAGAAGAAAAAAGAAATCACAGCGATTTCGACGCACTTACAAAAGCCAAAAAGTTATTTTTAAAAAAGAACGAAATCATTTTTGCCAATCAATACAGAGGTTACGTACTAGAAAAAAAATAAAATAAAAAAAACGGAAAACAAAAACATGATTTAACAGATCGCAGATAAGCATTTAATATATTCAAAGAATGGAGTAATGCATAAAAAACCCACGCGTTAAAAAAGAATTATTTCTTTACTATAGACACAAATCAAACTGAAATACACATCGATAGGATTAGAGAGTCAATTCACAGCCTACAACGATATTCTTTGAACTTAAACATAAGAAATTATTTTACAGACATGTTATCATAATTCTGTGTCCATACATAGTTACAAAAAATATGTTTAAAAATCTTAAAAATGCATATCCACGGCTCGATAGGAAGAGGGTTTTGTAGCCATCTCACTTTTTTCTGGAACAGAAAAAGAGACAAAAAAATTGTCTAAATCTACGATAAGAATAAGCGTCATTTGTTTAAAAGTTATTACCATTAAAAAGGAAAGGTATCTCTCTACACAATATGCATAGCCACGGTGCTTTAGGAATAGAGTTCTATCACCTTTAAGTTGCAGGAATTGAAGGCAAAATTTGTCTTGCTCTCAATCTATGAACCGTGTCATTTTTATCTAAACGCATTGGCATTAACAAAAATTAGAAATTCTTAAGCCAAAAACAAAAAAGTCGTAAATGCAGGAGAAAAAAAAACTATTAGGTTCTACTTCAGAAATTAAGTACAAGTGGGGGGGGGGGAAAAATACAGTCAGATAATAGATCAAAAAAATTAAAAACCAATATCTGATTTGATTTCGGCTCACAACATCTAAAAAACGTACCCGATGGGATAAAAAGATACCCAGGTGAACTAAACACTGCGTTGGAAAAAAAGAAAAAAAAAAAAAAGGCTAGTTAAATCCCTGGTTTTAAAAGTAACATCGAAAGTTTGGAACGTCCCTACACCACCAATTTCCTTAAAAAAAAAAACAAATTAATTTACACGGATTTCACCCTATACAAGACACAAAAAAGCCATTCGAGACAGTGTGGTTAACACTAAGAAACAGTTTGTGCGGATATGAGAGGAAGATAACGGTTAGTTTTTAAACTGTTCAAAATTGTAGTGATCAGGGAAGCATCCTCTCGGGAGTCTGTTGCACAAAGTAGCGATTTAGACAAGAACTTTTTAATAAATTGCGCATCGTGAAAAAAAAAAAAAAAGTTATTGAATAACTAGCACAATAAGAATCACTCACACACACAATCGAATCCGATCGTAACATACACTTCATTCTGAACCATATTTCAATCGCAGAAACAGATGCCCTACCGATAATCATGGAATGTACACACAAAATGCGTACCCCACCCACGCGATTATGAATTTGAAGATGAAGCAGTGTTTTTGTTTGTTAGGCAAATGTTTTTACTAAAAGTTATTAGTTCCTCTCTGATTCTGAAACATGCCGTTACAAATTTGTGATTTGGTGGATTAGCCGGGCTTAATGAAGATGGATTTAATTTGGTAACGAAACAATCACGCTTTATTTCGTTTCAATTTCAACAAAATTGAATTGAGTCTTCGTAGCAGGAGGAGGAGGAGGAGGAAAGTGCCAATCTACTCTTTTCGTGTTTACACATATGTAGCCCTCCACACACACACACACACACACACGCGCGTGTATATAGCAGCAAATACTCCCGTGAGTAGCTATCTAAGCAAATAGTTTTAATTTGCGTAACAGGCATCCATATGTATGCAAATACAAGCAAAAACACATATGTAGAGAAAGAAAGAAAGAAAGAAAAAAAAAAACGCACACTTGTTTGCCTGCACAAGTACGGGTGTATTCTAGTATTATACCAACCATAAAAACAAGAAATGTCAAAGGTACAGAGACATGATTTTTTAGCAAATAGAAGCATCCATACAAGTTAAGACAAATCGTAATTAAAAAAAAAAAAAAAGAAAAAACAAACAAACGAAATCTTTAAAGTTAAACGGTTGTAAGTTATACATTGGATGTCTTAATTTTTTTTTTTAATGACTAGTAATTGCTCTACTGAAGCTGTTTAAAAAAAAATGTTTCCTAAAATTTTTATTAAGGCTTTTAGTAGTAATCATTAAATTTAAATTCGCTGAAAACTAAAAATGAAAAAAAAAAAAAAAATCCTTAACCCATGCTTGAAGTCACGGTTATATATTAAAATGATTATTAATTATACTAAAAAATATATTGAAACTAAAGTTATTGAGAGTAGGATTGTTGCTTCTTGACGTTAAAAAGGAGTCACAATGCTTTGTTGTAGTAGTAAAAATAGTACTAGAGATATAGTAGTTGATTTTCTTTAGACAGGAGAATTCAGTTCCATTTAAAAAAAAAATTAAAGTGCTAATTGTCAAAATATAGAGATATATTATAAACAAATTTAAATACATATTTCTAACAAGTGAAGAGACTTGTTCACGTGCGTTTTTTCTTTTTAAAAGAACCAGTTTTAAAGAGGATTGTTGACGAATAGGCACGAGCACAAAGCAAAAAAAGACTCTTTTGTTATTTATTAACAGATTCTTCAGTTTTTTTTAGGCGCTGAGGAAATACGCCTACTTTTGAGAATATTAGACATACACACAAAAACAAAAATTTGAAACGTTAAAAAGTGAATTATTACGAGTGTAAGTCATAGAATTGAGGTAGGGAAATTTTGTATAGATTTTACAAATAAGTAAATTTTTTTTTACTATGTGGATACATGGTAAATTTTTAAATTATTTAATTTTTTTTCTAGATTATATATTAATAAGCGATGTTTTTAGAGATTTGAATGTTCCCTTCAAAACGGAAACTATGAATCAAGATTAAGAATCTCTAGATTAGGAAGAGTAGAAGAGAAGTCTCAGATTTTAAAAAGGGAGAAAGATTTCTTTGTGTGATGAAGGAAAAAGACGATTTTTATTTAAGAAAAAGAAAAAAATAGCTTTTTTAAAAAATGAAAACAATTAGAAATCCTATAATCAAAGCAAGAGGTTTCAAAAAGATGCTTTGGAATTAAGACAATTTTTTTTTGTATATGATAAATTTATTAATTCAGAAGTGACAAATTCAAAATGAAATTTTTGTATTTTTTTTTTTTTAAATGTGGACTAAAAAGCCATTTTGCAATCTGTAAGTTTTGGAAATGTGTCAATTTATAAAAAGAGAAAATATAGTTTTAAAATTACTTTAAAAATTTTACAATTTTTTTTATTTTATTTTATTTTTTTTTTAATTTTAAAAGTTTAGCCACCATTTATAAATATTCACAGCATAATTTTCGCATCGCTTTAAGTGAAATAATTAAATTTATTTTAATAAAAACAGATTATGGAAAGTACGCGATTATAATAGTGCCAAGAATTTAAAAACGTTGATAAACAAAACAAGTCCCCGATTTTGTGACCAACAAATATGATAACAAGAGTTTCGCCAATAAGTGATTACTCTCTCTGGGAAACACACATTGAATAAAGAAATACTATTTCCGAAGAGAAAGTGGATAATTTACACAAAGCTTTTAAAGATTAAGAAGACTGAGGTCAGTTTCCTTTCTTTTGGAGTCATAGAGCGAGGTAAGATGAAGTAAAAAAAAAAAAAAAAAAACACTGACTGGACAAAAACTTTGAGAATTTAAACAAAAAATTAAAATGCTATTGAATTTCAATTACGAGTCAAGTTTTTTTTTGTTTTTACTTCTATATATATAATCCATATTGAAAGTAACTAAAAGAGTGAAAAACCGGTTGTCAAAACAGATTTTCTTTTAGTCGTTACGAGAATTAACGTAACGAGAATTCAGTTGCTTTGACATACACTACACAGCTACGTAGCACATGAATTTGAAAAATAATTGTGTACATATATATATATAAGCTCTACAATTAACTATATATCTCAAATAAAACTGCTATTGCAGTGTTTTTTTTTTTTAATTTTAAAAATAAGTCATTTGGAGTTGTGACGCTTTCGTTTGCAATATATGATGCTAATTTTACACATATTGGAAGATCACGCATTTAAACAAAACAAGATCTTGACGAACTACACAGTCTCAATATTCCAATGCCGGTTGTTAAGAAACCAGTTCTTTATTACGCATTTACACACAAGAGATTTCAATCAATAATCTTGTAAAATGATAGGTAACCGTAAGTCACAGAATGTGTGTATTATAATACGTAGACGTTATTTTTTGGTAAAGTAATTTTTAACAAAAACATCTTATTTCTTTATTAAATTTTATACACATTTTTTTAACGAATTGAAACGAAAAATCTTAAAAGAAAACGTTTCTAAGAATCTTTATTACTTGTTCCCATAGGCGTACGTGGAGTGTGAGGATTATTAAAAAAAAAAATTTGCCCTGAAATTTTCTTTTCTAAGATGTCTTAAAAAGAAAGAGAAACGAAACCTTGGTAGGAAAGTTCTCGCGGTTTGTAGAACGTTAAAAATTTATTTACAAAGCGTGTGAACTTGCCTTCCAGCATTATACATTTTGTTGTTTGTCCTATAGGGGTAGGGAGTTGCCGCCCCCTACCCCCGGCCCTCACAAAACAAAATCCCAGAGTTTATTGAAATTAAACAAGAACCTGTTAGTGTTCTGTTATCACATGATTTACGCTTTAAAAACGGCGTTGAACCATTAGACAAAAATAGTCAGGATTCATTTAATGATTGCTTTTTTTTTTCACGGACCGATTCCTGCTTTATTTTAACAACAAAGCAAAGATTTTAGTAAATTTTATTAGAATTATTAAAACTTTTTTTTTTTTTTTTTTTTTTCTACTTACCGTATTTGGCTGCCTTTCCATTGTTGTCATCTATAATACGTATTGTCGGTATCTCTCCCGCTGGAGACGTGGGTGAAGAAGGTAGAGATCCGTAATCCTTGGCAGGCTGGGCTGCACCACCCCCTTCTTCACCAGTTTCACCGATGCTTTTGGTCGGACTCGAACTACTGCCCCCTTCGGCCGCAAGTGGCACTTCTTCTTCGTTGGCTTGTACCACGGTAAATCTCTGAGGAGGCGAAGACATTTTTTTGGGGGGTGTAAATGAAATTTAAAAAAAAATGGCTCAAGTTTTGAAAATTAAACGTTTATATTTATAAATATAATAGATAGATCTGTAGGTATCCTTGTCGTTGTTTCTTCTTATTTGTATACATTTAGATTTACAAACATTATTTATAGAAAGCTTTTAAAGCTGTGAGCCGGAGATTCGTAACTCTCCTTCCGCGTGCTAAAATTTCAGTGTGCTTTTTGTACGACTGCTACTGGGAAAAGCTGTAGTCGTAACAGCTATGGTCAGAGCTGTAGTATTAGTAATACTACGTAAGACAGACTGACGTAGAACGAGATGCTAGCAATGGAAGAAAACATATAGATAGGGAAGAAAATTTACATAGAGAATGAATGAGGGGGAGGAAGAAATTTACTTTTGAGAGAGGGTAAGTATGATTTAGAGAGGCGTACAAAGAAAAAAGGAGAGATCGATAGAAAAATCGCAATTGGGAAGAGTGGAATTGGAAAACAACTAAAGATGATTGAATGTTTCGATGAAAAACGTGAATAAATAAATAAAAAAATAACAAAGAAAAACAAATATTAATCTGGAAAGACAGGAAAATAATGTTTTCTTCTTCTTCTTCTTCTTCTTCTTCTTCTTCTTCTTCTTATTATTATTATTATTATTATTATTATTATTATGTCATTTTTCCATCATATTTCGATTTCTGCTTTGGTCTCACTACCAACCAAGTCTGCGGGGAGACCTAAGGCAGGTCGTGGCGTGTTGTTATGGCTCCATTTCATGTTTTTCTTCTTATTATTATTATCATTATTATTATTATTATTATTATTATTGTTATTGTTATTGTTATTATTATTATTGAGGAGCACTACATAAATTTACAGGTCCACTCGTAAAAAATCAAATAAGGATAAATTTCCCGGGAATAACTTTTTTTTTTTGTGCGTGGATTAGCATTCATTTAATGTTTTCAAACCCTGACATTTATTTGTCAGAATCGAAAAAATATTGCTGTTTTTTTTTTTTTTTTTTTTAAATAAATTTAAAATAGGGAACCTGTTTATAATATAAATGCATTTTTTATTTCTATTTTTTGGGTAAGTTGCTATTTTCTTTCGGAAGCAATTGCAGAAAGATTGGATGGGTGAGTAATTATTATGAAGAAGAAACGGATTTATTAAATAGGATATCCAAAAATATATATACTTTCTCGAACTGTAAGTCCTTGGGATGAAAATAAATTAAGAGAATCGTCATCAAGAGAAGATTAGAGGTTTTGAGGCGCGTCGAAAGCGCCTCTTAATTCTTCCCAGGTTTTTTTTTTTTTTTTATAAGCGTTTCACCCCGAGCAAGGCATGTCACTGCCACTACTGCGCAGGGGGCTACGTAGAGTGGAGAAAGGATGATTAAATATAGGAAATGTCAGAGGGTGGGTGATAGGCGGGTAAGGATACTGAGAATGAGGGTTGGGTAGATGAGAGTGTTCTGAGAATAGTTGGGAGTTAGTGTGATAGGAGGTGTCTATTCACCCTACATTTAAACACCTGGAGATTGTAACTGTCGGGAAAGCAGACTTGTGGAAGGGAGTTCCACAGGCGGGAAGCGCGAGAAAAAGAAGCTGTTGGAGTAGAATTTACGGTTACATCTTATTTGTTTAACTGTAAAAGGGTGGGACCTAGTTGCTAATCTAGTATCTCGTGTAAATTCGTGCTTAGGCGGCACCAGTGATCTAAGCTCATCGGAGCAGAAGCCATGAAAGTACTTGTAGAAGAGGCACAGGGAAGCCACATCACGCCGGTGAGAGAGTGGTTGCAGCCGGTCTGCCAAGTCAGTATCAAGCACGTTACAGATCCTCCTTTGTATTTTGTCAAGAAGCCCAAGGAGAGCAGCAGGGGCACCCGACCAGATATGGTAGCAATATTCAATACACGGGCGGATGGTAGATTTGTATATGTGCAGAATAGATTCAGGTGGGAACCTGAAGCAGTAATCCACCGCGGTGGATAGGTAATCTTTGACCAGTACCTGGGTACTGTACGCACTCAAGTTCCCCACGTTAAAAAAGACCTTGTGTCACATCTCTCTCAAGTGGGGGAGAAGGGTAAATATTGGGAGATGGTTAATATTTATTGAATTGGCTCTGTGTCATACATAACTGAACATTTTTTTAAAAATCATTTCACCCCAAGCAAGGCGGTACCGCCACTGATGTGCAGGGGGCTACATAAGGGAGTTTAAGGTTTAGGCAAGAGGAGAGTGAAGAGAAAGACGAATCAGTTACAGGGAGTGAAAGAGAAAAAGCAAGAGAAGGATATGAACACAGGTGTGAAGACAGTTGCGAAGGCAGAGAGAAAGAAAAAGAACAAGATATATGAGGTGATGGAGAAAGAACTGGAGTCAAGTAGATAGGAGATGGGAATTGACACTGCATTTAAATTTCTAGAGGCTACATAAGAGTAAAAGTTCAGACAGGAGGAGAGTGAAGAGAAAGACAGACCAGTTACAGGGGGTGTCAGAGAAAGGGCAAGAGAAGGATATGAACACAGGTGTGAAGACAGTTGTGAAAGTAGAGAGAAAGGAAATGTGATGTAGAAAGGACTGGAGTTAAGTGGACAAGAGATGGGAATTGACATTGCATTTAAATTCCTAGTGGTTGTAGCCATCAGGAAAGCAAGTATACGAAAGGGAGTTCCACAGGCGGGAAGCGCAAGGAAAGAAGCTACTGGAATAGAATTGTCGCCTGCATTTGGTTGATCTAACTGTAAAAGAGTGGGACCTAGTTGCCAGTCTGGTTGCTCGAGTAAATTCTTGTGGAGGGGGGCACCAGTGACCTAAGTTTGTCAGAGCAGAAGCCATGAATATGTTTATAGAAGAGACAGAGAGAAGCCAAGTCCCGCCGGTGAGAAAGTGGCCGGAGTCGAACTGCCACTTCGGGACCAATCACATCACAGATTCTCCTTTGGAGCCTGTCGAGAACACTGAGACGAACAGCAGACAACTTAGGATTATTCGCTATCATCAGAAGGTTGAATATCGGAATGTGTGGAAGAATAAAAGTATACCTTTTGCATGTCTAAATAGAAATTTATTATTGGAAAAGAATGACATGAATTGGTAGAAGTTAATGTTCAATGAGAAACAGTATTAAGAAGTCAAGGGTATCGAGAGTTCGTAGTAGTCCTTGTAAGAGTTAGTTTATGTGTACATACACGTATGTGTGTATGTCTGTATGTATGAGAGTTTAATGTTGGGTAAGATTGTTTTCGAAGTTATTGCTTAGGGTGAATGGTGAAAAGGAAGGAGGTCAGAGAGAAAGAGGTCAGAGAGAAAGATAGAGACAACAATAGCGATCGCTTAACGTTTGTCAAGGGACGTGTTAATTATTCTCGTCCCATTTCTTTCTGACGACAGTCGTCTTGTTCCGTCTTTTATTTCGTTTGTGGGGCTCGGAAAGGTCACTTGGCAATTCACTCCCGGATGTGATTTAGGTCTTTCCATTAAACGACAAACATTTCGTATCGAGGTGTGAAATTTCGTGAGTCTTGATGTGCTAAGCAAAGTTTGTAAATTCGAGAAAATTCGTTTATTTCTAACAAATTCAATGAGTCAGTGCTTAGCATTTGAATTTTAAAATCTAGAACTTGCTTTGTTAACTACACACCATGGCTCGAGGTGTTGGGGTCCCAGCTATGGGAGTGTTCTTAGCTAACTTTTGAGTCGAGGTACCCCCAATAAATATCGAAAATCGATAATCGAAAAAATTGGGTTATAGAAGGAGTGGTCTGATTTTAATCAAATTTGATACACTCATAGACAAAGACATGAGAAACGATATTCAGAAGTTCCAAGGTTGCAGTTCTTACAATAGTGCAGAAAATCGATAATATATAATAATAATAATAATAATAATAATAATAATAATAATAATATATATATATATATATATATATATATATATATATATATATATATAAGGCAAGATGTTTGTGTGTGTCTGTTTATCTGTCTGCATGTCCTTTATACAAATCCATAATTTTTATCTGATTCTCACCAAACTTCACACAAATATTCTTTAGGCTGAGTCTGAGCTCCATGACCATGGATTAGTTTTAAAGCTTTCATTACACCCGAGCAACGCCGGGTTATACTGCTAGTTTCTTATAAAGTCTACTTCAGCTCTATACTAACGATTTCACCTAAAACTCTGAACTTTTATTTATCATTTATTTACATTTTCTTCTCAATAGGAGCAGATAGGTTCGCCTATCGCTCGGTTCACACTCTACCCCATTCTTTCGAAAAGGACTAGGGGGTTTATTCCTTCTTTCATGTCTAGGATTAGGCTTTCCCAGTCAGACCCTGCGTCTAAGTGGCATTATCACTTTGCTTGGAGCATTGAAGTGATTAAAAAATTAAACTTATTGTTCAGTAGACGAGGAAGAAATTTCAACCGGGAAATAATGGAACATTAAATATATACATTTGTATAAAATATTTTGTTAATTTAAAATGTCTTAAATATATACATTTATTAAATGTATAAATTTGTTTAAATGGGACAGGCTAGCCTCCCAGAGAGTAAAATACTACGCCTCCTTGGCCTTACACTCTCGGCGGACCTCAAATGGAATGACTATATTGAATCCATTGCCAAATCTGCTGCTATGAAAGTGGGCTCCCTGTGCAGGGCCCGGAAATTTTTCCCCCCTGAAACTATTCTGCACATATACAAATCTACCATCCGCCCGTGTATTGAATATTGCTGCCATATCTGGTCGGGTGCCCCTGCTGCTCTCCTTGGGCTTCTTGACAAAATACAAAGGAGGATCTGTAACGTGGTTGATACTGACTTGGCAGACCGGCTGCAGCCGCTCTCACACCGGCGTGATGTAGCTTCCCTGTGCCTCTTCTACAAGTACTTTCATGGCTTCTGCTCCGATGAGCTTAGATCACTGGTGCCGCCTAAGCACGAATTTACACGAGATACTAGATTAGCAACTAGGTCCCACCCTTTTACAGTTAAACAAATAAGATGTAACCGTAAATTCTACTCCAACAGCTTCTTTTCTCGCGCTTCCCGCCTGTGGAACTCCCTTCCACAAGTCTGCTTTCCCGACAGTTACAATCTCCAGGTGTTTAAATGTAGGGTCAATAGACACCTCTTATCACACTAACTCCCAACTATTCTCACAACACTCTCATCTACCCAACCCTCATTCTCGGTATCCTCACCCGCCTATCACCCACCCTCTGTTATTTCCTATATTTAATCAGCCTTTCTCCACTCTATGTAGCCCCCTGCACAGTAGTGGCAGTGACATGCCTTGCTCGGGGTGAAACGCTTATAAAAATATATATATATATATATATATATATATATATATTATCGATTTTCTGCACTATTCTAAGAACTGCAACCTTGAAACTTCTGAATATCGTTCCTTATGTCTTTGTCTTTGAGTGTATCAAATTGGATTAAAATCGGACCACTCCTTCTATAACCCGATTTTTTCGATTATCGATTTTCGATATTTATCGGGGGTACCTTGACACAAAACCTAGCTAAGAACACTCCCAGACGTTTATAGTACAACTGTGTAAATTTTCAAGAAAATCTGTTCAGCCGTTTCGGAGTCTATAGGTAACGGACATACACAGACACAGACACACACACACAAACACACACACACACACACACACACACACACACACACACACACAAAGTTTCATTTATAAATAAGTTTAGATAAGTTTAGATAGATTATATGTCAAATTTTTTTTCCCCAAAAACTTTTTTCTAATAATTTCATCCCATTTATTTAAACCAAAAATCGCTATGATTGAGATGAGATGAATTTTTTATTTTTTCCTTTTTTCTTCCCTTTCCTTTCTTTTTTTTCTTAACTTACTTCTCTGTCAACCAACCTTTTCCACTTCTTTCTTTCTTTATCTTTTCCCTTCCATTTCTTAGAGCCAAACAAGGCTAAATTTTAACTTACAACTCTTAACTCAGTTTAAAATTAAGGTTTTCCAAAAATCTAAAAATAGACATTGATTTCTGTCCACTTTCTTATTAATCCCACCCCTTTAATTTTTCTGTGATGTATATATATATTTTTAACTTCCACCAAAGAAGTTGCCGATGATGCGTGAAATTTCTCTTTGGGATTTCATGTAAAAATGGCCATAAAACTTATTTGAACATCGAAATTTATTATATATATATATATATATATATATAGCATAGTGATAATCCACGTATACTGTCTTAATATGTATAGGAAAGAATATTAAAAGGTTTTGAGTTTGAAAATGTGTTTTTTTTTACAGTATTTGTTTATTTGTACTATTATATTTTATATTTCAGACTGCCCTCGGTCCTTCATCAGAAACGAATGATTTTAAAATTTGAATTAGTAACGTATTTCGCGAGATTTCACGAGAGCGTCAGTGAAGAGTTTGTTTACATCAGGTGACGCGTTTGTGGAGAGAGTTTTTGTTTTTACATCAAGTGACGTTGAAAGCGACAGATTTTTAAAAAATTATCTTTGTAAACGTAAACCTATCTTTAATAATGCTTGTAAATTTGTTTTAGATTAAAAAAAAATTTAATTGTATCTAAAAAAGTTTTAAAAATATTTTCAAATGTATCTAAAAACGTTTAGTTATTGAAGTATTTGTAAAGATTCAAAGCACCTAAGTCCATATTTAACCCTAGCTTGTGTGAAAATCCAGTATTTTTCTTTCTTTCTGCGTGCGTATGTAGAACTAAAATTGGAGTCTATTAGTAAACATTTGCAATTTTCTAAGGTGTGACCCGGTTGATTGAAATGTGCTCCTACTGGGGAACATTGATTATTTTGGTGTATATTAAGTTTGTGATTATTGAAGCGAAATCTAAAGCTATTACCGGATTCGTCAATATCTCCACTATTGGGACATATTGAACAAAAGAGGACGTATATAATGTTTTCGCTGTCACAAGTGAGGCGTGGTGGCTGCAATTTGATTTGATTTTGGCGTTGGGTACAGAGAATATTGTGTCGTTTACCAAATGTTTACAAATTAGGCACCTGGGTTTCTGACATTTTAAATTCCCTGATAGGTTTGTGTTTTTTAGATATTTGTTAGAAGTGAGGATAGTTGATAGGTTGGGTGTTTGTTTCATTGCATTTATGGGTGGTTTATCGAAAATGTCTTTGATTTTTTTTTATTATTATACCTTTTGCATGTTTAAATAGAAATTTATTAATAGAAATTTCTATTTAAACATGCAAAAGGTATAATTTTATTCATCCACAAATTCACACCATCCAATAACCTGATTATTTTGATAAAACCTCTAAACTGTACGAAGTTTGGTTATGTTTGACACAAGTCGAATTTAATAAACATTAACAATTGGAGTAGATAGACTAAACTATCGCCCGGTTCACACTCCACCCACATTTATTGAACAGGTAAAGAGGCTCATCCCTTGTTCCCTGTTTAGGATGTGGTTTCCGGCTTTCTCTTTTCCGATCTTTTCACTCTTACGTAGCCCCCTGCGCATCAGTGGCGTTACCGCCTTGCTCGGGGTGATAGGATTAAAAAAAAAAAAGAAAGTCTGTTATGTATATTAATTTTTAACAAACTTTTTGAAATTGTTATGAACTTTTTGTTCGATCTAAACTTATTTATAAATGGAACTTTGTTTGTGTGTGTGTGTGTCCATTACCTATAGACTCCGAAACGGCTGAACCGATTTTCTTGAAAATTTACACAGTTTTATTATAAGCGTCAGCGAGTGTTCTTAGCTAGGTTTGTGTCGAGGTACCCCCGATAAATATCTAAAATCGATAATAGAAAAAATCAGGTCATAGAAGGAGTGGTCCGATTTTAATAAAATTTGATACATTCATAGACAAAAAAATAAACGATATTCAGAAGTTTCAAGGTTGCAGTTCTTACAATAGTGCAGAAAATCGATAATATATATATATATAAAAGGCAAGATGTTTGTGTGTGTGTTTATCTGCCGGTATGTCTGTATTTTTTCAGCCATTTTATTTTAGTTTTTGCTTCGGGTTTGGCTCTAAGTAGGTACAATTGTAGTTCTTAGTCTCAGTCATGATACCATTTACTCAGCGGACTTATTTAGCCTTCAAAATTCAGTTTACGACGAGAAAAATTTATTTGATATCGATACCAGAAAATCAAAATTTGACTTACATCCATTCATTTTTTTTCAGTCTACGGTTTCGCTTTAACTGGAAACAACTATTGTTTTTTAGTCTTTCGTGCCAACGTCGAAAGTGCCTGAGCTCCAGGATCATGGATTAGTTTTAAAACTTTCATTTCACCCGAGCAACGTCGGGCTATACTGCTAGTTTTTAATAATTCGATTCGGCATTAAATGACCCAAAATGGGTTGATACGCCGTAAAACAAAACAATCAACCTTAAATTCACACTTTTATGCGTACCCTGTTTTAAATAATGTTGGTTGGTTGTTTTGCTTTTAAGGCATATCAACCTCGGCGGGTCATTTATTGCCAACTAAATTTTCTATTTATTTATTGCTGGTAATACCATTTCTTTCAATTTTTTTTTTTTTGTGTAAGTTGTGCGTCTAGTAATACTTTTTCTTTTCGAGTATCATGATTCATTGGGGATTGTTTTTAAGGGCAGTGTCCCCAAGTCCTACCCTTGTTATTTAACCCATAACTGGAGGGAAGGAACGGATTAATACCTTTCCCAAGGGTACCAGTGCTTAAGTAAACGTAGGGTATTCAACTGGAATTCGAACTCAGCTCACCGATTTCTCTTTCCGATCCGTTATCCACTGCACCACAACGCAACGCACATCCGTCACTAGACGCTTACAGCACCTGGTATTCCCAAGCGGTGACCCATCTAAGTACTGACCAGGCTCAACGTTGCTTAACTTCGTACTGACCAGGCTCAACGTTGCTTAACTTCGGTGATCGAGCGAGAACCGGTGTATTCAACGTGATATGACCGTAAGCCAATAAACGAACGCTTACAGCACCTGGTATTTCCAAGCGGTTACCTATCTAAGTACTGACCAGGCTCAACGTTGCTTAACTTCGGTGATCGAGCGAGAACCGGTGAATTCAACGTGATATAGCCGTAAGCCTTAAATGATGTACCCCATTTTATTATTGTTATTGTAATATTTTGATAAGTAAAACTCAAATATTTAACAGCACAATTGGAATTTCCACAGACAGCTTCTAGTCATCGAACTTGCAAGGAGCTTATTTGATCATTAACTTAAAACTTGAAATGAAAAATAAAAAACATGAAATTTCTGTAGGTGATGCTCATTTACTTTCAGAACGTTGTCTTCATCTATCAAAATGTTTCAACTGTTCTTTGCAGATACTTGTTGATTTCGATAGTATTTTTTATTTTTTAATCATATCACACCGAGTAAGGCGATAACGTCACTGATGCGCAGGGGTCTACGTAAGAGTAAAAAGATTGGAAAAGAGAAAGCCGGAAATCGTATCCTAAACAGGAAACAAGGGATGAGCCTCTTCACCTGTTCAATAGATGTGGGTGGAGTGTGAACCGGGCGATATTTTAGTCTATCTACTCCAATTGAAAAAAAAATAAAAGAAAAGAGTGAAAAGATTGGAAAAGACAAAACCGGAAACCACATCCTAAACAGGGAACAAGGATGACCCTCTTCACCCGTTCAATAGACGTGGGTGGAGTGTGAACCGGGCGATATTTTAGTCTATCTACTCCAATTGAAAAAAAAAATAAAAGAAAAGAGTGAAAAGATTGGAAAAGACAAAACCGGAAACCACATCCTAAACAGGGAACAAGGATGACCGTCTTCACCTGTTCAATAGACGTGGGTGGAGTGTGAACCGGGCGATAATTTAGTCTATCTACTCCAATTGAAAAAAAAATAAAGAAAGAATGTTCACATGATCAAAGTTTATACTTGATCATTCCAATTTTTCTGCTGCTGTTAAATGTATTTTGAACTGCTGAAACCCACTTTAATCTATGGGTGTAGATTTTCCTGAAACCAATGCCTCGTCCTTATTTAGTACGGCTACATAAAAGAGTTAAAGTTTTAGGCAGGAAAAGAGTAAAGACGAAGACGAACCAGCTACAGGGGGTGAAAGAGAAAGGGCAAGCGAAGGATGTAAACACACGAGTGAAGACAGGTACGAAGGTAAAGAGAAAGGAAAAGAACAAGATACACGGGGCGATGTAGAAAGGGCTGGAGTTAAGTGGATAAGCGATGGGAATTGACATTGCATTTAAATTCTTGGAGGCTATATCCGTCAGGAAAGCAAGGGCGGAATGAACAGGTCCATCAGTTAATAGCCATACGCGATGCAGGTGATTAGAATAGACAGAAGATTTTCTCACAGGAGGCTGTAATTACTTTCTGCGGTAGACGGGTTGCCAGCCAAGGCTATAGAACCCAATCTGCACTGCTATTCAACCCATTCTGTAGGCGTCTATTTTTAAGGACGTGCGTTGTGTTGCAGTGGGTATCGACTCGGAATGAGAAATTGGGGTGCCGAGTTCGAATTCCAGTTGAATTCTCTGCATTCACTTATACGCAAATACCCTTGATCCGTCTTTTCCCTCCAGCTATGGGTTAAATAATAGGATAGATTGGGTTCTATAGCCTGGACTGGCAAACGGTCTGTCGCAGAAAGTAATGGCAACCTACTGCGAGATAATGTTCTGCCCAGTCAGTTATGTTTCTTTCGAGATATAATCGCCCAAGTGTGTATCACATATAGCACTCAACTGACTAACTGAATATAAGAGTTGATTAAGGCTTCTACTAGGCATAAAATGGGGGATCAGTCTTATATTGTTATGAAGTTAAAAAGTGATCCCCCACTAATTACTAAATATAATAAATCTCTTCCCCCCTCTAGCTATGAGTCAAATAACAGGACATATTGGGTTCTATAGCCTTGGCTGGCAACCAGTTTCCTGCAGAAATAATGGCAAATTACTGCGGGATGTGCGTTGTGGCGCATTGGATATCGTCTCGGAATGAGAAATCGGGGAGCCGAGTTCGAATTGCAGCTAAATTCATTGCATTCACTTACGCGCAAATACCCTTGGGAAAGTTATTAATCCGTCTATTCCTTCCAGTTATGGGTTAAATAATAGGACAGATTGGGTTCAATAGCCTTGGTCGGCAACCAGTCTACCGCAGAAAGCAATGGAAACCTACTGCAGGATAATCTTCTGCCCAGTCAGTCATGTCTCTTTCGAGACATGATCGCCCAAGTGTGTATCACGAATGGCACTTAATTGACTGACTGACTGACTGACTGACTGACTGCGGGTTAATCAACTGCCCAGTCAGTCATGTCTCGAAAGAGACAGGATCGCCCAAGCGTGTATCACGTATGGCGTTTAACTGATTGATTGAACCCATAGCTGAAGGGGAAAAAGGTGGATTAATACCTTTCCCAAGAGTATTTGTGTCTAGGTAAATGAAACGATTTAACTGGAATTTGAACTCGGCTCTTCCATTTCTTATTCCGAGCTGATATCCACCACAAATACACATGAACAGTTCACCATTTCTAAATTAGGAAAAAAAATCAATATTTTTCGATTCTGAGAAATGTGGTTGTTTGAGAAAGTTTCAATGAAAATTAATCGAACAAAAAAAAAAATTAACCCCCACAACATTTCTCTCCTTAAGATGTGGTTTCCGGCTTTCTTTTTTCCAATCTTCTCACTTTGGTTTCTTTTTTTTTTTTCAATTGGAGTAGATAGTTCTATCTATCGCCCGGTTCACACTCCACCCTGGTCTATTGAACAGGTTAAGGGGTTCATCCCTTGTTCCCTGTTTAGGATGTGGTTTCCAGCCTTTCTCTTTTCCAATCTTCTCATTTTGGTTTCTTTTTTTTTTCAATTGGAGTAAATAGATCTATCTATCGCCCGGTTCACACTCCACCCACGTCTATTGAACAGGTTAAGAGGCTCATCCCTTGTTCCCTGTTTATGATGTGGTTTCCGGCTTTCTCTCCACCCACGCCTATTGAACAGATTAAGAGGCTCATCCCTTGTTCCCTGTTTAGGATGTCGTTTCCGGTTTTCTCTTTTCCAATGTTTTCACTATTACGTAGCCCCCTGCACATCAGTGGCGTTACCGCCTTGCTCGGGGGGATACGATTAAAAAAAATACCAAAACAGCAACTGTGTCTTGTGTTATCCATATTGATGATGGCGATACGAGACGTTGTAGTTGCTTTAGTAAATATTAGTAGTACAAATAGTACTAAATTAGTAGTACAACTAGTAAAAAATAGTAGATCTAATACTGGCCAATTTTGTTGTTACCCTCGTAGCAGTAGCTTTAAATAGTTATTTTTCTGTTTAGCATATCCTGGTACAAGGCAAAAAGTATCCAGCACTTTAGTTAGAACCGAAATCAACACGCACACGTAATATTCAACAAAGCTTGCTTGCTAAATATTGTCTCACGAAAAGATGCTTTAAAATTTACAAAGTCTATTTTAATTTTGCTACACCACCGTTTACTCTCGCCTCGATCAAAAATCTGCTGAGGTTGACAAAGCGAACCACGCTACTGAGCTTGAGAATGACTTCCAGTCTGTGGTGGACTGGGGTAAGAAATGACTCTTAAATCTTAATGCTTCCAAAACGAAACTGCTATCTATTAGCCATCATAGACAATCGCTCCT
This sequence comes from Ascarosepion bandense, assembly GCA_037127315.1. Lineage (NCBI taxonomy): Eukaryota > Metazoa > Mollusca > Cephalopoda > Sepiida > Sepiidae > Ascarosepion > Ascarosepion bandense. Next base: position 272,854 of record JBBBDQ010002473.1, on the reverse strand, counting down.
ACCCACCATTAGCATGGATCAGGCTAACCTCCCTGTGAGTAAAACACTACGCATCCTTGGATTCACACTCTCAGCGGACCTCAAGTGGAATGACTATATCGAATCCATTGCTAAATCCGCTGCTATGGAAGTCGGTTCTCAGTGCAGGACCGGAAGTTTTTCCCGTCTGAGTCCATCCTGCACATATATAAATCTACCATCCGCCCGTGTATTGAATACTGCTGCCACATCTGGTCGGGTGCCCCTGCAATTCTCCTCGGGGTTCTTGACAAAATCCATCAGAGAGTCTGCAATGTGATCGATACCGACTTGGCAACCCGGCTGCAGTCACTCTCTCACCGGCGTGATGTGGCTTCCCTGTGCCTCTTCTATAAATACTTTCACGACTTTTGCTCCGATGAACTTAGATCACTAGTGCCCCCTAGGTATGAATTTGCACGGGATACTAGATTAGCAACTAGGTCCCACTCTTTTACAGTGAAACCGATAAAATGTAACCGCAATTTCTACTCTAACAGCTTCTTTTCATGCACTTCCCGCCTGTGGAATTCCCTTCCATATACTCGCTTCCCCGACAGCTACAACCTCCAGGAATTTAAAAGTAAGGTCAATAGACATCTCCTATCACACTAACTCGCATCGATTCTCTCAAACTCTCTTCCCATCTACCCCACCCCTATCCTCGGTATCCTTATCCGTCTATCACCCTCCTCCCGATATTTCCTATAACTAACCACTCTTTATCATCACTTTCCCCTATGTAACCCCCTGCGCAACAGTGGCAGTGGAATGCCTTGATTCTCTCAAACTCTCTTCCCATCTACCCCACCCCTATCCTCGGTGTCCTTATCCGTCTATCACCCTCCTCCCGATATTTCCTATAACTAACCACTCTTTATCATCACTTTCCCCTATGTAACCCCCTGCGCAACAGTGGCAGTGGAATGCCTTGATTCTCTCAAACTCTCTTCCCATCTACCCCACCCCTATCCTCGGTGTCCTTATCCGTCTATCACCCTCCTCCCGATATTTCCTATAACTAACCACTCTTTATCATCACTTTCCCCTATGTAACCCCCTGCGCAACAGTGGCAGTGGAATGCCTTGATTCTCTCAAACTCTCTTCCCATCTACCCCACCCCTATCCTCGGTGTCCTTATCCGTCTATCACCCTCCTCCCGATATTTCCTATAACTAACCACTCTTTATCATCACTTTCCCCTATGTAACCCCCTGCGCAACAGTGGCAGTGGAATGCCTTGATTCTCTCAAACTCTCTTCCCATCTACCCCACCCCTATCCTCGGTGTCCTTATCCGTCTATCACCCTCCTCCCGATATTTCCTATAACTAACCACTCTTTATCATCACTTTCCCCTATGTAACCCCCTGCGCAACAGTGGCAGTGGAATGCCTTGCTTGGGGTGGAATGATTTAAAAAAAAACGTATGAATAAAGGACAACGTTGTTATTCTGTGCGACAAGTTGTGTAGCAGACAGATAAAACAGTTCGAATTTACGTAGTAAGAAATCTTATTGTGTCTAGTATATTTAGAGTTTCGAAAACCCTCTTCATATGAACAAATTGGACTTAAAAAAGAAATAAAGGGCAAATAGTTAATCTGTGTGACACTAAGAGTAACACATGACTTAATAAATCCCGGGCCTGACTAATAAAACAACTTTTAGGCAAAATTCAATTTTATTCATCAACATAGTCTACTTCTGGTGGGATACACTGATTCCAACGCTTCTCTAACAATTCGATGCCTTTTCAGTAGAACGATTATTCTTTGGCCTCAAAATACACCTCAGTTAGCGATTTCATTTCTTCATTGGAGCCAAATCTCTTTCCCTGCCCCTTTCTTTTGAAGTCTGCAAACAGCCAGTAGCCGCTGGGTGTCAGATCTTGAAAATAGGTTGGATAAGAAAGAAATTTGAAGTGCAATTCATATAGTTTTACCATCATTGCAATCGACTTGTGACACGGTGCGTTTTCCCGGTGAAAGATCACAATTTCTTCTTCTTTTGTAGCCGTTTGTAGGCTATTTTTTCTTCAAACGCACCGATAATATTCTCTATTTATGGTTCTTTCTTTCTCAAAGTTATCGACGAACAAAAACACTTGCGTACCCCAAAACCTTGCCTGATGATGTTTGCGTCTTAGGTCGATTTGGACGGCTTTCACCTGCTGCTGTCTACTCAGCTGACTGCTGATTTGACTCCGGAGTGAAGTGGTGGATCCATGTTTTATCCATTGTCACATATTTATGCAAAACATCCTTCTTGTTGCATTGAAACAGTTCAAACAACGCTCTAAATTGTCGACTCGTTAAAGTTTTTGATCGACTATAAGCAAACGCGGCAGCTACTTTGAAGACAGCTTTCTCATTGACAACTGTTCATGCAAAATAGTGAATACACTGCTTTATGATATGTTCAACTCCTCTGCTATCTCACGCAACTTCATTTCATGATCGACCAAAACGAGTTTGTGAATTTTTTGTGGTTTTCTGGGACAACTGCCGATTTTGGGCGAACTGGGCGCTTAGCATCATTGGTGTCTGTACGACTGTCGTTAATGTCAACATACCACATTTCAACCATTGTTTTCGACGGAGCAGAATCCAAACAACACCTATGAGGCCACTGCTTTGCTTGAACAGTATTTTTTCTCACCAGAAAGCGATGCTTTATCAACACACGAAATTCAGATTTTTCCATTGTTTTGAAAATTTGCAATAGTAGCTTCACTTAAATAACTGTAATTTGTAAACTAATAATCCGACTGGGCCCAAATTTTGTCACGTGCCATTTGAGGGTTGGTACTTCATAAAATTTATATGATTTTTTTTTTATTAGTGGCGCCATCTATATGTTAGGCCTGAAATTTATTGAGTTATGTGTTATCAGACGAATGAAACTGTCAGAGCGGTCGTAGAAAGAGGAGGTATTAAGGAACCTTACTGTGTTTATATATTTCGAAACCTCTCTTCACAGGAAGAAACTGACTTTAGAAAAGACATCAAAGGCAACGCAGTTAGCCTGCATGACAGTACGAGTAACAGGCAGATGTAGTAGTTCGAGTCGACGTAGTAAGAGAAGACATTAAAGAATATTACTATGACTATGTGTAGAGCATGTGCGTTGTGGTGCAGTGAATATCGACAAATCAGGGTGCCGAGTTCGAATTCAGTAAGTACGCATTATCTAAACTTATTTATAAATGGAACTGTGTGTGTGTCGGTGTGTGTCTGTGTATCCGTTACCTATAGACTCCAAAACGGCTGAACCGATTTTCTAGAAAATTTACACAGTTGTACTATAAGCGTCTGCGAGTGTTCTTAGCTAGGTTTTGTGCTTTTTAGTCTTTCGTGCCAACGTCCAAAGTGCCTGAGCTCCAGGACCATGGATTAGCTTTAAAGCTTTCATTACACCCGAGTAACGCCGGGCTATACTGCTAGTATATATATATATATTTGAAATGAATTTTTGAACATTATTATTTTTTTTATCGATACTCGTATTTAAGTAGATGTTCTGTTTTTAATTAAACAGTATTATATATTATATCTATTGGCCTGATGATTTACGGCATTTAACTGACTGACTGATTATAATAGTTGAAAACAGGATTAAGGCTTATACTGGACATAAAGTGGGGGATCAGTTTTGTATTGTTATTAAGTAATAAACTGAACTCCCACTAATTACTACCTAATAATATAATACACTTCTTCCCCCTTTAGTTATGAGTCAAATAACAGGACAGATTGTGTTCTGTAGCTTTGGCTGGCAACCAATCTACCGCAGAAAGCAATTGCAACCTACTGTGGCATAATCTTCTGCCTAGTCAGTCATGTCTCTTTCGTGACATGATCGCCCACAGCGTGTATCACGTATGACACTTAACTGACTGACTGAATATAATAGTTGAAAACATGATTAATGGTTCTACTGGGCTTAAAGTGGGGGATCAGTTTTATATTGTTGTGAAGTAATAACCTGATCCCCCACTAATTACTACTTAATAATATAGTACATCTCTTCCCCCTCTAGCTATCAGTGAAATAACAGGACAGATTTTCACTACAGCCTTGGTTGGCAGCCAGTCTATCGCAGAAATCAATGGCAACATACTGCGGGATAATCTTTTCCCCAGTCAGTTCTGTCTCGAAAAAGACATGATCGTCTAAAGCTTGTATCACGTATGGCACTTAACTGATTGATTGTGTGTAGTATATTTGTTGTGGCAGGAAAAATACCTTTATAAGCAGAAATCGGACTTAAAAAAGAATAGGCAAAAAATAAATAAATAAATAACTGCATAATTTCTTGAATGTAAAATAATTGGATGTACACTTTATCTGCTTCCTTATTTTTCTTTCTTTCTTTGACGTGTTGAATATTTTTACAGGGGTAAACCTTTCACTCTCCCAACCTTCCACAAATCTATATTTGTTTTTTAAGACATAGAATACATTTCAATCCTTAAAAGGAGAGTACAACTGGAAAAATACTGAAAATCATGATAGAATAGGAAAACGACCTTCTGGCAAATTATCACCATTATGTGAAATTCCAATGAATTATAATGCAACCGACGTTATATATTGTGCAAACGATTAGAATTCAACAATGTACAGGTAAATGGTATTTTTTTTTTTAATCGTATCACCCCGAGCAAGGCGGTAACGCCACTGATGTGCAGAGGGCTACGTAATAGTGAAAAGATTGGAAAAGAGAAAGCCGGAAACCACATCCTAAACAGGGAACAAGGGATGAGCCTCTTAACCTGTTCAATAGACGTGGGTGGAGTGTGAACCGGGCGATAGATTGATCTATCTACTCCAATTGAAAAAAAAAATAAAGTGAGAAGATTTGAAAAGAAAAAGCCGGAAACCACATCCTAAACAGGGAACAAGGGATGAGCTTCTTATCCTGTTTAATAGTCGTGGGTGGAGTGTGAACCGGGCGATAGATAGATCTATCTACTCCAATAGAAAAAAAATGAAACCAAAGTGAGAAGATTGGAAAAGAGAAAGCCGGAAACCACATCCTAAACAGGGAACAAGAGATGAGCCTCTTAACCTGTTCAATAGACGTGGGTGGAGTGTGAACCGGGCGATAGATTGATCTATCTACTCCAATTGAAAAAAAAAATAAAGTGAGAAGATTTGAAAAGAAAAAGCCGGAAACCACATCCTAAACAGGGAACAAGGGATGAGCTTCTTATCCTGTTTAATAGTCGTGGGTGGAGTGTGAACCGGGCGATAGATAGATCTATCTACTCCAATTAGATAGATCTATCTACTCCAGTATTAAGCTGTTCTGGAAACATTTAAAAATACTTTGAGATTTTTTTTATAACTATTTCACTCCAAGCAAAGCAGAACCGACACTGGTGCACAGGGGTTTACAGTGAGAGAGAGAGAGAGAGATAGAGATAGAGATGGTAATGCTATAGGCTCTCTCCTTCTACTCTCTCAATCTTTACTACCCTTCCATTTGGCAAAGGTGAGAGAAAGACTGAGGAGAGATAGAGGGGAAGGAAAAGCTCGTGTAGAGAGTAAGTGACATAACGGACGGACTAAGTAACTAAGTAATTAAGTAACTAAGGAAAGAGAAAGCAGAATTATTTTATGGTTCTGTGAAATCCCATTGAGTTAAAATGCGACCGACGTTATATATTGTGCAAATATATTGTGCAAATATATTGTGCAAATGATAAGAGTTATAATGCGACCGACGTTATATATTGTGCAAATATATTGTGCAAATATATTGTGCAAATGATAAGAGTTATAATGCGACCGACGTTATATATTGTGCAAATATATTGTGCAAATATATTGTGCAAATGATAAGAGTTATAATGCGACCGACGTTATATATTGTGCAAATATATTGTGCAAATATATTGTGCAAATGATAAGAGTTATAATGCGACCGACGTTATATATTGTGCAAATATATTGTGCAAATGATAAGAGTTATAATGCGACCGACGTTATATATTGTGCAAATATATTGTGCAAATATATTGTGCAAATGATAAGAGTTATAATGCGACCGACGTTATATATTGTGCAAATATATTGTGCAAATATATTGTGCAAATGATAAGAGTTATAATGCGACCGACGTTATATATTGTGCAAATATATTGTGCAAATATATTGTGCAAACGATAAGAATTCAAGAATGCACAGATAAATGGTATTAAGTCGAACCTGAAGCTGTTCTGGAAACATTTAAAAATGCTTTGAGATTTTTTTATAACTATTTCACTGCAAGCAAAGCAGGACCGCCACTGGTGCACAGGGGGTTGCAGTGAGAGAGAGAGAGAGAGAGAGAGAGAGGGGGGGGGGAGAGGGAGAGAGAGATAAACAAAATAAACAAGGTACAGACGATGTCGAAGAAATGATAAGAGATGGATGGGAATCAAGTGGATAGAAGATAGCAATTGATGTTTCACTCTAAGCAAAGCAAGACCGTCACATTCGGGAGGTCGTTACCCTGAATGGCCGTACTCTATGCGAGGCGTTTCGGCGGCATTTATCTTGGTCTTCGTGATGAAGAGTTTCACAGCTATTTTGGTTTGCGTCGACTGAAGCTGCTAGCTGCGAGAGTGAGACCACGGAGGGTGCAGTTTACTTGGCAGGGTGAAGTGGGTTGGCAGTGGCAGGTCTCCAGGACTTGATGGTTTACCCTATTTTTTTAATCATATCACCCCGAGCAAGGCGGTAACGCCATTGATGTGCAGGAGGCTACGTAAGAGTGAAAAGATTGGAAGAGAGAAAGAAAACCGGAAACCACATCCTAAACCGGAAACAAGAGATGAGCCTCTTCACCCGTTCAATAGAAGTGGGTGGAGTGTGAACCGGGCGATAGTTTAGACTATCTACTCCAATTGAAAAATAAATAAATAAGAGTAAAATATTGGAAAAGAGTAAAAGATTGGAAAAGAGAAAGCCGGAAACTACATTCTAAACAGGAAACAAGGGATGAGCCTCTTCACCCGTTCAATAGACGTAGGTGGAGTGTGAACCGGGCGATAGTTTAGTCTATCTACTCCAATTAAAGTCTATCTGAATTGTAATTGTATTTGAGCCTGTCGAACATCTTTGTCCCGATTTTGACTGCCTTGTTAACTGGTTCCGTCAGTGGGCCGTCTCCGATCAGATATCCAGTTGTGTGATCACGCTGTTGAAAAAGGGCAAATGTGTATCTATATTTATTTTTGAAGTCGTAGCTCAGATTTCAATCCTTTTAAAACTTAGTTACTTCGTTCCTCCGTCCGTTACGCCACTGAAGAAAGATAACACACTTACTCTCTACACCAGCTTTTCCTACCCCTCTATCTTTTTATAAACGCTACTCTCCTCAGCCTTTCTCTCACTTTTGTCAAACCGAAGGGTTGTAAAGAGTGAGAGAGTAGGAGGAGAGAGCCTATAGCATTACCGTAGCAGTAGCAGCTTAAGCTGGTGGTTGTAGCAGTAATTGTACTGTACAATATAGTAAAAATGGGTAGGTTGTCGTATCCCGTGACCTAATAACGAAATGTCTGGCCTCTACACCCTTGACCATTACTCAGTTGGTCTTTTCTGTTTACAATGGACAGAGGAGCCATGATTTTTCAGTAATAAAAAAACAAACATTTTCTCTTTCAAAATCTCTCACAAAATAGCTTACAGTATTTTGGTTATGGTCCGTGCATACGCCATTTAATATAAGATTACAGTAAAGTAGCTTCTATGGACATTACTTTTATAGATATTTTAATAAAATTACACTCTGTGTTATCGTTATTTTATTATCAAATATCTTTATGTTTGAAGACGTTACTATCATTTGTAGTATGACAAAGTAAAATTTTTCCAGGAAATCATAATTATCCTTTCGTGGAAATTCCACGGGTTCCGCTAGTGCTCAGATAAATGGTATTAAGTCGAATCTTAAGCTGTTCTGGAAACATTTAAAAATGCTTTGAGATTTTTTTTATAACTATTTCACTTCAAGCAAAACAGGACCACCACGGGTGCAGAGGGGGTTTAAAGTGAGTGAGAGAGAGAGAGAGAGAGAGAGAGAGAGAGAGAGAATAAACAAGGTACACACGATGTTGAAGAAATGATATGAGATGGATGGGAATCAAGTAGGTAGAAGGTAGCAATTGATGTTACATTTAAACTATTGAAGATTGTAGCTATCAAAGAGGCAAGTAAATGTAAGGGAGTTCTACAAACGGGTAACACGAGAAATGAAACTGTTAGTGCAGAAGAGGTGGTTACATTTAACTATTTCATACATGTAAGGGTGGGACCTATCTGCCAATCTAGCAGTACGAGTAAATACATGTGGTCGGGGAATCAAGGAAAAAATACTCGCCAGAGAAGTTGCCATGAAAATACAAGTAGAAAAGACAGAGGGAAGCCACATCACGTCGGTGAGAAAGTGAGTGAAGGTGGGTTGCTAAGTCAGGATCGATTATATTGCAGATCCTCCTTTCGATTGTGTCGAGATGAATAGCAGGAACACACGACCAAATAGTAGCCAGACTAAGATTATCGGTAAGTTCTATCTGAATATCTGCAATGAGAATTTATCATTATCTATGGATATCGGCTCGGAACGAGAAACAGGGGAGCCGAGTTCGAATTCCAGTTGAATTCATTGCATTCACTTACGCGCAAATACCGTTGGGAAAGGTACTAATCTGTCTCTTCCTTCCAGTTATGGGTTAAATAGCAGGACAGATTGGGTTCTATAGCCTTGGTCGGCAACCAGTCTACCGCAGAAAGCAATGGCAAACTACTGCGGGATAATCTTCTGCCCAAGCGTGTATCACGTATAGCACGTAACTGACTGACTGATATCTAAACTTATTTATAAATGGAACTTTTTCTCTGTGTGTGTGTGTGTGTGTGTGTGTGTGTGTCTGTGTGTGCGCGTTACCTATAGACTCCGAAATGGCTGAACCAAGTTTTTTGAAAATTTACACAGTTGTTCTATAAGCGTCTGCGAGTGTTCTTAGCTAGGTTTTGTGTCGAGGTACACCCGATAAATATTGAAAATTGATAATCGAAAAAATCGGCTTATAGAAGGAGTGGTCCGATTTTAATCAAATTTGATACACTCATAGACAAAGAGATAGGAAACGATATTCAGAAGTTTCAAGGCTTCAGTTCTTACAATAGTGCAGAAAATTTGATATCGATACCAGGAAATCAAAATTTGACTTACATCCATTCATTTTTCTTTCAGTCTAGGGTTTCGCTTTTAACTGGAAACAACTATTACTTTTTAGTCTTTCGTGCCAACTTCCAAAAGTCTGAGCTTCAGCTCCATGGATTAGTTTTAAAGCTTTCATTACACCCGAGCAACGCCGGGCTATACTGCTAGTTATTTACTAAAAATACTGTGAATATTTTGGCCAGAGAAGATCTCCAATGAAGACCTGTTGAAGAAATGCAAGCAAGAGAACATGGGCACCATCATTACAAGAAGGCGGTGGAGAGGGATTGGGCATGTGCTCCGGAAAGATCCACAGTCAATCACAAGAACAGCACTGCACTGGACCCCAGATGGTAAAAGAAAGAGGGGAAGACCAAGAACGACATGGAGAAGTACGATGGAGAACGAGATGAAAGTCATGCAGTACTCTTGGGGTTCATTGACTAGTCTGGCCCAAGATAGGCAGAGGTGGAGAAGCTTTGTTGTTGCCCTACACACTATTGGGTGTAACGGATGATGATGATGATGATATATTATTTACCTGATGAAGTTCGGCGGGCACAACGGTCGAAACGTTGTGATAACAAAAACAAAGACAAGCACGCATGCAACTAATGTAAATACTAGGGACATCGGATCAGTTTCTTATGAACAGAAAAATTATTTTTAAAGGACTGAATATAAACTACAAGAACACATAATGCGTGGTCATCCGTAAAAGAAGGATCCTAAGATGCAAATTGGAAATCGGGTATACTAAAATAAAACAAGTACAAAAATTTGAATATCCGGAAAATGTTCTAACAGAGGACGGAAAATGCAACGTTGAGATGCGAAGACGTATTGGGATGACCGAAGATGCATTTTAAAAGCTAAGCAGAGTATTAAGAAATAGGAAAAATTTGTTAGAAACAAAGAAAAAAGTAAAAACAAGTACAAAAATTTGAATATCCAGAAAATGTTCTAACAGAGGACGGAAAGTGCAACGTTGAGATGCGAAGACGTATTGGGATGACCGAAGATGCATTTTAAATGCTAAGCAAAGTATTAAGAAATAGGAAAAATTTAGAAACAATGAAAAGAGTACTTCACTGTTATGTGATATCTCTCCTAAATGGGTGTCAAAGAATGTTGGACAATCTCCTCAAAGATGAAGAAGAGACTTGAAACAACAGAAAAGCGGCTCGACAGAAAGCTGCTGAGGGTATCATGGATCGAACCTATGGCAACGGAAAAGTTTTGGAGAAAATGGAAACAATAAGTCAACTTTAACCTAACATTAGGATGAGGCAGTTTAATTTTTTGGGGTCCGTAACGAGGAAGGAGGGCTTGGAAATCCTGACACTCACAGCAATGATTGAAGGACATAAGAAGGCGACGTGATGAGTTTAAGCAAATAGCAAAACTGGGTTGGGAAAACATAACAAAAAGTCAAAATTTATTAAGATACAAGAAATAGAAAGATGTGGAGGACCATGATCGCCTATGCAGTGAAGGGACACAAAACATAAAAGAAAGAAGAATAACCAAATTTTTCCACCTCTGCCAATCACCTTTCTTTTCCTACTTTGCACATGAACCATACTTTCTACATTTAAATAGAATGGTTTTCATTGCATGCCCGCAGTTGGTAGAGTAGCCGACCAGTCTAAGGCACCATTCTGTTCAGAGGTGTGGTTTCAAATCCCACCTCTACCAATCACCATTCTTTTTCTAATTTGCACATGAACCATACTTTCTACATTTAAATAGAATGGTTTTAATCACATGTACGCAAATGGTAGAGTGACCTAGCGGTCTAAGACGCTGGTTTACGGTATCAGTCTCTTCGGAGGTGTGGGTTCAAATCCTTTCTCTGCCAATCGCAGTTCTTTTTCTACCTTTCACATGAACCAAACTTTCTACATTTAAATAGAATGGTTTTAAGTACATGTGCGCAAATGGTAGAGTGGCTGACCGGTTTAAGGCACCAGTCTCTCTTCGGAGGCGTGAGTTCAAATCCTCTCTCTACCAATCGCTGAACTTTTTCTACCTTTCACATGACCCATACTTTCTACATTTAAATAGAATGGTTTTAAGCACCTGTACGCAAATGGTAGCGTGGCCGACCGGTCTAATGGTCCTGGTTTAAAACACTTGTCTTTTGGGAGGCATGGGTTCAAATCCTCTCGCTGTTCTTTTTCTACCGTTCATATGAACCATACTTTCTACATTTAAATAGCATGGTTTTCAGTAACTGCAATCGTTTGGTAGAGTGGCCGAGCGGTCTAAGGCGCTGTTTTAAGGCACCAGTCTCTCTTCGGAGGCGTGGGTTCGTATTTCACCTCTACCAAACGAGATTATTTTCCTGCTTTCTAGATAAACCAACTCTCATATTTGTAAGCTGAGATGGTTACGATATGACCATCTACATGGTCAAGCCTTGTAAGTATCGATTCGAGGCGTATGTTCTTTCCAACTTCTTCCTATTAATTTTTAATTTTCTTATGAAGAAAGCCTTATACATCTAATTGAAAGATATATGAGTTTGCTGACCATGTGGTATAGTGGCCTAGCGGTCTAAGGCGCCTGTTTCTTCGGAGGTGTGGGTTCGAATCCCACCTCTACCAATCATCATTCTTTTTCTAATTTGCACATGAATCATACTTTCTGCACATGAATAGAATGGTTTTCAGTATATGTATGCAATTGGTAGAGTGGCCGAGCCATCTAAGGCGCTGGTTTAAGGCACCAGTCTCTTCTGAGGCGTGGGTTTGAATCCCATCTCTGCCAGACGCGTGTACTTTTCTGCTTTCATACCTGTGGGTATTTTGAGGACTGCTTGACGAATGTTGTTCTTCAGGTTAGCCAGAGTGTTAGGTCAATCGTTGGAAACAATTGACTTCAGGTAGCCCCATAGAAAATAGTCCCAATGTGATAAATTAGAGGACCTTGCTGGCCAATGCAAATCGCCCCTCAAAGAGATGAGGTGTCCTAGAAAGTTCTGCTGCAAAACTGTTATTGACACGCGCGCTGTGTGTGCCGTGACACCGTCCGGCTAGAACCATACATCTCTAACATCCATCTGGTTCAGTGTTGGTAGGAAAAACTCATTGATCATGCTGATGTTACTGCCTGTTCGTTTTCTTAAAAAAAAACATGGGCCAACTATGCCGATTCGTGGTGACTTTGTTGGGTGATAATATTATGGATAGAAAAAATATATAATCACCCCATAAAGTTAGGGATCAATTTATGTATTGATTATAATATAGAATCGATCACCCACTTTATATTATCTATATCTATATATTTTGCCACTTTATTCCCACCCTAATCCAATAGAGACATTCTACATTGTTATCTACATCTATAAAAGTGACGAGGGTGGACGTTGTTTAAGTATTTGCTATGTAAATTCATCATATGTTTTTTATTCTTATTCCTTAAATTACCCGAATGAAACCGGGCTAAACTGCTAATCTACATCTATAAAAGTGATGAGGGTGGACGTTGTTTAAGTATTTGCTATGTAAATTCATTATATGTTTTTTATTCTTATTATTTCTTAAACTACCCCGGTAAAATGCGAATAACTGCAACGAACTTGACAGATATCAAGAATGAAAGCACAAAAAAAAAAAAAAATAAATAAATAAATGAAAAAATGTAAAGTGAAATTAAAACCTAAGCTGCAAAAATTAGTTCGTCTTTACTTTTTGATATCCCGAAGTTGTATCTTGACTCATTTATGTGTGTTTCATTCATTCATTTATTTTTAGTTCTTGGATAATAAACATTAAATCACTTTGGGCGATCATGTCTCTTTCGAGACATGACTGAATACACAGAAGCTTATCATGCAGTAGGTTGCCACTACTTTCTTCGGTCGACTGGTTGGCCAGCCAAGGCTATAGAACCCAATCTGTTCTATTATTTGACTTATAGCTAGAGGAGGAAGAGATGTATTATATTATTAAGTAGTAATTAGTGGAGGATCAGTTTATTCCTTCATAACAATATAAAACTGATCCCCAACTTTATGCCCAGTAGATGGCAAAATATATCCTTATGCCATCTAAAATGGTTGCATATGACTCATAGCTAGAGGGGAAAGAGAGGTATTATATTATTAAGTAGAAATTAGTGGGGGATCAGTTTATTCCTTCATAACAATATAAAACTGATCCCCAACTTTATGCCCAGTATGCCATCTAAAATGATTGCATATGACTCATAGCTAGAGGGAAAAGAGATGTATTATATTATTAAGTAGTAATTAGTGGGGAACAGTTTATTACTTCATAACAATTTGAAACTGATCCCCAACTTTATGCCAAGTAGATGGCTAACTATATCCATATGCCATCTAAAATGATTGCATATGACTCATAGCTAGAGGGGAAAGAGATGTATTATATTATTAAGTAGAAATTAGTGGGGGATCAGTTTATTCCTTCATAACAATTTAAAACTGATCCCCAACTTTATGCCCAGTAGCTGGCAAACTATATCCATATGCCATCTAAAATGATTGGATATGACTCATAGCTAGAGGGGAAAGAGATGTATTATATTCTTAAGTAGTAATTAGTGGGGGATCAGTTTATTCCTTCATAACAATATAAAACTGATCCCCAACTTTATGCCCAGTATGCCATCTAAAATGGTTGCATATGACTCATAGCTAGAGGGGAAAGAGATGTATTATATTCTTAAGTAGTAATTAGTGGGGGATCAGCTTATTACTTCATAAGAATAGCAAACTGAACCCCCACTTTAGGCAAAATAAATCGAAATTGCAACTTTCTGTATTTATATTTGGTATCTACTGTACATGGACACTGTAATAATTAAGATTCTTTAAGAAATATACATTTTTTCATCAAAAAATAATGGTGTATCCTTCCGCTATTTTTTTTCTTTTTATATGTATTTTTTAAAATTTTTATTTATTTGTTATGAAAATAAATAAAATCGTTGTGGTTGTGAGTGGGCCCACTGTGTCTCCTGGCAACAAATATTTTTAGATTTAAAACTGCCATTGACTTTTTGGTTTTAATCCAAGTCCGACCCTCATTCTACGATTTACAGCTTTTTCATTCAGTTTACGAGTGAGGTCGGTCTTTTGCAAACTGTTCATTGTCTTTGATCTTTACTTAATAGTGTACCGGAATAACCATGTCACCGATCTAATAGAATCTTTTTTTAACCTTGTTTATAACAAACATATCCGGTCTTCTTAGCTCAAAGACTCACGTATTTTACTTTTTTTTTTGTCTTTTAAATATTCCGAGGAGAGACTGGAATCTGTTTATATACCATTTATTACGACTTGGTTAAATCTTTATCGTTTGCAGAATTTACAACGTCTGTTGCGTTATTATTTATTTATTACGCAGAAAGTAATAGCAATCTACTGCCCAGTCAGTCATGTCTCTTTCGAGACATGATCGCCCAAGCGTGCATCTCGTATGGCACTTAACTGACTGACTGAATATAGTTAAAAACATGATTAAGGCTTCTGCTGGGCATAAAATGGGTGATCAGTTTTATATTGTTATGAAGTAATAAACTGACCCCCCACTAATTATTACTCAATAATATAATACATCTTTTCCCCCTCTAGCTACGAGTCAAATAACAAGATAGATTGGGTCTTATAGCCTTGGCAGGCAACCAGTCTACCGCAGAAAGCAATGGCAACCTACTGCGGGATAATCTTCTGCCCAGTCAATCATGTCACTTTCGAGACATGATCGCCCAAATCGTGTATCACGTATGGCATTTAACTGACTGACTGAATATAATAGTTGAAAACATGATTAAGGCTTCTACTGGGTATAAAGTGGGGGATCAGTTTTATATTGTTATGAAGTAATAATCTGATCCCCCATTAATTACTACTTAATAATATAATACATCTCTTCCCCCTTTAGGTATGAGTCAAATAACAGGACAGATTAGATTCTTTAGCCTTGGCTGGCAACCAGTGTACCACAGAAAGCAATGGCGACCTACTGCGGGATAATCTTCTGCCCAGTCAATCATGTCTCTTTAGAGACATGATCACGTATGGCACTTAACTGACTGAATAATAGTATGAGTAAATATGTAATTTCCAAATAAATATTATCATTTACTGTCCACCTACTTTTGGGCCAACCGATATAACTTGAAGTTTTTTTTTATTTTTTTTATTTCTGAACAAATTTGATGTCTTGCATTGAACATGACTTTATTTTTTGATTTAGAAGCAACTTGCGGCATTGTTCGAAACTACCCATAATGCAGCCTATTTTATTTTCAATATCCTCATCTCCTATACAAAATGTGTCATAACTCGTCCATACGCAGTTGTATTTGAAGTGTTATAAGTACAGTTTAAATTAGTTGTTTAAATCAAAGCAATTTGAAGCCGTCGGGCGATGGTTAACGCTTATTAATTCGGCCTTGTGTCATACATAACCGAACTCCCTACCGCTTACGGATATATTCGTTGTCATCATCAGAATTATCAGAAAGTTTTCGTTAGAAGGTTTGTCCACATTTGTGTAGAATAGTGTGGAATTAGTGTGGAAGAATAAAAATATACATTTTGTATGTTTGAATAGAAATTTATGAAAAGAATAGGTAGCATTTAATGTTGGTTGGTTGGTTGGTTTGTTTTTATAGCAAATCAACCTCGGCGGGTCATTTATTGCCAACTAAATTTTGTTTATTTATTGCTGGCAATACCTTTTTCTTTCAACAATTTATTCTTGTTTTGATATTTTTGATATAAATTTTGTGTCTTGTAATACTTTTTTTTCTTTTCGAGTATCACGATTCATTGGGGTTTGTTTTTTTTAAGGGCAGGGTCTCCAAATCCTAGCCTTGTTATTTAACCCATAACTGGAGGGAAGGGACGGAATAATACCTTTCCCAAGGGTACCAATGCATAAGTAAATGCATGGTATTCATCTAGAACTCGAACTCGGCTCACCGATTTCTTTTTCCGAGTCGATATCCACTGCACCACAACGCACATCCGTCACTAAACGCTTACAGCACCTGGTATTCCCAGGAAGGGGTCACCTTTCTAAGTACTGTCCAGGCTCAACGTTGCTTAACTACGGTGTTCGTAGTAGTAATTTGTTAGAAAGAGTTTCTGTCTAAGCAGCTGAAATGTGGTTCTACAGAAGGATGCTGCGGATATCATGTCTCGAGCATGTGAGCAATGGTGAGGTTTTGAAAATGATGGAAACGAAAAGGAAATTAATACTAAATACAGCTAAAGTTCCTGGGGCATGCAACGAGGAAGGAGGGCTTGGAGAATCTGATACTAACAGGCGAGATAGAGGGGAAAAGAGACAGCGGAGAGCAGCGGGTAACATTTGAAGGACCTAGCTTGTCGTCTCTGCTGCTTCCATCTCTGACTGACTGACGCTGATCGAAGTTATTTATATATCCGTTAAATTTTTTGCACTGGATCGCTAACTCATTTTTAGTCTTGCAAATCGCTCCCATTGGTCAGAAAACCAATTCAAGGTCTACTCTAGAAAAACCGGTTTCGTTTTGTTTTTCTGCAAGCATGAGGGCCATCCTTTTTCTATGCGGCTATACCAGGATTTCACACGTCATTGTGAATTTTTGTAAAAGTGAAGAAGAAAGTTGCTTTTAATTCTTAATTTCTTATCCGCTACTTTATAACACGTCAAATTTATCGACAGATACACTTTGCTTAAATTGCCTATTATATTACACTTCAAAATATCTTTTAACAAAGAAAGTTTAAAGTTACTTAATTCGTGTTAATTTTGTATCCCTATGAAAAGGGAACATTAGAAGGTGCATTTTAGACAATTGATGTATTTTTATTATCGTGATGTATGTATGTTTGTATTATGAGCGTTTGTTTAATAGGAGTGTCTTTGAATGGAGAAGAAGTAAAAGGAATCAGCACACGAGAAAGAAAGAGAAAGAGGACAATATGCGACGCGACCTTATGTCCGAGTCGTGGTTAAAGTTTCTCCTATCTGACTGACTGACGCTAATCGAAGTCATTTATATAGTCCTATAGATTTTTCGCACTGGGTCACGAAGTCTTTTTTGGTCTTACAAATCGCTCCCATTAGTCAAAAAAACAATTTAACATGTACTCGCGAAACCCGGTTTCGACCTTTTCTATAAACATGAAGTCAATTCTTTTTCTATGCGGCAAAACCAGGAATTTCATACGTCATTGCGAATTTTTGTAAAAGTGAAGAAGAAAGTTGCTTTTAATTCTTAATTTCCTAACTTCTACAACATGAAATGCTATTTCCATCGATTAAAAATTCCTTTAAGTTGTTGCAGAGCAAGAGTCAAGAAAAGTTGCATTTAATAAAATACAAATTACCGAACGCATATTTAAATCAAAGATTCTCTTCTAATAATTTCAGAAGATTTAAAATATTTATAACTACTTATTATTTTTTAGACTCCAGAGATTCAAATCACTGACTGAACAAACAAAAATAAATATACTGATAAATTATTTTGGTTATTTGCATAATTAATTTCATATAATAATAGGTTTTACTAATTAACCCATATTTGGGGAGAGAAGTAATAGATTCATACCTTTCCCAAGTGCACTGAAACTCTGATCCACTAGACCACCAAAACTTGTAGCGCTTGGTTTTCCCAAGCGGTCACCCATCTAAGTACTGACCAGGCTCAACGTTGCGAGAAACGGTGTATTCAACGTGATATGGCCATAAGCAATAAACTCTTACACTATCTGGTATTCTCAAGCGGTCACCCATGTAAGTACTGACCAGGCTCAACGTTGTTTAACTTTGCTGATCGAGCGAGAAACGGTGTATTCAACGTGATATGGCCGTAAGCAATAAACTCTTACAGTACCTGGTATTCCCAAGCGGTCACCCATCTAAGTACTGACCAGGCTCAGCGTTGCTTAACTTCGGTGATCGAGCGAGAGCCGGTGTATTCAATGTTTTACTTTAGTTTTACTTTCATTATATTCCTATTTGTCTGCATTGTTTCTTCTTTCTTATCACCATGGAATATTTAATTTACGAACCGAATTCAAACTGCAGCCTTTTTTGTTGTATGGCTTTTGCCGTTAGGAAAGATACAGATCCATATAATCTTTCCCCATTTTAAGTTATGGGTTAATTAAAAGAGAGACATCTTTAGTCTTCGATAGAGAAGGGAAGCTCTGAATTCAAAGCCCCTGGCAGAGCGACGACATGTTGTCTATCAGTCTTTAGTTAGTCATAGATATGTTTGAATCGTGAGAATTGCCAACGGCACTTACCTGTGCTTATCCAAATGTTAAACCAGCGATTGTAGTTAATGACGTAATAGCAGTTAGAAGATAGACAGTGGGATGCAACGTTGCAGATACGAGTAGACGATTGTTGTGGTGAAATTAACAGAGGGATTCTTTTTATTTATGGGACGAGAAAAAACCTCCTTGTAAGAGTCAAGATACTCATTTTTGAGTGATAAGTGTTGGGGCTAATTGTCAACATGTCGCAATTTCTTGAAGAAGAAGAAGAAGATGTAAAAGAAAGGGGCGAAGAAGAAGAAGAAGAAGAAGAAGAAGAAGAAGAAGAAGAAGAAGAAGGGAAGTAAGAAGATACAGGACGTGAAAAAAGAATAAGAGAATAAAAGTTGGAAAATGAAAAGAGTGAGGGGTTAAGAAGAAGAAGAAGAAGAAGAAGAAGGGAAATAAGAAGATACAGGACGTGAAAAAGAATAAGAGAATAAAAGTTGGAAAATGAAAAGAATGAGGGGTTAAGAAGAAGAAGAAGAACGAATGAATGAATGAATGAATAAAAAGAGGGGGACATGAAGAAGAAAAAAGTAAGAGGTTGAAAAGAAGTGAGATGGTAAATGAGAAGAAGAAGAAGAAGAAGAAGAAGAAAGAGGTGAAGAAGGAACAAGGAAATAAGAAGATATAGTTAAAAGAGAGAAGAATGAGTAAAAAGAAGAAAAATGTGTAGAAGAAGAAGAAGAAGAAGAAGAAGGGAAATAAGAAGATACAGGACGTGAAAAAGAATAAGAGAATAAAAGCTGGAAAATGAAAAGAGTGAGGGGTTAAGAAGAAGAAGAAGAAGAATGAATGAATGAATAGAAAAAAATAAAAAGAAGGGGACATGAATAAGAAAAAAGTAAGAGGTTGAAAAGAAGTGAGATGGTAAATGAGAAGAAGAAGAAGAAGAAGAAGAAGAAGAAAGAGTCGAAGAAGGAACAAGGAAATAAGAAGATAGAGAACGTGAAAAAGAATAGGAATAAGAGCTGGAAAATGAAAACAGTGTGGTGGTAAAGAAGAAGAAAAAGAAGAAGAATGAATGAATGAATGAATAGAAAAATATAAAAAGGAGGACATGAGAAAGACGAAAAGTAAGAGCTGAAGAAGAAGAAGAAGAAGAAGAAGAAGAAGAAGAAGAAGAAGCAGAAGAAGAAGAAGAAGAAGACTATACAAAAAAATACACTTTTATAGAAATATATACATTTTTAAAGGAAAAATATGACCAACCACGTTTTTGAAGAATAAATTATTGCGAAGGATAAATAAAATTATTAGCAGCAATAAATTTTTGAATACAAAACTAGAAGATATCTTCAGTTTTCTAAAATAAAATAAATCTTTCATCAAAATCTGACTAAATCACCTTTCTCATTATAATCAAACATTAAAAAATACACCTTAAAACGCCACCTTTTGGCATTAAATAACCCACAGAGGTGTTGATATGCCGTTAAACAAAACTCAAACTCAAACTGACTAAATCAACCTTCTCACTATAATTGAACATTAAAAATACCTTAAAACCCTACATTTTTGGCATTAAATAACCCACAGAAGTGTTGATATGCCGTTAAACAAAACTCACACTCAAACTAACTAAATCAACCTTCTCACTATAACTGAACATTAAAAATAACTTAAAACCCTACATTTTTGGCATTAAATAACCCACAGAGGTGTTGATATGCCGCTAAACAACACTGAAACTCAAACTCGAAATATTTATATTTCGGCATTAATTAGCCCATAGATGTTGATATGCCGCTCGAGAAAAAATCACGAACGACCTTTTCATGCCTGTAACCTTTTTGCAGCCACGTGGTATTTTTGATCAGTTAGTTAAGTGCCATACGTGATACACGCTTGGGGGATCATGTCTCGCAAGAGACATGACTGACCGGGCAGAAGATTAACCCGCGGTAGGTTGTCCTTGCTTTCTGCAGTAGACTGGTTGCCAGCCAAGGCTATAGAACCCAATTTGTCCTGTTATTTGACTCATAGCTAGAGGGGAAAAGAGATGTATTATATTATTATGTAGTAATTAGTGGGGGATCAGTTTATTACTTCATAGCAATATAAAACTGATCCCCCACTTTATGCCCAGTACAAGTCTTAATCATGTTTTCAACTATTATATTCAGTCAGTCAGTTAAGTACCATACGTGATACACGCTTGGGCGATCATGTCTCGAAAGAGACGTGACGGACTGGTCAGAAGATTAGCCCGCAGTAGGTTGCCATTGCTTTCTGCGGTAGACTGGTTGCCGACCAAGGCTATAGAACCCAATCTGTCCTGCTATTTAACCCATAACTGGAAGGAATAGACGGATTAATACCTTTCCCAAGGGTATTTGCGCGTAAATGAATACAATGCATTCAACTGGAATTCGAACTCGGCTCCGCGGTTTCTCGTCCCTTGCCGATATCCACTGTACCACAACGCACATCGGTATTTTTGATATGGCACCTAAAAAAAAGATATTACCAAATCAAATGACCGATGTCTTATTAAAGATATGGAGACAGCAATAGACATTCTCTAACGTTTAAGTCACGAAAATCTGGTTCTGAAATTTCAAAAAATCATGACGTAATTATAAAATAAAAATAAATTCACGCACGTGTACAGGAAATTCGACGAAGCTGCTCGGTTAATGTCAGTCCTTCGCATTGATGTTAGAATCGATCACAGTTTTGCCAGGAGAATATCCACTCGCTGCTGTTTGAGGTTCATGTGTGTCTTTGATTTTAATTAACGATAGAATTTGACAATGATCGATCAACTTAAAGGAATTTGATGCTGTCGTTTACTCCAGAATCGTCAATAATGTCGACTGCAGGTGGCTGACTTTCTTTATCAGCTATGATAGAAGCACGGTGGATCCACAGATAGTGTCTTGGACTGAGAAATCGGAAAGCGGCGTTCGAATTCTAGTCGGTTTTGTACATTTCATGTGCAAATACTACTGGGAAAGATCTGAATTCATTTCTCCCCACCTACAGGATAAATAAAAGAGGACAAACTATAGCCTTGAGTAGCAAAGAAAAAAACTAGGATAAAAACAACTTTGAATGGAAAACCCCCGACTATAGGTTAAATAACAACATCAGCCAGCAATTGGCTAAGCGTAGTGATTACGGATACACCCCTGAAGACATGCTCAAACGAGGAAGTGTTTCTCCAAAGAGTGAGAAAGCCTTGGATTTGGGAGATTTTATTCCTATCACTAATTTTTTGCCATGGTTTCTGAAAAACTTTCCCGCTTACTCTGCCTGTCTACCAGGTCTTGTTGATGTACCTTTTAAGAAGAATATGGTATAAAGTATATGAACATCACATAATAGATAACAATCAAGACATTTTGTTTATAATTTTATTCAACTAGCAGTATAGCCCGGCATTGCTCGGGTGCAATGAAAGCTTTAAAACTAATCAATGGTCCTGGAGCTCAGACTCAGCAGAAAGAATATTTGAAATAATAAAATAATTGCGACAATTTACCAATCGCACCTAATATATATATATACACTAGCAGTATAGCCCGACATTGCTCGGGTGTAATGAATGTTTTAAAACTAATCCATGGTCCTGGAGCTCAGCTCTTTGGACGTTCGCACGAAAGACTAAAAAGCAGTAGTTATTTCCAGTTAAAGCGAAAACGTAGACTGAATGGATGTAAGTCAAATTTTGATTTCCTGGTATCGATATCAAATAAGTTTTTTCGTCGTAAACTGAATTTTGAGGGCTAAATAAGTCCTCTGAGTAAATGGCATCATGGCTGAGACTAAGAACCACAATTATACCTACTTAGAGCCAAACCCGAAGCAAAAACTAAAATAAAAGGGCTGAAGAAAAAAATACAGATATACAGGCAGATAAACAGGCACACACACAAACATCTTGCCTTTGATATATATATATATATATATATATATATATATATATATATATATATATATATATTCGATTTTCTGCACTATTGTAAGGACTGCAACCTTGAAACTTTTGAATATCGTTTCTTATGTCTTTGTCTGCGAGTGTATCAAATTTGATTAAAATCGGACCACTCCTTCTATTACCCAATTTTTTCGATTATCGATTGTCGATATTTATCGGGGGTACCTCGACACAAAAACTAGTTAAGAACATTCGCAGACGCTTATAGTGCAACTGTGTAAATTTTCAAGAAAATCGGTTCAGCCATTTTGGAGTCTATAGATAACGGACACACACACACACACAGACAAAGACACACGCACAGACAAAGTTCCATTTATAAAATCAGTTTAGATACATCGTTAAACGTTTAATGGAATGGATAGAGACTTGATAGTGTTCGAGATCATTTACGCGGTTTTTGTGGTAAGCCAGGAACCTCTTTGAGAGTACAACCGTTCATCCTGACAGGTGATAATTCATTTTCAGCTAGGTGAAGAGGAAAGCAAAAGATGTGCGTTGTGGTGCAGTGGATATCGACTCGAAACGACAAATCGGGGAGCCAAGTTCGAATTCTAGTTGAATTCCTTGCATTCACTTACGCACAAACACCCTTGGGAAAAGTATTAATCCGTCTCTTCCCTCCAGTTATGGGTTAAATAATAAGACAGATTGGGTTCTATTGCCTTAGATAGCAACCAGTCTACTGCAGAATGCAATGGCAACTTACTGCGGGATAATCTTCTGCTCAGTCAGTCACGTCTCTTTCGAGACATGATCACCCAATGCGTGTATCACGTGTGGCACTTAACTGACATTATAATAGTTGAAAACATGATTAAAACTTCAACTGGACATAACGTGGGTGATCAGTTTTATGTTATTATGAAGTAATAAATTACCCCCCCCCCACTAATTACAACTTAATAATATAATACATCACTTCCCTTATAGCTATGAGTCAAATAACAGGACAGATTGGGTTCTATAGACTTGGTTGGCGACCACTCCACCGCAGAAAGCAATGGCAACCTACTGCAAGATAATCTTCTACCCAGTCAGTCATGTCTCTTTCGAGACATGATCGCCTAAGCGTGTATCACATATGGCACTTACCCGACTGATGAGGGAACATTACGAGTCATGTTTTGGGTGTATGACATGTTACTAACCAAAAAACAAGAATGTCCATATATTTTTTAGACAAATATTGGTTAGATTTCGTTATGAAAGATGTAAACTGATTTTTTCTGCTATGTTTTAGATTTACAAGAGTCAGATTAAACCAACACATGGAGTACTTGCTGCCATATTTAGATTCAGGCTGCTCGATCCTCACATTCGAATCTTGATAGATTTCGAAATCTTTTGGGTGAAGCCAAGAAACTCTTTGAGACTAAAACCGTTGATCCCGACAAGTGATAATTCAGTTTCAGCTAGGTGATGATGAAGCATTACTAGCGAGGTGTTGAAGGTATGGAATGTCACAATTTTATTCCTCCTCTCCGTTGAGCTAGGCCTGAGATTTTATGTAGCACCTGCCTTGGAAGCGTCACTGATTCTGGGATAAAATGTGGCTTATGTCGAGGGTTTCTCAGCCGTTTATTCTTTCGTCCTGCCCGACTGCGATGGCGGACACTTTGAGAAGAATAGTGTATAAAATATATGTAGACACAAACAACAAGTAACTTGCATTTATTTGGTGTTTATAATTTTAATCTATACATTGTTACACAGTCAATAAAACGGATAATAAACGGACTAAGCAATTTCAAGTGTTTTTTCAGCCGTTTTGCAACATGTGGCCGAGAGCTGTCATGTTGCAAAATCCCTTAAGCGTATCTCTTTTCCTATAGAGGCTGGTTTTTCTTTAATGCTTGACTCAAACGCAACATTTGTAGTCGATAGCGATCTCTCGTGATGGTTTCGGTCGGTTTGAGAAGCTCATAATAAACTACACCCAGCTGATCCCACTAAATGCAGATCAGAAGCTTCGAACAATGGATAATCGGCTTTGCCGCCGATGTTGATGTAGGGCTTACCCAACGCATTTACGCACTTAGTGTTATTGTAGTGTATCCATTTTCCATCGCTGGTCACGATACGATGCAAAAATTATTTCTTTTCTGTCGTTGAACCAGTATTAATCCGACTCCTCCCTCCAATTATTGATTAAATAATAGGACAGATTAAGTTCTATAGCCTTCGCTGGCAAACAGTCTACCGCATAAAGTAATGGCAACCTACTACGGGATAATCTTCTGCCTGGTCAGTCATGTCTCTTTCGAGACACGATCGCCCAAAGAATGCATCACGTATGGCACTTAACTGAATGACTGAATATAATAGTTGAAAACATGATTGAGACTTTTACTGGGCATAAAGTGGGGGATAAGTTTTATATTGTTATGAAGTAGTAAACTAATCCCACACTAATTACTAATTAATAATATAATACACCTCTTCCACCTCTAGCTATGAGTCAAATAATTGGACAAATTGGGTTCTATAGTCTTGGTTGGCAACCAGTCTACTGCAGAAAGCAATGGCAACCTACTGCGGGATAATCTTCTACCCAGTGAGTCATTAATCTTTCGAGACATGATCGCCCAAGCGTGTATCACGTATGTCACTTAACTGATTGACTGAATAGTTGAAAACATCATTAAGGCTTCTACTGGGCATAAAGTGGGGTATCAGTTTTATATTGTCATGAAGTAATAAACTGATCACCTACTAATTGCTACTTAATAATACATCTCTTCCCCCTTTAGTTATGATTCAAAGAACAGGACAGATTGGGTTCTATAGCCTTGGCTGGCAACCAGTCTACTGCAGGAAGCAATGGCAACCTACTGCGGGATAATCTTCTGCCCAGTCAGTCATGTCTCTTTCGAAACATGATCGCTCAAGCGTGTATCATGCATGGCACTTAACTGACTGAATATTTTATTTACAAAAATTAGTAACAAACATGTCACCGAAAATACTGTCCATCGCTAGCTAGTAATTTTTTCTATGTAACATTTTGAGGCTAACCACGAGTCGACCCATTTTTGGGGATCTTCAAAAGAATGAATGTGCTGCTAAGTCAGGCTATGTGCCATCGATCGGAACAAGTAATAATCGGACGGGGAAATGTCTGGTGAATATAGCGGGAGAGTTAGGACTTCCCATTTAAGCGCTTCTAAGTAGGTTTTCACTCGTTTTGCAACGTGTGGTCAAGCGTTGTCATGTAGCAAAATCACTTTGTTTTATCTCTACTCATATAGCGGCCATTTTTTTTCTTCAATGCTCGGCTCAAACGCATCAGTTTTAGTCGATAGCGATCTCCCGTGATGTTTTTGGTCGGTTTGAGCTGCTCATAATGAACTACACCCAGACGCCAAATGCAGACCAGAAGTTTCGAACCATGGATATTGACTATACCGCTGACGTTGATGCATGGCCGGGCTTACACCACAATCTGCTACGTTTAGGTGATTTTATTGCCTGCACTTTTCATTGCAGGTCACTATCTTCTTCTTCTATGTGCCCTGTTCTTTCAGGACGTAGGCGATCATGGCTTTCCACGTCTCCCTATCCCTGGTGGCTCTTAGCACGCTTTCTCCTGTTACCCCATGCAATCCTCGATCTGTCATCCACTAGTTCAAGCCCATAAATCTAGAATATAAATGTGTGGAACCTAGCATGGCCACAAAATGAGGGATCAGTTTATATATTAATTAACATATAAAATTTATCCCCCATTTTATATCCACATTATAATTTCTTATAAACAGTTGTCATAAATCTTCTTCTATGCGCCATGTTCTTTCAGGACGTAGGCGATCATGGCCTTTCCCCGTCTCCCTAACCCTCGTGGCTCTAAATACGTTTTCTCCTATTACACCACGCAACCTCTGTTCCGTCATCCACCTGATCAGGTCCTTCAAATATATTATCCGCTGCCTTCTGTCTCTTTTTCCTTCTATCTGGCCTGTCAGTATCAAGTTCTCCAAGCCCTCTTTCCTCATTGCATGTCCCAGTAACTTCAGTTGTCTCTTCCTGATGCTCAGTATTAATTTCCTTTTCGTTGCCATTCTTTCCAACACCTCATCATTGCTCACATGCTCGGTCCATGATATCCGCAGCATCCTTCTGTAGAACCACATTTCCACTGCTTCAAGTTTTTCCTTCATCTTCGATGATATTGTCCAGCATTCACTGCCGTATTGAAGAACTGACATCACATAGCAATCTAGCACTCTTCTTTGTTTCCATGGAAAATTTTCTGTGTCTTAGTACTTTACTTTGGAACGCGTCCTTTCCCATGCTAATTCGCTTTCGGATCTCTGAGTCGCACTTTCCATCTCCTGTTAGAACACTTCCTTGGTATTTAAATTTTTGTACTTGCTTGATTCTGGTATCACCCCACCTGTATTTGGCATTTTGGGTTGTTGTTTTTGCTGATGACCATGCATTCGTTTTTCTTGCAGTTTATTTGTAGTCCTTTTTTGTCACTCTCCTCAGGTCACGATTCGATGCAAAAAAAACCCTGTCTTTTTCTGCCACTGAAATAGTTGTTCACACGAGACAAGACGCCGTTCAACGTCTCTCAGCTTCAACTCGTATGGTACCCAATGTCTTTGCTTTTGAATTATTCCTAATACTTTCAAACGTTTCTAAACTGTTATGTGATCAACTCTTAATGATTTTGCAAGTTCATCTTCTGCCTGAAATGTGTTTTCATGAAGTAATGCCTCCAATTCTTTTTCTTAAAATATTTTCGGTGCTCCCAGAGCGTTCTTTATCTTCAACATCCAAATCATTATTTTTGAAGTGTCTTAACCAACCTCTGTATGTTGTTTCCGATACTTTGCAACAAGTAAATCGTTTCTGGAAATCGTTTCAAACACACATTTACCGCTTTTAATTGACATTTCTGCATTTCCCTCGCATAACCCTACGGATTATGCTTACACCAGTTTGAAAGACATTGACTTGGACAATAGAATCTACAACGAATATTCGTCCTCATGAAATCGATGAACGCCCAGAATAGATTAAAATATTATCAGGTTTTACTCTTTAAGAAGAATAGTATATAAGATATATGGAGACATATGGAAAAGATAATATACAATTAGTATTCGCTTATAATTTTATTTAATATATTGTTACGCATTTAACGAAACGGATAAACTTGGCCATTTGCAACAATTAAATGAATTCTCCGTATCGGAGAGATTCACAAATGTATATCAATTTTAATGGACCGTTTTCTATTGAATTTGATTTTTGAGCCTACAGATTGCCGAAAAACTTTATTTCAAACGTTTAGTGGGTGGGGAAAAACAACAAACTTTTCCTATTTGTTTGTAAAACACAGGTTTGGTTTCGCCATAAAACAACAGATGTTTGGTAAAGGATTGATTAAAAAAATCTTAGCTCACTGGTGCCACCTATAAATAAAATTTACTCGAGCCACAAGATTAGCAACTAGGTCCCACCCTTTTTACTGTGAAACCAATAAAATGTAAACACAAATTCTACTCCATCAGCTTCTTTTCTCGCACTTCCCGACTGTGGAATTCCCTTTCGTTTATTTTTTCCCCCGACAGCTACAATCTCCAAGAATTTAAATGTAAAGTCAATAGTCATCTCCAATCTCACTAACTTGCATCCTCTCTCTCATGCTCCTTTCTCCGTCCACTCCACTTTGATCTGTATTCTCATCCTTCTCTTACCCACTTACTGACACCCCCTATAACCTGTCACTCACTCTTTCTCATAACTTTCCTCCTATGTAACCCCCTGCAAAAGAGTGGCAGTAAAATCCATTGCATTGGGCGATATGATTATAAAAAAATAATTCTAGACTATTATTATGTGGTTATAAAGTGGGGGACCAATGCTACATTACAATCAATATATAAACTGATCTCTTACTTTATGACAGCAGTAATCCTTCTTTTAACCTCTCCCTGACACCCCCTATAACCTGTCACACTTTCTCATAAATTTCCCCCGTATGTAACCCCCTGCAAAACAGTCGCAGTAGAATGCTGTGCTTGGGGCGATATGATTATAAAAAAAAGTTCTATATTATTGCAATGTAGATATAAAGTGGGGGGGGGGGGACCAATTCTACATTACAATCAATATATAATCTGATCCCTCACTTTATGACCACCGTCATCCTTCTCTCATGTTTCTTTCTCCGTCCCCTCCACTCATCAGTATTCTCATCCTTCTTTTACCCACTTCCTGACACCCCCTATAACCTGTCGCTCCTTCTCATAACTTTCCTCTTATGTAACCCCTTGCAAAACAATGGTAGCAAAATGCTTTGCTTGGGGCGATAGGATTATAAAAAAAAATTATACTCTGATGTGGATATAAAGTGGGGGACCAATTCTACATTAAAATCAATATATAATCTGATCCCTCACTTTATGACCACCGTCATCCTTCTCTAATGTTTCTTTCTCCGTCCCCTCCACTCATCAGTATTCTCATCCTTCTTTTACCCACTTCCTGACACCCCCTATAACCTGTCGCTCCTTCTCATAACTTTCCTCTTATGTAACCCCTTGCAAAACAATGGTAGCAAAATACTTTGCTTGGGGCGATAGGATTATAAAAAAAAAAAATATGGAAATTCTTTTACTGCTCTTCAGCACATACAGTTGAAAAGAAGGTCTTTTAGCAACGTGCAAAATCAAACCAAATTTCAAACAAGACTGTTATCGGAAAATAATATGGGCGTGTGTCTTTCTAAAATTCTTCCCAAAAGTGATTCATTTGTTGAAGAGCGCAGTTCATTTATCTCATTAAATGAATAAGAATGCATTGAATAAACAAATATTAACTGCATCTTATTTATTCTACGCCTATCCAGATATTGGGTATTATAAAGTGAAAGCGAAACTTTTAATCAACTTCTGGCGTTCACTAACAAAACTTCATCAAATTTGGAGAGCAAGAACCTCAAAACTTCATTGTATCATGTCGGTGCAAAAGTTTTTGCCGGTTTGTAAAAGGGTCATTTTAAATTATTGTAATTTATTTTATGCATATTGTTATTACTTATACATATCACCATGATCTAAACTTATTTATAAATGGAACCTTGTGTGTGTGTTTGTGTGTGTCCGTTACCTATAGACTCCGACTCGGCTGAACCAATTTTCTTGAAAATTTACACAGTTGTACTATAAGCGTCTGCGAGTGTTCTTAGCTAGGTTTTGTGTCGAGGTACCCCCGATAAATACCGAAAATCGATAATCGAAAAACTCGGGTTATAGAAGGAGTGGTCCGATTTTAGTCAAATTTGATACAATCATAGACAAAAACATAAGAAACGATATTCCGAAGTTTTATGGTTGCAGTTCTTACAATAGTGCAGAAAATCGATAATATATATATATATATATATATATATATATATATATATATATATATATATATATAAAAGGCAAGATGTTTGTGTGTGTGCCCGTTTATCTGCCTGTATATCTGTATTTTTTCAGCCCTTTTATTTTAGTTTTTGATTCGGGTTTGTCTCTAAGTAGGTATAATTGTAGTTCTTAGTCTCAGCCATGATACTATTTACTCAGAGGATTTATTTAGCCTTCAAAATTCAGTTTACGACGAAAAAACTTATTTGATATCGATACCAGGAAATCAAAATTTGACTTACATCCATTCATTTTTCTTTCAGTCTACGGTTTCGCTTTAACTGGAAAGAACTATTGCTTTTTAGTCTTTCGTGCCAACGTCCAAAGAGTCTGAGCTCCAGGACCATGGATTAGTTTTAAAGCTTTCATTACACCCGAGCAACGCCGGGTTGTACTGCTAGTTCATTTATAACTTTTCTTTCAGATTATTAACGACTCATTCGTATTTTCATCAAATATTTTTCATCATGCTCTACTCTCTCTCTCTCTCACTCTCTAGCTCTCTCTCTCTCTTTATATATATATATAACTCAGGTCGGTGTAAAAGTCTTTACCATTCAAACCATTACTGCTAGTCTCTATTGTGATCAATTTCGTCGTTTGAAAACTGCTTTGACCCGAAAACGACCTTCTTTAACCAACAGAAAGGGAATCATCTTCCATCATAATAATGCTCGTCCCCACACAGCACTATTGACCAAAGATCTCCTAGGAGAATTTGGTCGGGAAATCTTGCCCCATTCTCTATATTCTCCTGACCTAGTTCCCTCGGATTATCACTTATTTCGAGGATTACAAAACCATTTAGATGGCCTTAGGTTAAAATCACGAGGGGATATTGGACATGAGTTAGATTCATATTTCACATCAAAACCTAAAGAATTTTACAAGCGAGGCATTTATAAGGCCGTTGACAGGTGGAATCAAATTATAGAGAGCAAAGATCGTTATTGTTATGAATAAAGATTTTCAAAAACACACAATTTTTCATTTCAAGATGAAATTTTAATATTGGCAAAAAATTTTGCACCGACCTGATAGTTTCCCCTGTCTAAGTCAAGGTTTTTAAACTGGCGTACATGTAAACTGGATGTGCGTTGTGGCGCAGTGGATATCGGCTCGGAACGAGAAAGCGGAGAGCCGAGTTCAAATTCCTGAAAGCCGAATTCATTGCATTCACTTACGCGCAAATACCCTTAGGAAAGGTATTAATCCGTCTCTTCCTTTCAGTTATGGGTTAAATAATAGGACAGATTGGGTTCTATAGCCTTGACTGGCAACCAGTCTACCGCAGAAAGCAATGGCAACCTACTGCGGGATAATCTTCTGCCCAGTCAGTCATGTCACTTTCGAGATATGATCGCCCAAAGCGTGTATCACGTATGGCACTTAACTGACTGACATGTAAACCTGATAGATACGCGACTGAAATTCAGTGTGTCTAAGTCTAAGGCTCATCGTTAGTTAAGTGCCATACATGATAAACCTTTGGGCGATCATGACTCTTTCGTTCCATAGCTGATGAGGTAAAAGATTTCTCCACAGTAGATTGCTATTTCTTTCTGCAGTAGACTGGTTGCCAACCAAGGCTATAGAACCAAATCTGTGCTGCTATTCAGCCCATAGGAGAAGGCAAAGAGATAGATCATATTATTTTACCATATTAATAAGTGGGGGATTAGTTTATTACTTCATATAATAGAAAACAGATCCCTCACTTCAGAGCCAACAGAAGCTGTAACTGTATTCCTTTCCGATTATATTGATTTGTTCTAATTCTAGGAGGATCAATTTATCACTTCATGACAATAGAAAACCGATCCCCCACTTTATGCCCAGTAGAAGCATTAATCATGTTTTCAACTATTATATTCAGTCAGTCAGTTAAGTGCCATACGTGATACACGCTTTGGGCGATCATATCTCATAAGTGACTGGGCAGAAGAATATCCCGCAGCAGGTTACTATTGCTTTCTGCGGTAGACTGGTTGCCAACCAAGGCCATAGAACCCAATCTGTCCTGTTATTTCACTCATAGCTACAGGAGAAAGAGATGTATTCTATTATTACATATTAATTAGTGGGGATCAGTTTATTATTTCAAAACAACATAAAACTGATCCTCCACTTTATGCCCAGTAGAAGCCTTAATCATGTTTTCAACTATTATATTCAGTCAGTAAGTTAAGTGCCATACGTGATACACGCTTGGGTGATCATGTCTCGAAAGAGACGCAACTGACTGGGCAGAAGATTTTCCTGTAGTAGTTTGTCATTACTTTCTGCGGTAGACCGGTTACCGAACAAGGCTACAGAACCAAATTTAACCCATAGCTGGAGGGAGAAGCGACGGATATATAGCGTTTCTTAGGGTATTTAAGCGTAAGTGAATACAAGGAATTCAACTGGAATTCGAACTCCGTTCTCCGATTTCTCGTTCCGAGCCGATATCCACTGCACTAGAACTTTCCTAAATATCCTTATAATTGAACTTATTACTTCCTCCTTTTATGTTCGTGCAACAGCCTTATTTAGTAATCCACTACCTTGAGTGGCTATTGGGCCTTCTATTGGGTAAAGTTCCATTATTGATTATCAACTTATTTAGAATCCTAGTTCAGATATCTTCTAAATTACTTCCAAGATGAGTTAATAAAACTTTTGAAAGGCATTGACCAAAATTCGTACAAGGATTTGGCATTTTATTTTCCCTACCTGTATCTAAAAATAATATCTATTTTACTTAATTAGATGAGTCAATTTTATACATCTCGTTAAATGTGAGACACAATATTGAATGAGATTCTAAATGTTGTGTCGTGGCTCGTATCAATGTAACATCTGGTCGCCCGGATGTATAAAAGTCAATGTACGCTTAACACGGGGTGGGGTGTTGTCATTATCACGGACTTCGGGAAGTTACACCTACTACTGCAGGAGACTGTGAATATTGCATATATCTCTTGGTTGTACGACTCTGTTAATAAAGTAGTTTAGCTACATTTCTCGGTGTATCTATTCATTCCACGATACAACAGTTGAATGTTGTCATCATCACGGACTTAGGAAAATAACACTACGACGAGAGACTGTAAATATTGTATATATACATCTTGGTTGTACCACTCTGTTAATAAAGTAGTTTAGCTACATTTCTCGGTGTATCTATTCATTCCACGATACAACAGTTGAATGTTGTCATCATCACGGACTTAGGAAAATAACACTACTACGAGAGACTGTAAATATTGTATATATACATCTTGGTTGTACCACTCTGTTAATAAAGTAGTTTAGCTACATTTCTCGGTGTATCTATTCATTCCACGATACAACAGTTGAATGTTGTCATCATCACGGACTTAGGAAAATAACACTACGACGAGAGACTGTAAATATTGTATATATACATCTTGGTTGTACCACTCTGTTAATAAAGTAGTTTAGCTCCATTTCTCGGTGTATCTATTCATTCCACGATACAACAGTTGAATGTTGTCATCATCACGGACTTAGGAAAATAACACTACGACGAGAGACTGTAAATATTGTATATATACATCTTGGTTGTACCACTCTGTTAATAAAGTAGTTTAGCTCCATTTCTCGGTGTATCTCTTCATTCCACGATACAACAGTTGAATGTTGTCATCATCACGGACTTAGGAAAATAACACTACTACGAGAGACTGTAAATATTGTATATATACATCTTGGTTGTACCACTCTGTTAATAAAGTAGTTTAGCTCCATTTCTCGGTGTATCTCTTCATTCCACGATACAACAGTTGAATGTTGTCATCATCACGGACTTAGGAAAATAACACTACTACGAGAGACTGTAAATATTGTATATATACATCTTGGTTGTACCACTCTGTTAATAAAGTAGTTTAGCTCCATTTCTCGGTGTATCTCTTCATTCCACGATACAACAGTTGAATGTTGTCATCATCACGGACTTAGGAAAATAACACTACTACGAGAGACTGTAAATATTGCATATATCTCTTGGTTGTACAACCCTGTTAATAAAGTAGTTTAGTTACATTTCTCGGTGTATTTATTCATTCCATTATAAAACACTAATTGATTCTGGTATCACCCCACCTGTATTTGGCATTTTGGGTTGTTCTTTTTGCTGATGGCCATGCATTCGTTTTACTTTTAGTTTATTTGTAGTCCTTTTTTGTCACTCTCCTCAGATTAGAATTAGCATGTCACCGAATTCACGATCTGCAGTTTAAATCCACTAAGCAATGGGATTATGCATTTTAGTGTTAATTATTTAATGGTATTTTTAAAATTTTTTTTTTTACAGTTTTTTACACCCAGCACAAGGTCCGGTGGCCACTCGAGGTAGAGGGTTACTTTAAGGGGTAATTTATATAGATAGGATGGGAAGATAACTGTTAATTCTAGACAAAAACAGATTGTAGGAAACATCCTCCAGTGAATTTGCTTCACAGAACTGTAGTTAGCAGGAAGTAGCTATTAGAGTGGGACTTATTTCTCACCGATGTGTGACACTATCTTCGGCAGGGATACTTTCCCTTCTCCCGAGGGTATACTTTCCCTTGTTTAGTTTAATACAACGGAGAGAGAGAAATTGATATTGGCAATATTATTAGTAATGATTTATTGCAATACGCGACATGAGCTTATGAAAAAAAGAATATTTTTAATACTATCAAATACTTGTAAAATACGGGGAATAGAAAAACCAACTATTTTTGCTGACATGTACTTCTAAAATCCGGGGTATATAAAATTTAACTATTTCTGAGAAAGAAAAAGAAAAGATATAATTTTTTTCTTTTTTCGTGTTTGAAACGGACATTTCGATAAGCTGAAAACGTTTAGCCAAAACAGGTGTCGGACTCAGTTGATGAGGTCACGCGTGGCCAAGGTCCCTCGACAGACTTTCTGGTAAACAAGTGAATCTGTGAGAGATTGAAAATAAGGAGAGAATATGGGTGGTTTGTTAATATGTAAGTGTTAGGGCGCCGCCCCTATTTGACTAATAATGGACTGTTCCCATTGCTATATATAGCATTGGTGGATTCTCTACATGGAGAGTCGTACCGAGTCACTAGACTGACGACTCTACGACACTGTCAGCTCTCTGCCGTCGGGTAGAGGGCGCTCTCTGCTTCCGAGCAGAGAGCAATAACCCAGTCGTGGTTCCGCCGAAGGGTAGAACCACGACTGGGCAAAAATAGACAGACATTTTTTGGCCCGGCTATATGGCCGGGAATACCCACTATAAAATGACCATGTGTCACATCCAGCCTTGCGTGGGAAGGCTAGTCGTACAGAGTCGCTGGACGACTCTACGACACTGTCAACTCTCTGCCTTCGGGCGGGGGGCGCTCTCTGCTTCCGAGCAGAGAGCAGTAACCCAGTCGTGGTTCCGCCGAAG
The DNA here is from genome assembly GCA_037127315.1 of Ascarosepion bandense. Classification (NCBI taxonomy): domain Eukaryota; kingdom Metazoa; phylum Mollusca; class Cephalopoda; order Sepiida; family Sepiidae; genus Ascarosepion; species Ascarosepion bandense. Next base: position 237,537 of record JBBBDQ010002473.1, on the reverse strand, counting down.
GGTAGAGACACGACTGGGCAAAAATAGACAGATATTTTTTGGCTGGGCCATATAGCCTGGAAATCCCAGTCCAAACTGACCATGTGTCACATGTTGCCCTTACTGGGAGGGACAACTCAATAATGAGTCGTAGAGTCGCTGGACGACTCTACGACACTGTCAGCTCTCTGCCTTCGGGCGGGTGGCGCTCTCTGCTTCCGAGCAGAGAGCAGTAACCCAGTCGTGGTTCCGCCGAAGGGTAGAGACACGACTGGGCAAAAATAGACAGATATTTTTTGGCCGGGCCATATAGCCCGGAAAGCCCAGATATAAACTGACCATGTATCATATGTTGCCCTTACTGGGAGGGACGACTAAATAATGAGTCGTACGAGTTCGTACAGAGTCGTAGAGAGTCAGTGCGAGAGTTAGACGCACTTCCGGTGGCGTACCGGAAGTAATCACGTATACACACGTCTGACGACGGATTGGACTCTTGTATCTTTCTATTGTAAATATTACTAATCACTTCTGTACATACTAACCGTCTTTCCGCGGAATACAACTTATATTCTGATTCTGTTGTTGAGTTATTCATTTACACTTGGCGACATAACAGTAAGGTGCATGAAAGGCCGTAGCTGTGAGGTTAGACCTGGAAAGGGTTAGAAATGTAATTTGTCCGATCACTGTTCATGGAAGTAGTGATAAACCAGTGAGAGGCTCACCACATCCCGGCTGTGAGAGAGAGGTTGGATTGTGCTAAGTAGTTCGTCACCCACAACGACTCGGAGACGTCTTTGAACTCTATCAAGACTGGACAGCTACTGTCGAAATATGACAACTATACTCCATTTCCGGTTTGATCTGGCTATTGTAAAGTTAGAGGATGGCATGTGGAGTCACGTACTTACTGAAGCTGTACAAGAAGCAAACCATTTTACCTTCCTCTTTAGCGAATGGTATACTTTGAAATTACTGGGCTATTTTATGGCCGTAATACTCCATTATTTGGTCTAATATTAAAGGTAAATCATAACAAAAGGCATCGCTTTCTTCCTGGAAGATCGAACGAACCGTCCATTTTCCCTGAATATTTAGCGATTGATATACATTTTATACCATATTCCTCTGCGATTTCTGGCATTTCTGAAGACCTTAATACTCCATTATTTGGTCTAATCTGGCTCTTGTAAAGATAAATCATGACAAAGGGCGTCACTTTCTTCCTGGTGAGATCGAAAGAGCCGTCCGTCTTTCCTACATCTTTAGCAATGGATCCAATATAAGTGACTCTCTCTTTGAAACGGTTCCTAGAATTCATCTATTTGTTTCAAAGAGCCAACCTCATCAACTTCATTAAATGTTTAATCATGTATTGAATAAAATTATATCTCTTTTCTGTTATCTATTGTATTGCGTTTATAAATTTATAAATTTTAAGCCATATTCTCCTGAAAAAAGATTTACTAACATAGTCAGGCAGGACGAAAGAAAAGCTTTAAAAACCTTTGAGGTAAAGCAATCTTATCCTAGAATGAATGCCTTTCCAGTTCATGTGCTACATATAGTTTGTGACCTAGCTCATAGCCGGGGGTGGGACATTTGGCATGTAACATTTAACACCTCCAAAACCGAGCTAGTGGCATTTCATCATCATCGAGCAAACGTTGAATTATCGCCTGTTACGATGAGCGATTGTAATTTTCTTGCCTCTCAGTCAGTCAGTTAAGTGCCATGCGCGATACACGCTTGGGCGATCATGTCTCGAAAGAGACATGACTGACTGGGCAGAAGATTATCCCGCAGTAGGTTGCCATTGCTTTCTGCGGTAGACTGGTTGCCGACCAAGGCTATAGAACCCAATCTGTCCTGCAATTTAACCCATAACTGGAAGGAAGAGACTGATTAATACCTTTCCCAAGGGTATTTGCGCGTAAGTGAATGCAAGGAATTCAACTGGAATTCGAACTCTGTTCCCCGATTTCTCGTTCCGAGCCGAAATCCACTCCGCCACAACGCACATCTTGCCTCTCACGCTCCGCTTAAATGATTTTAGACTCTATCAAGTCTGGAATGTAAGGATTGACCGGCTTAAATCCAGATGTAACAGATGATACTCCGTTATTTGGTGTAAGCTGGTTCTTGTAATGATAAAGCCTAGCAGAAGTAGTCGGTTTCTTTCTGGAGGGATAGAAGGAGCCAGCCATTTTTTTTCTTTATCTTTAGGCTCGGGTGGCATATAAGTGAGTTTCTTCTAGAATCGCTTCCAAGAACTGATTAAATTGTTGAAAAAAACCCCAAAAAACCCCCAAAAAAACAAAGAAAAACGACTTCATTCATCTCATTAACTGTTTGATAATGCAGTTGTCGAAATATGAAACTTTCAAAACAACTAGCCGCTGTCCATAAGTAAGAAAGGTAAAATAAGATGTTTAAATCTAATCTAAACTTATTTATAAATGGATCTTTCTCTGTGTGTGTGTCTGTGTGTGTGTATCCCTTACCTATAGACTCCGAAACGGCTGAATCGATTTTCTTGAAAATTTACACAATTGTACTATAAGCGTCTGCGAGTGTTCTTTGCTAGGTTTGGTGTCGAGGTACCCCCGATAAATATCGAAATCGATAATCGAAAAAATCGGCTTATAGGAGGAGTGGTCCGATTTTAATCAAATTTGATACACTCATAGACAAAGACATAAGAAACGATATTCAGAAGTTTCAAGGTTGCAGTTTTTACAATATTGCAGAAAATTTGATATCGATACTAGGAAATCAAAATATGACTGACATCCATTCATTTTTCTTTCAGTCTACGGTTTCGTTTTAACTGGAAACAACTATTGATATTTAGTCTTTCCTGCCAACGACCAAATCTGAGCTCCTGAACCATGGATTAGTTTTAAAGCTTTCATTACACCCGAGCAACGCCGGGCTATACTGCTTGTAAATAAATAAGTGAATAAAAACTTTCGAGATCAAGTGACGCTCGTTCGGGAGTTAGGGAATTCCGATAATCAATCAGACTTTTAGATAGAGAATCAAGGTTAAAGTAAAAAGAGTAGTCTAGTCAAACGGAAACGCAAGGAGATAGAGTTCCTGCATTCTGAAGAGAATGGTGAATTAGTTCGTTAGTAGTAGCGACGATATCCCCAGTGTCACTTATCTCCTACGAATCTTTAAAGAATGAAAAACCCAGTGCATCAAAAACGGAATTTGTGTTTTTTTTTTCTAAGCGTGGTGATCTGCCACATTCTGTTCCCTGATGAACTTTCACCAGGCAATTTTTATTTTTTTTTATAATTTTACTTCAAACAAGGCGATAAGGACACTAACACACATGGAGTCACTGTTTCTGAGAAAATAACTTAATCAGTCATTTAAGTGCCATGTGTGATACACGTTTGGGCGATCATGTCTCGAAAGAAACAAGACTGACTAGGCAGAAGATTATCTCGCAGTAGAGTGGTAGCCACTCAAGGCTATAAAGCCCAATCTTTCCTGTTATTTGACTCATAGCTAGAGGGGGAAGAGATGTATTATATTATTAAGTAGTAATTAGTGGGGGATCAGTTTATTACTTCAAAACAATATAAAATGGGCCCCACTTTATACCCCGTAGAAGCTTTAATCATGTTTTCAACTACTTTTTTAGTCAGTTAAGTGCCATAAGTGATGCATGCTTGGGCGATCATGTCTCGAAAGAGACATAACTGACAGGGCAGAAGATTATCCCTCAATAGGTTGCCATTGCTTGTTATGGTAGACTGGTTGAACCCAGTCTGTCCCATTTTTTAACCAATAATTGGAGGGAAGAGACGGATTAATACCTTTCCCAACGGTATTTGTGCGTAAGTGAATGCAAGAAATTCAGCTGGAATTCGAACTCGGCATCCTGATTTGTCGTTTCGAGTCGATATTCACTGCACCACAACGCAAATCCCGGACTACATTGAGAAAAACAAGATAGAAGCTTTTAGCTGCTGTTTCAGTGAAATGGAATCTAAACTTATTTATAAATGGAACTTTGTCTGTCTGTGTGTGTGTGTGTGTGTCCGTTACCTATAGACTCCGAAACGGCTGAACCGATTTTCTTGAAAATTTACACAGTTGTACTATAAGCGTCTGCGAGTGTTCTTAGTTACGTTTTTTGTCGAGGTACCCCCGATAAATATCGATAATCGAAAAAATCTGGTTATAAAAGGAGCGGTCCGATTTTAATCAAATTTGATACACTCATAGACAAAGACATAAGAAACGATATTCAGAAGTTTCAAGGTTGCAGTTCTTATAATAGTGCAGAAAATCGATAATATATATATAAAAGGCAAGATGTTCTTGTGTGTGTCTGTTTATCTGTCTGTATGTCCTTTATACAAATCCACAATTATTATCCGATTCTCACTAAACTTCACATAAATATTCTTTAGGCTGAGTCTGAGCTCCAGGACCATGGATTAGTTTTAAAGCTTTCATTACACCCGAGCAACGCCGGGCTCTACTGCTAGTAGTTGATAAATTTAAACTATTTTCATTTGTATTCCATTAATTCTTGAAATAACAAACTGCATTCATATTCATGATTGTTATTGCAATGTTTTATTAAAGTTGTTAAGCTCAAATATTTAAACATATTTAACGATACGATAGGGGAATATTTACGGATATTTGATTGTCGTAGAACTCAACGTGAGTTGAATTAATCATTAACTTAAGAATTAAAATTCATCAGAATATTAAAATAGAAAACTTAAATTTTCAAGGATATTTCTCCTACCAATAATTGTTACTACTAATAATATTAATACTATCTAATACTCATTTAAATAATCTGACATAATGAACTTAACGCTTTTAATAGGATTATGATTACAAATTTACTAGAAAAACGAGTTGTTGCTTTCAGCTTCAAAATTATGAACTGTAATTGAAATAAAGGCAATATCTTCCAAGAAAAATTAATGACTTGTCATAACATGAAAACTTCCCAAAGGCAGATGTTGACCGACTTTCAGTTGTCAAAAGGAATGGTAGCAAGGGCTTAATTCAATTTGAGTTGTCCTACAAAACCCAAATAATTGGTTTAAAGATCTATTTAGACGCAACACCTGACTGGCTGCTACAACTAGTAAATTACTAGGAGAAAGGTAAAACGAAAAGTACTCCATTTATAAGGAAAGTTTGGAACGAGAAATCGGGGAGCCGAGTTCGAATTCCAGCTGAATTCACTTACGCGCAAATACCCATGGGAAAGGTATTAACCCGTCTATTCCTTCCAGTTATGGGTTAAATAACAGGATAGATTGGGTTCTATAGCCTTGGTTGGCAACCAGTCTACTGCAGAAAGCAATGGCAACCTACTGCGGGATAATCTTCTGATCAGTCAGTCATGTCTCTTTCGAGACATAATCAATCAAGCGTGTATCACGTATGGCACTTAACTGATTGACTGAATATAATAGTTGAAAACATGATCAAGGCTTCTATGGACATAAAGTGGGGGATCAGTTTTATATTATTATGAAGTAGTAAACTGATCCCCCACTAATTGCTAATTATTAATATAATACATCTCTTCCTCCTCTAGCTAAGAGTCAAATAACAGGACAGATTGGGTTCTATAGCTTTGGCTGGCAAGCAATCTACCGCAGAAAGCAATGGCAACCTACTGCGGGATAATCTTCTGCCCAGTCAGTCGTGTCTCTTTCGAGACATGATCGCCGAAGCGTGTATCACGTATGGTATTTTACTGACTGATGTAGACATTTAATTTTAGAGGAAAAAGTTACATTAATACAATTGGCAGCTCTTCCTCCGAAAATAGTAGGAAGAATAACAACAAATGGACTACATGGATCACGTATGGTACTTAACTGACAGACTGAATATAATAGTTGAAAACATGATTAAGGCTTGTACTGGGCATAAAGTGGGGGATCAGTTTTATATTGTTATGAAGTCATAAAATAATCCCCCACTAATTACTACATAATAATATAATACATCTCTTTCCCCCTCTAGCTATGAGTCAAATAACAGGACAGATTGTGTTCTATAGCCTTGTGTGGCAACCAGTCTACCGCAGAAAGCAAGGGCAACCTACCGCGGGATAATCTTCTGCCCAGTCAGTCATGTCTCTTTCGAGACATGATCGCCCAAGCGTGTATCACGGATGGTACTTAACTGACTAACTGAATATAATAGTTGAAAACATGATTAAGGCTTGTACTGGGCATAAAGTGGGGAATCAGTTTTATATCGTTATGAAGTAATAAACTGATACCCCACTAATTACTATATAATAATATAATACATCTCTTTCCCCCTCTAGCTATGAGTCAAATAACAGGACAAACTGGGTTCTATAGCCTTGGATAGCAACCAGTCTGCCGCAGAAAATAATGGCAACCTACTTTCGAGACATGATCACCCAAATCTTCTGCCCAGTCAGTCATGTCTCACGTGTAGCACTTAACTGATACATTTTGTGAAGGAACTAAGCATCCCTTTGAAATAAAGAACGATAAAGAACGGACATATATATTAAAAAATATATTTATTAATAAACAAGAAACACATCAATGGCTAAAGAAGGAAGAGTTAAATGAGGAAGTGGAGGCATTTATAATGGCTGCAAATGGCCAAAACCTATCTACAAGTAATCACCAGGTAAAGTTAATAAACAATGGTAATCCGAGGTTGACAAAGCGAACCTCGCTGTTGAGCTTAAAAAGGACCTCCAATCTGTGGTGGACTGGGGTAAGAAATGACTCGTAAATTTTGATGCTTCCAAAATGAAGCTGCTATCTGTTAATCATCACAGACAATCACCTACCCGCCATTAGCATGAATCAGGCTAGACTCCCTGAGAGCAAGACACTGCGCCTCCTCGGGCTAACTCTCTCAGCAGATATAGTGAAATCACTATATCGAATCCATAGCTAAATCCTCTGCTAAGAAGGTAGGTTCACTGTGCAGGGCCAGGAAGTTTTTCCTGTCTGAGTCCATCCTGCACATATATAAATCCATCCACCCATGTATTGAATACTGCTGCCATATCTGGTCGGGTGCCTCTGTTGGTCACCTCGGGGTTCTTGACAAAATCCAACGGAGAATCTGTAATGTGATCGATCCCGACTTGGCAGCTCATCTCCATTCACTTTCTCACCGGCGTAATGTGGCTTCCCTGTGTCTCTTTTACAAATACTTTCACGGATTCTGCTCTAATGAACTTAGATCATTGTTACCCACTATCTATGAATATAAACGCAAATTCTACTTCATCAGCTTCTTCTCTCACACATCCCGTCTCTAGAATTCCCTTCCGTATACTTGCTTCTCCGATAGCTACAATGTACAAGAATGTTAGGTCAATAGTAATCTTCTATCTCATTGACTCGCATCCTTTCTCTCATGCTTTTTTCTCCATCCACTCCACTCCCATCACACCAGTATTCTCATCCTTCTCTTACCCTCTCCCTGACACCCCAATAACCTGTCCCTCTTTCTCATCACTTTCTTCCTATGTAACCCTCTGCGCACCAGTGGCAGTAAAACTGCCTTGCTTAGGGTGAAATAATTAAAAACACGAAACAAAACATAAAAACGAACAAAAATAAAAACAAACAAATCAAATCCAACATGTCTAAACTTATGTGTAAATGAAACTTTGTCTGTGTGTGTGTATGTATATGTATCTGCGTGTGTGTCTCCGTTACCTATAGACTCCGAAACGGTTGAACCGATTTTCTTGAAAATTTACACACTATAAGCGTCCGCGAGTGTTCTTAGCTAGGATTTGTGTCGAGGTACCTCCGATAAATATCGATAATCGAAAAATCGGGTTATAGAAGGAGTGGTCCAATTTTAATCAAATTTGATACACTCATAGACAAAGACATAACAAACGATATTCAGAAGTTTCAAGGTTGCAGTTCTTACAATAGTGCAGAAAATCGATTATATGTATATATAAAAGGCAAGATGTTTGTGTGTGTGTCTGTTTATCTGCCTGTATGTCTGTATTTTTTCAGCCATTTTATTTTAGTTTTTGCTTCGAGTTTGGCTCTAAGTAGGTATAATTGTAGTTCTTAGTCTCAGCCATGTTACCATTTACTCAGAGGACTTATTTAGCCTTCAAAATTCAGTTTACGACGAAAAAAACTTATTTGATATCGATATCAGGAAATCAAAATTTGACTTACATCCATTCATTTTTCTTTCAGTCTACGGTTTCGCTTTAACTGGAAACAACTTTTGCTTTTTAGTCTTTCGTGCCAACGTCCAAAGAGTCTGAGCTCCAGGACCATGGATTAGTTTAAAAGCTTTCACTACACCCGAACAACGCCGAGGCTATACTGCTAGTGTATATATATATATATATATATATATATATATATATATATACTAGGTGCGATTGATAAATTGTCACAATTATTTTATTGTTTCAAATATTCTTTCGGCTGAATCTGAGCTCCAGGACCATGGATTAGTTTTAAAGCTTTCATTATACCCGAGCAACGCCGGGCTATACTGCTAGTAGATTGTATATGAAACATGTTGAGACTACTGAACGCCTCGTTTAATCTTGACACTGAAGGAATGCAATGATCGACATGAAAAAAGACAGCCGGATAATCATGTCTCCGTATTACCATGCGCCACAAGATGCAAACATTTAGGAACATCATATTGAACAAATCACAGAATGCCACGTGTTACTTCCGGATTTAAAGTTGATTTTATTGAGCGTTGGTTGTTTAGATTTGATGTACATGGCCTCCAATATCTGAAGGTTCTTCTTACTGTGTGTATGAATAAGGATCACCCTATTTTTGACCAAAATCTGTCTGATATTACCTACATGTTTATGTTTTTCAGAGAAATGCTGTTTAATTGTACTCTGATCAGAAAGATGACATGTAAGTCTACGGGAGGGCGTGGTTGTAGTAAAACCAATATATATACTGCTTTTTTTATTAGTATCAGAGATGCAATCTCTGAATGGGCATGTTACATTGAATTTGAATACATGGTTCTGTTGTCATTTTGCGCTATCATGCGGTGTGACGTCATAGAACCGCATTGTAAATTTGCGAACTGCGTTTGTTATTTTTGGTAACTATTGCCGTTGCCAAGCGGAGTTTTATATCAACACAAAATAAAATCGTCGGTGATGGTGGAGGTTATTGTATTACCGTCTAAATAACCTCTCTGTAGATGGCTCATGTGAGCCGAAAGCTTAGAAGCAAATTAATGTAAAAATTATCCAAATGTTTGAGAATTTTTGTCTTTATTTTCAACTGAAATTAAAGCCAAAATACGACGTTTAGAACGGCTCATGATTAAACATAATAGACATTCATTGTCTCTCATATTTAACAGTATATGTTTAGAAAATTATTTGGTGTCTCGATACACTATATATATATATATATATATATATATATATATATATATATATATATATATATATATACCTCTTCTCACTCTGTCGTTTCAATCGCTTGAACAATAGCTAGGCTCAATTTATTCTCTTGACTACCTGCTATTAATCTTTACTGCTAGTTACGAAAGCTCTTGCCGCGTGATTATCGTCGTGTAGTGAAGAATATATATATATATATATATATATATAATTATTGTTAATCTATTTTTTGGCCAAAATTAAATGAGAGCAGTAGACAGTTGTATTAAAAAGTGCACAATACATGTTTATTGTAGAGCTTTTTAATATTTTTCATTTCGAATGGAGTTATTTTTACAACTTAGGTTTCAACTTAGTAGTTTTTATAAACCGCTTGAAGATACCGAAAGGTTGAAAACAAGGTTCTTCTTCTATGTGACCTGTCCCTTCAGGACGTAGGCGATCATGGTTCTCCACGTCTCCCTATCACTGGTGACTCTTAGTATGTTTGCTCCTGTTACACCTCGCAACCTGCGTTCCGTCATCCACCTGATCAGGCCCTGCAAATATGTTATCCGCTGCCTTCCTCTGTCTCTTTTTCCTTCTCTCTGGCCAGTCAGTATCAGGTTCTCCAAGCTCTCTTTCCTCATTGCATGTCCCAGGAACTTCAGTTGTCTCTTCCCGATGCTCAGCATTAATTTCCTTTTTGTTGCCATTCTTTCCAACACCTCATCGTTGCTTGCATGCTCACTCAGTCCACGATATCCGTAGCATCCTTCTGTAGAACCACATTTCTGCTGCTTCAAGTTTTTTCCTTTTGTTCGATGATATTGTCCAGCATCCACTGCCGTATTGAAGGACTGACATCACATAGCAATCCAGCACCCTTTTCTTTGTTTCTAGTGAAATTGTCCTGTGTGTTAGTACTTTACTCAGCTTCTGGAACGCGTCCTTTGCCATACCAATTCGTCTTCGGATCACTGTGTCGCCATTTCCATCTCCTGTTTCAAAAATTTAACTACCTAGTAAGTGTTCTAACAGAAAACTAGGTTACGTTTCAAAAATGAAATATATATAGTCATCCGCAGACAGATCTGTTTCGCTGTATCACAGCTGATCAGTACGGTTAGACTCCGATTGCTTTTTACCCAGGATTGAAACCCGACCGAATTGGCGTCAGTCGGTGAATCTACCCCTGAGTTATGGGCGCTCGGTAGAAGGAGGCAGACGTTTTTAGCGTATAATGTATCATATACCAGTAGTTAGAGTGCTCTAAATCATTACCGAAAGGGCGATGCGTAGATGCTAGAGTAGCTACTGTTATTTCAAAGTCTACCATTCCTCCAGAGTGCTCAATCAGGTTGTGAGAGCGTAAATAGTCATTCGCATATATATATATATATATATATAGTCATCCGCAGACAGATCTGTTTCGCTGTATCACAGCTCATCAGTACGGTTAGATTCCGATTGCTTTTTACCCAGGATTGAAACCCAACCGAAGTGGCATCAGTCGGCGTTTCTAGCTCTGGGCTATGGGCGCTCGGTAGAAGGAAGCAGACTTTTTAGCGTGTATATTATTATACTCGCCCAATAGCCAGAGTACAACGCTTATACGCTTATATGCAACACGCTGAAATAAGTTTCCCTTCTCTGATTTCAAACGCTTATGGCTTAGAGGTTAGCGACTCCGACTGAGCCAAATCGGTCGAGTTTCGATCCCGGCCAGAAGCAAGTGGATGTCTAACCTCATTGATGAGCTGTGATACAGCGAAAGAGGCTTGTATGTAGAAGGCATATATATATATATATATATATATATATATATTCTCTCCAGTCACGCTTAGGGGAAATAACCTGTGTGAAAACAGCTAATACTACTCTCAAATATTTTGTAATCATACACTCGTTTGAAATACTCTTGATTTTTTAAGAACAAAAAACTTTGTTTTTCCTCAGTGATTTGTTTTTTAATTCAGTAATATACATTATTTGTGGGATTCAGTGTCAGTAACCCGAGATCACAGGCCGTAATCAAACACAATATAGGAAATTTTGTCTAATTTTATTTTCGTCCGTTGCCAGCGAAACAGATAACGATAAACAACTTTTGGTTATTGTCCGTTTTACTTTTTTAGCAACAGTCAGTTAAGTGCCACACATGATACACGCTTGGGCGATCAGGTCTTGAAAGAGACATGACTGACTGGGCAGAAGATTATCCCGCAGTAGGTTGCCATTGCTTTCTGCGTTAGACTGGTTGCCGACCAAGGCTATAGAACCCAATCTGTCCTGTTATTTAATCCATAACTGGAAGGAATAGACGGATTAATACCTTTCCCATTTGGTATTTGCGCGTAAGTGAATGCAATGAATTCATCTGGAATTCGAACTCGGCTCCCTGATTTCTCGTTCCGAACTGATATCGAATGCATCACAACGCGCATGTTTTCAGCAACATTTGGGCTTAAAAAAAAACATTAACACTGCTTTGTGTAAGATTTCAAAATCGTCTTTTCCTTTTTGTCTTTAGGGCTAACCTCATCGACTTCGTATCCATGATTGACGGAAATTATTAACGCCATTTTGCTAACTTTAGTAAAATTCTAAATATCTTTCTTCTAGCTTTTGATATCATTGCTAATACGAGACTTAGTTTAAACGTAATATAGTATCTTCTTCTTGGGTGTTGAACAAACACAAATGTGCCTGAGCATGTGTCTGCAGTGGGGATTAGCTAACCACCCTGATAGGCGGGTATCGTCGAATAGAAGCGAATAAACAATATTATTATTATGTGATTTAAATATCGCGTGTGTGTAAGTGTGTGTTTGTGTCCGCGCGCTCACGTCTCTGTGTGTTTATGTGCGTGTGTTTTTCTGTGTGACGCGAATAGGCTTTAGAAATATTTAGCAAAAGCAAAAGCATAATTTCATTCACCGACTTGGCAGACCGGCTGTAGTCGCTGTCTCACCGGCGTGACGTGGCTTCCCTGTGCCTCTTCTACATATATTTTCACGTCTTCTGCTACGATGAACTTCGGTCCCACCCTTTTACAATGAAACCGATAAAATGTAACCGCAATTTCTACTCCGACAGCTTCTTTTCAGGCACTTCCCGCCTGTGGAATTCCCTTCCATATACTTGCTTCTCCGACAGCTACAATCTCCAGGAATTTAAATGTCAGGTCAATAGACATCTTCTATCTCACTAACTCGCATCCATTCTCACAAGCTCTTTTTCCATCTACTCCATCCCCATCTTTGCTATCCTCATCCGTCTATTACCCTCCTCCTGACATTTACTATAACTAACCCATCTTTTTCATGACTTTCTCCTATGTAACCCCCTGCGCAACAGTGGCAGTAGAATGCCTTGCTTGGGGTGAGATGATTAATAATAATAATAAAAAAAATTTGTGAGCCAACCCAAATTTGAAATACTTACAATCAACATGGATGTGCGTTACGCTATGGCAACTTACTGCGGGATAATCTTCTGCCCAGTCAGTCATGTCTCTTCCGAGACATGATCACCCAAGCGTATATCACGTATGGCACTTAACTGACTGACTGAAAGTAGACCCAAACCCTAATCTGCAAACTTATTTCTTACTAAATACATAATCTAGCCATACGATTCTTGTCGGCAATAAATAATTATTGTACATTCTCTCTCTTATTCTCTCTCTCTCCCTATCTATCTATCTATCTATCTATCTATCTATCTATCTATCTATCTATCTATCTCAGTCTGTCCCCTGCTATCTATCTATCTATCTATCTATCTATCTATCTATCTATCTATCTATCTAAGTCTAAGTCTTGTCCCTTGCTATCTATCTATCTATCTATCTATCTATCTATCTATCTATCTATCTCAGTTTGTTCATATCTATCTATCTATCTATCTATCTATCTATCTATCTATCTATCTATGATCTCACTCTTTTTCAGTCTGTACATTTTCTCTCTCACTCTCTCTCTATCTCAATTTGTACATTATCTCTCTCTATCTAGATATCTTAGTATGTACTTTCTCTCTCTATCTCTTTATCTAACTCAGTCTTTGCGTGTTCTATCTATCTATCTATCTATCTATCTATCTATCTATCTATCTATCTATCTATCTATCTCAGTCTGTTCATATCTATCTATCTATCTATCTATCTATCTATCTATCTCAGTCTGTTCTTCTATCTATCTATCTATCTATCTATCTATCTATCTATCTATCTATCTATCTATCTGTTTGCCATATATTGAAGCACATTTTATCTTGTATGGATAAAGCTATATCGTTATTACAAACAACAATCTATCAATAATTATATGAAGAGTTATTTGTTATTCATTATTCGTAAATAGAATCAAAGCTGTAAGTAGATTAATTTGTCGATAAAGAAAATTGTGATAAAAGACACGAACAAACAAAACTATGAATAAATAACTGACAGTTTTTTATCAGCAGATCTAAGCAAAGAATATTTTCAGTTATCTGAAAAGTTAAGCTGTAATGGCGTGAGTTTAAGTTGATAAAAACCTAACTTATTAGGTGAGAATGGTATAAAAATTCTGAAGATTGACTTTATACGTTCTTTATACTACCATCTGGCTAGATGCGACATTAAACTCAGATTATCGATTCAGTAAAATAAGCATTGTCAGTACGATTCGGTTTATTTAGCATTTATCTTCCGGTGTGTGGAATTCTGGGTAGTGGTGAACGTAGCACAGAAAATAACGTGAGCATACTTTGAAATTGCCGACTGAGATTGGAGGCAGAATTCCTGTTCAGTATTTTGCTGTCGAATTCAGTGACAGATCGATTAATCGATTGATCGATAGAGATGAATAGTAACCGACTGGGCTAGTTGGGAAACGAATGATATAAATTGTTATGGTATGAACAGACTGGAATACATGGATAAGAAGCCGGGCAGATTTCATTTTGATAATTATTTCACCCTAAGCAAAGCGATAAAGCCACTAAGACGGAAAGGGTTACAGACATTATGAGAAAAACTCTATAAATAAGAGAGAACGATAGAAGAACAGGATTTCAGAAGACAGAAGACAACGATTAACATTGTATTTAAATTTGTGAAGATCAAAGACGACTAGTAAGCGAGAAGAAAAAAGTTATTTCCACACGCGAAAAATGCGAGAGTAGAAACTATAGCAACTTACATCGAGCCATTTAACTGGAAACTGATGAGACGTAACCGCCAATCGAATACTGGGCTTAAATTCCTAAAGTTTATTTACTAAAGAGGAAAATTCAACAGAACAGTCATAAAAAGTCTTTATAGAAAAGGAATATGGAAGCTAAGATACTGTGAGTGGGGAAGTCACTGAAGCCGAGATGTAAGGTCAAGACAAATAATATTGCGTATTCTTCTTTGGATATTATCAAGAATATTTAAATATAAAATCACCAGCTCAGATGTGGCAATAATATTCAAAGTAAGGACGAATCATAGAATTATAAATATGTAAGATAGGCACTGGCAAGAGAAAATGTCTAGTAGGAGAGAGTTAAGCAAAACTTCTAGCGCCAGAGTGAAAAATAATATGAACAAACTTACAACCATATTTGTGGATATTTCTAAGAGGAAGTATTTTAATTTTTGCACTATTTGTATTGTTCGAACTGTTGTCTCAGCTTTGTTGACATATACATCTTCAGTATCTGTCTATATATCTGAGATGAGGTATTGTAATTATTTACACTATTTACATTGTTCGGACTGTTGTCCTCATCTTTGTTGCCATATTCACCTTCAATATCTGTCTATATTTCTGAGATGAGGTATTGTAATTATTTACACTATTTACATTGTTCGGACTGTTGTCCTCATCCTTGTTGCCATATTCACCTTCAATATCTGTCTATATTTCTTAAATGAGGTATTGTAATTATTTACACTATTTAAATTGTTGGGACTGTTGTCCTCATCTTTGTTGCCATATTCACCTTCAATATCTGTCTATATTTCTGAGATGAGGTATTGTAATTATTTACACTATTTACATTGTTTGGACTGTTGTCCTCATCTTTGTTGCCATATTCACCTTCAATATCTGTCTATATTTCTGAGATGAGGTATTGTAATTATTTACACGATTTACATTGTTCGGACTGTTGTCCTCATCTTTGTTGCCATATTCACCTTCAATATCTGTCTATATTTCTGAGATGAGGTATTGTAATTATTTACATTATTTACATTGTTTGGACTGTTGTCCTCATCTTTGTTGCCATAATCACCTTCAATGAAAAATTTTATCGTAAATAATCAGGCCGGTAGAAATAAATATATAATACTGTTTCATTAAAAACAAAATATCTACTTAAATACGAGTATCGATAAAAAATAATGTTCAAAGAATATATATATATATATATATATATATATATATATATATATATATTATTTTGTTTTTCTTTAAAAGTGGAAGAGTAGGAAGGTAAATTCCAAGAACCTGATCCTAATCAATATTAAAAATTTTTAATATTAAAAAGTGTTGCAGGCAGAGGAGCTCAATGTATTATGAATACAGAGCCAATATAAATTAGAGAAAATTTTCAAAATTCAAAATTCAAACATCTGACACCTTTGAATTTTGAAAATTTTTTCTAATTTATATATATATATATATATATATATATATATATATATATATATGAATTAGAACACTCTCGGCTATTGGGAGCGTATAATGATAATATACACGCTAAAAAGTCTGCCTCCTTCTACCGAGCGTCCATAGCTCAGAGGTAGAATCGCCGACTGAAGACAATATACATGTATATATCCATACATGCATACGCATATATATATTTAAAGGATGAATAGATTATATATATATATATATATATATATATATATATATATATATATTGAAGGCCATGTACGTTAAATCCAAACAACCCACACTTAATAAAATCACTTTTAAATCTGGCCATAACACATTACATTGCATTTAAATATATGATTCTGTTATCATTTCGAGCTCTCACGTGGTGTGACGTCATAGAATCGCATTGCAAATTTGAGAACTGTGTTTGTTATTTTTGGTAACTATTGCTATTGCATTACCGACTTAATAGCCTCTCTGAAGATGACTAATGTGAGCCGAAAGCTTAGAACCAAATTAATAAAAATTATCCAAATGTTGGAGAATTTTTGTCTTTATTTTCAAGTGAAATTAAAGCCAAAATACGAAGTTTAGAACGGCTCATGATTAAACATAATAGACATTCATTGTCTCTTATATTTAACAGTACATGTTTAGAAAATTATTTGCTGCCTCGATACACACACACACACACACACACACACACACACACACACACACACACACACACACTCTCTCTCTCTCTCTCTCTCTCTGTCTATATATATATATATATATATATATTTGTTTTTTTTTTCAATTGGAATAGATAGATCTATCAATCGCCCGGTTCACACTCCACCCATGTCTATTGAACAGGTTAAGAGGCCCATCCCTTGTTCCCTGTTTAGGATATGGTTTCCGGCTTTCTCTTTTCCGATCTTTTCACTATTACATCAGTGGCGTTACCGCCTTGCTCGGGGTGATACGATTAAAAAAAATGTGTGTGTGTGTGTGTGTGTGTGTGTGTGTCGTATAATCGAACTTATAAAATCATATGTACAAGAAAAAATTTGCAAACAGCGAAACACTTAAAGACAATCTAAAATCGGTCAGGCAGGCAGGCAGACACACGCATATAAACATCTAAAAGAAAAGACATACAGGCGTATTTAAAATCCGTTTATCCAGCAAATGTCGGTCGGCACCCAGAGAGAAATGAAGTGTTTCCTGAGTGAAGTACTTTTTATCAAATCAATATCTATTCGATATTGCACTAAATGTTGCTTAATGGCACGAACAGTGACTTAAATAAAATGTTACGATTATTCAGACAACGACGAATAAAACAGGCAAATCCCAAGAGTTTCAAAAGGATCGACTTCAGGAGCTTCCGAAATGAACTCAGATTCATTTTATCTTCTTCCTTGTGTGCCGTGTCCTTTCAGGACGTAGGCGATCATAGATTTTCACTTGTTCCTATCTCATCTTAATATTTTTCCTCTTGGTATCTCTCTCAGACCCCTCTCTGCCATCCATCTGCTCAAGCCCGTCAATTAGGCCTCATGATGCTTCCTCCTGTCTCTCATTCCCTCTGTCCATCCCATGAGTACCAGGTTCTCCAAGCCCTCCTTCCTCGTTACATGTCCCAAAAACCCCAGTTGTCTTTTCCTGATGCCAAACAAGGCATTTTACTGTCACTGTTTTGCAGGAGGTTACATAGGAAAAAATTCATGAGAATGAGTGACAGGTTATGAGGGGTGTCAGGAAGTGGGTAAGAGAAGGACGAGAGTACAGATGAGAGTGGAGTGGACGGAGAAAAGAGCAAGAGAGAGAGAGAGAGAGAGAGAGAGAGAGGGGGGATGCAGGTTAGTGACATAGAAGATGACTATTGACTTTACATTTAAATTCTTGGAGATTGTAGCTGTCGGGGAAGCAAGTAAACGGAAGTGAATTCCACGGGTAGAAGGTGCGAGAAAAAAAGCTTATGGAGTAGAATTTGAGTTTACATTTTATTGGTTTCATAGTAAAAGGGTGGGACCTAGTTGCTAATCTTGTGGCTCGAATAAATTTATATATAGGGGGCACCAGTGAGCTAAGTTCATCGGAGCAGAAGGCGTGAAAGTATTTGTAAAACAGTCAAAAGTAAGCCAAATTGCGCCGGCGAGAAAGTGACTGTATCCGAGCTGCAAATGTCGGGATCGATCATATTGCAGATTCTCCATTGGATTTTGTCAAGGACTCCTAGGTGGAATGCAGGAGCACCCGACCAGATATGGCAGCAGTATTCAATACACGGGCATATGACAAGTCGAGATCGATCACATTACAGATTCTCCGTTGGATTTTGTCAAGGACTCCTAGGTGGAATGCAGGAGCACCCGACCAGATATGGCAGCAGTATTCAATACACGGGCATATGACAAGTCGAGATCGATCACATTACAGATTCTCCGTTGGATTTTGTCAAGGACTCCTAGGTGGAATGCAGGAGTACCCGACCAGATATGGCAGCAGTATTCAATGCACGGGCGGATGCTAAGTCCGGATCGATCACATTACAGATTCTCCGTTGGATTTTGTCAGTGACACCTATGTGGATAAGAGGAGCACCCGACCAGATATTGCAGCAGTACTTAATGCACAGGCGGATGCTAAGTCAGGATCGATGACATTACAGATTCTCCGTTGGATTTTGTCAAGGACCCCTAGGTGGATAGCAGGAGCACCCGACCAGATATAGCAGCAGTATTCAATGCACGGGCGGAATTTGTTTTTTGTAGATATTGGCGCTGACGCAGTCTTACAAAATATCGGCCGCTTAGTTACTGAAGCCAGTGTTGGAGCCGAAACAATAACTTTTTTTATTATCATTTCACTCCAAACAGGACAGTGTTACTATCACTGGTGCGCGGTGGGGGGGGGGGGTTGCATAAGAAGAGATTGACAAGAAATTGAAACAAGTTATAGGGGGTGTCAGAGAATGGATGATATCATTGGTGGGAAGAGAACCGATGAGAGTAGAATGGACGTGGATGAAAATATAAAGAAAAGGGTACGATTCAAAGAAATAAGAGATGGTAATTGACCTTGCAATTAAATTCTTGGAGATTGTATCTGTCAGGGAATAAATATACGGAAAGGAATTTCACAGGCGGAAAGCGCAAGAATAGAAGCTGATGGAGTAGAAGTTGCGGTTACATTTGATTGATTTCACTGTCAACGGGTGGGACCTAGCCGCCAGTCTAGTAGTTCGATTAAATTCTTACGTAGAGGGCACCAGAGAGTTAAACTCATCGGAGCAGAAGCCGTAAAAGTATTTGTAGAAGAAACACAGGGAATCCACATTACGCCGACGAGAAAGTGACTGCAGCTGAACTACCAGGTCGGGATCAATCACCTTGCAGATTCTCCGTCGGGATCTGTCAAGAAACCCAAGGTGAATAGCAGGAGCACCCGACCAGATGTGACAGCAGTATTCAGTACACAGGATATGCAGGGTGGATTTAGACGGGAAAAAACCCCTAGCCCTAAACAGTGAACCGGCCCTCCTAGCAGCAGATTTAGATATGGATTTGATGTCATCTTACCACTTGATGAGAGAGTTAGGCCGGGGAGGCGCAGTGTTTTGCTTTCAAGGAGACTAGCCTGATCCATGCTAATGGTGGGCAGGGGCGATTGTCTCTGGTGGTTAACAAATAGCAGCTGCGTTTAGGAAGCATTAAAATTCACGAGCCATTTATTACCCAAGTCTACCACAGATTAGGTCTTTTTTAAGGTCAGCAGCGAGTTTCTGATTGAGGCGGGTGTAAATGGTGGTGCGGTCAGTATAGATGCCTGCTTGAGATCTGATTACATCAGGGAGATTGTTGATGAAGATCAGAAAAAGCGTAGGACCTAGAATAGAGGAAACCTGCGTTCGTACGATATTATCGGGAAGCATGTCCGTTCAATACTACTTTCATTACGCGATTTGAAAGGAATAACTGGATTAGATCAAACAATCGTCCAGTTATACCATAGCCTCATAGCTTGCGTAGAAGGCCAGTATGCCAGACTCTGTCAAACGCTTTGGAGATATCCAGGGCAACAGCTCGAGCCTCGCAGTTCTTATCGAGAGCCTGTGATGATCGTTAGCATATCAGCAATAGACCTGGCGAAGTGTAAACGATACAGTTTGTCAGAGTAGGGACTGTGGCTGTGAGATGTGGAACCACTTCGGCGTTGATAATAGCCTCGAACACTTTGCCAAAAACGGGTAGGTGGCTGATAGAGCGATAATCAGAGGGGCCTGAGTGTTCTCCAGAATTCCTAAATACAGGAACCCCAGAGGAGGATTTCAAGCAGGCAGAAAAGCAAGAAGCAGAGAGGCAGTAGTTGTAGAGTTTAGATAGGACAGAGGAGAGTTCAGGGGCACATTTCTTCAGAACAATGACTGGGATTCCGTCACTTCCGCTGGATTTATGTGGATCAAGCTTTGAAATTGTGTCAGAGACTAGCGAGTGGGTAATGTGAACGTCACTCAGTTGAGCCACAGTTCTAGGTGGGAAGTCGGGTACAGATACCCCAGACGAATCCAGTGTCGAGTTGGTGGAGAATCTGTGAGATGGTAAACATGCATTGATGTGGCGCAAGGCAGTAAAATATGGGACACACAGTGAGGATCGAACTTACTATTTGGTCGTAATTGTAGCGATACAAGATTGCGAGCAACACGTCGATGTACCCAAATGATTTTCTAAGTCTCTCTTTGGCGTTGCATAAGGCCGTAAAGTATAGGGCACTCAGTGAGAATCAGAGTCATTACTCCATCGTAATTGTCCTAGCGAGACAAGCTTGCTAACCATAACACCATATCGAGACGTCTGAATGTTTCTCAAAGTTATTACAAGGCTGTATTTGTTCTAGCTAGACAAACTAACAAATCACGCCAAAGTACTCAATGAATTTTTAAGGGTAGTTCAGATAAGGTAAAAGGCTGAAAGTGTAGAGCACCTACTCAGTCGTAACTGATCGAGCGGGACAAGCTTGCTAACATTTACATCATATCGAGGTACCCAAATCATATCGGGACAAGCTTGGCAACATCATATCGAGGTACCCAAATGCTTCTGATTTTGATTGATTAATTTATTTTTCTTTACGGCTTATTAACCTTTTGCAGATTATTTAAAACCAGAAGTACTTTTAGATTGTAATTTTTGTTTTTAGATAATAATTTTTTTTTTTTATAAGCGTTTCACCCCGAGCAAGGCATGTCACTGCCACTACTGCGCAGGGGGCTACGTAGAGTGGAGGAAGGATGGTTAAATATAGGAAATGTCAGAGGGTGGGTGATAGGCGGGTAAGGATACCGAGAATGAGGGTTGGGTAGATGAGAGTGTTCTGAGAATAATCATTTATTAATATAAATATTACTAATTAACTCATAGCCGGTAGAGAACAGGTGGATTCATACATTTCCAAAGGGTACTTGCGCCTAAGGCAATACAACGAATCCAACGGAAATTGAAACTTGACTTTTTGATTAATATTTCTAAGCTATTACACCAGCTGCACACCCAAGCTTACAATGTTTGGTGTTCTCAAGTGATCGGCCATATCATTTTGAATACACCGGTTCTCGCTCGATCACCGAAGTTAAGCAACGTTGAGCCTGGTCAGTACTTAGATGGGTGACCGCTTGGGAGTACCAGGTGCTGTAAGCGTTTATTGGCTTACGGCCATATCATTGAATACACCGGTTCTCGCTCGATCACCGAAGTTAAGCAACGTTGAGCCTGGTTAGTACTTAGATGGGTGACCGCTTCGGAATACTAGGTGCTGTAAGCGTATAGTGACGGATGTGCGTTGTGGTGCAGTGGATATCGGCTCGGAAAGAGAAATCGGCGAATTCCAGTTGAATACCCTGCATTCACTTAAGCACTGGTACCCTTGGGAAAGGTATTAATCCGTCCCTTCCTTCCAGTTATGGGTTAAATAACAAGGGTAGGACTTGGGGAACCTGCCCTTAAAAACAAATCCCAATGAATCTTGATACTCGAAAAGAAATAAGTATTGCTAGACACAAAACTTATATAAAAACAACAATAAATAGTTGAAAAAGAAAAAGGTATTACCAGCAATAAATAAAATAAAATTTAGTTGGCAATAAATGACCCGCCGAGGTTGATATACCATAAAAACAAAACAACCAACGAACATTCATTACAGTTGGTTTTGAAAAAACGGAAATGAATTTTGCTGATTATAATTATTGTTGAGGATCACCCCTTTTTGCACATAGGAATGGACTCTCCTGATGTGTACATATAATTCTGCCTATACAAAGAACGGAAGTGTAGTTGTAAAGTATTTGTAGACTTACCTCTACTACTATGACACTGTCGGCTCTCTTTCTGCCTTCGGGTAGAGGGCGCTCTCTGCTTCCGAGCAGAGAGCAATAACCCAGTCATGGTTCCGCCGAAGGGTAGAAGCACGACTGGGCAAAAATAGACAGACATTTTTTGGCCGGGCCATATAGCCCGGAAATCCCAGTCAAAACTGACCATGTGTCACATGTTGCCCTTACTGGGAGGGGCAGCTAAATAATGTAGTTGTAGACTTGCCTCTATTACTACTATGACACTGTCAGCTCTCTGCCTTCGGGTGGAGAGCGCTCTTTGCTTTCGAGCAGAGAGCACTGACCCAATCGTGGTTCCGCCGAAGGGTAGAATCACGACTGAGAAAATAGACAGACATTTTTGGCCTGGCTATATGGCCGGGAAGACCCACAATAAAAAGACCTTATGTCACATCTAGCCTTGCGTGGCAAGGTTGGTAAATACCATTTTAAAGTAGTTGTAGAGTTGAGTAGATGTACAGACGCTTCGTTGATCAGTAAGTTGGTGCATATTAAGTTGGAGTTGTTTTGGATATAGACTCAATACCCGGACATACTTCTTCAAGACTGTATATATTGATTTCTACTAATAGTATTCCTAGTATTCTGGAATTGACTAACCCTTGTTCCAGTTGTATATTTTTTGTTCGATATAACTTACATTTCTGCTTTTGTTATTTATTTTTTTGTGTGGTTTCTCAACAAGAATCCATAACAATTATTTAGTGTGCTGCAGTGAATATCGGCTCGGAAAGAGAAATCAGAGAACCGAGATCGAATTCCAGTTGAATTCATTGAATTTACTTAGGCGAGAATACCTGTGGGAAAAATATTAATTCGTCTTTTCTCTCTTTAGCTATGGGTTGAATAGCAGGACAGATTACCTTGGCTGGCAACTAGTCTACCGCAGAAAAGTAATAGCAACTATTGCTGGAAAATCTGCCAAGTCAGTCATGTCTCT
Organism: Ascarosepion bandense; assembly: GCA_037127315.1. NCBI lineage: Eukaryota > Metazoa > Mollusca > Cephalopoda > Sepiida > Sepiidae > Ascarosepion > Ascarosepion bandense. The sequence goes on along the minus strand of JBBBDQ010002473.1, from coordinate 214,186 downwards.
TTCTAGACATGATCGCCCACGCGTGTATCACATATAGCAACTAACTTACTGACTGATCTAAATTCCATTAATTAACCTATAACTTTAGGGTGGTAGATTCATACCTTTCCCAAGGATATATGGGCGTAAGTTAATTTAACGATTCGAGCCGTTATCCATCACACTAAGCGCCTGATATTCTTATAGTCCTGGGTATGACAGTAAACTGCACCCGGCAGCAAGGCCTCTGATTGGAAGGTTGTGAGGAGCATGGAACCACCTCCTAATTGCTATTGTTCTCAAATCCACCTTGACCCGGAGTGGTAGCACCTGTTAGGGTCTCAGCTATGGAGCAAAATTCTATGAAAGTATAAAAATAGACTTTTAAAGAAACATATACTTAAAAACAGACTTTTATAGAAAAATATACATTTTTTAAGAAATAATATTCCCAACAATACATTTTTTAGGAAAAAAAATATTACCAGCAATACATTTTTGAATACAAAAATAGAAGACATCTTCAGTTTTTTAAATTAAAAAAAATTTAATCAAAATCTGACTAAACCAACCTTCTCACTATAACCGAACATTAAAAAAATACCTGAAAACCTTACTTTTTTGGCATTAAATAACCTAGAGAGGTTGATATGCCGTTAAACAAAACTCAAATCTGATATTCCCAAACAGTCATCCAACTAGGAACTGACCAGGCTCGACATTGCTTAACTTAGTCGATCGCACGAGAACCAGTGTTTCAAGCCTGCCCTAATCATTTACTTTTCTTTACTTTCACTGATTCTATGCAATGTACAATATGCCAGACTGAAATGTAAAACTCCAAGGCAAAAACCAGTTGGTGAACAAGATGTTTGAGCACATTTGTTCCTTTGAAAAAAAAACAAAAAACAAAACAAAACTTTTTCAAGGTCAGCTGAGTAAAGCAACACTCACTCTATTTACAAGTTTAGCTGTGAGGAAAGAAGACATACCAGTTTTAAATTGTTCCAAATATGCTGACAATATTGGTAAGTTGCGTGCTGAATTTGGGATCAGATTTACTGATTTCAGGAGCTATGAAATGGAGTTCAGGCTCTTTTCTTAACTATTTGATGTAACACCTGATGATATTCCCGACTGTTATCAAACGGAGGTGATTGATTTGCAGTGTGACATGGATTTTAAAAAAGCATATGACAGCAATGATGTTGTTACTTTCTATAAAGATTATGTCTGAGGAAAGCATCCAAATTTAGAGAAACATGCTAAGAAAATAATCTCACTTTTTGGCAGCACTTATTCTTGCGAGCAATTTTTCTCAAGAATGAAATTTCTTAAAAGCAAATACAGAAGTCAGCTCAAAAATGAACACCTGACCAGTCAACTTCGGGTTGCCAGCACATCTATCAGAGCAGAAATTGATCAAATTTGCAAAAACAAACAATACCAAGTATGTCATTATTAAAGCTAACTGTAATTTATTTGTTGTTGTTTTTATAAAATGCGTTCAAGGTGTGTTCATAACCCAATACACAAATTCTGATTTTGAAATTTATAACTTTATACATTTTTGGCTGTGACTGGCCCTCGACGTTGCTTCAGTGATCGGAAATGGCCGCACAGTGAAAAAGGTTGCACACGCCTACTCTACATAGCCCACACAGTATGAGTCCGATTAGGAATCTTTGAAATAGCCTCCCGCTGCCGCCACAAGATAATCTCTGGCTATAGCTGTGTTGCTCCACATTCATAGAATTCTGTTTTAGTTTAGGCTGTAACTATACTGAGCTCATCTTAGCTACATTTTGGAGTGGGGGATCATGACAACAGTTTGAACAAATCCATATTCTCGGTCACATTAACTTGTGAATTCGTTCTTGCACAACGACTTCTGAATAGGTCGGTCTCCATCATTAGATTCACAAGACCACATAACCAGTCGTGTTTTGGTTTTCAAGCACTTTCAAAAGATGCTGCAAGATGTGGTTGCCTCACCAGAACGATAACTAATGAATCATAGCTGAGATTCGAACCAGGGTATCTAATCAGTCGAACACACAGGATAAAAGAAAAAAATGTGTTGTAGGTATCATATCATTATCCTAAAACTGACTACGTTCGGCAGCAACGGGAAATTGGAGATTTGAGGAATGTAGAACAAATTCTTAGTTGTTATTCTTATGTCCAACATGACCTGGGGTGGGAGCATTTATTAGGGTCACCGCTATGGTTAAATAGTGAACCACTAAACAAAAATCAAAACTCTAGGAAATTAAAAATACAAAATTTTAGAGTAAAAATACCAGTAATATGCTTTATAAAAAATACCAACAACACAATTTGTAGTAAAATTCGTTTTTATAGTAAAATTATCAACAATACATATTTTCAAGCAATATACAGTGAAACCGATAAAATGCAACCGCAACTTCTACTCCAACAGTTTCTTTTCTCGTACTTCCCGACTGTGGAATTCCCTTCCACATGACTGCTTCCCCGACGGCTACAATCTCCAGGAATTTAAATGTAAGGTCAATAGACACCTCCTAACAAACTAACTTCCATTCTTTCAAACACTCTTCCCATCCTCCCAACTACCTATCAACCCCCTTCTGACATTTCCTATATCTAACCACTCTTTCTATTTACCTTCCCCTATGTAGACCCAAGTGCAATAGTGGCAGTGGAATGCCTTGCTTGGGGTGAAACGATTAAAAAAATGACCAACAATGCAATTTAATAATAAAATTATTAAAGATACATTTTAGATTAAAATTATCAACAGTACACTTTTATCATACAAATATGAACAATACATTTTATAGTAAAATTATCAACAATACACATTTTAAAGCAATATGACTAGCAATGCAATTTAATAATAAAATATGAAAGATACATTCTTAGAGTAAAATTATCAACAATACACTTTTATGATACAATTAACAACATAACATATTTATAGTAAAATTATCAACAATACATACTTTAACGCAATATCACCAGCAATGCAATTTAATAATACAATTGTCAAAGATATATTTTTAGAGTAAAATTATCAACAATATACTTTTATAATACAGTTATCAACAATACATTTTTAAAGTAAAATTATCAACAATACATATTTTAAAGCAATTTGACCAGCAATGCAATTTAATAATAAAATTATCAAGGATACATTCTTAGAGTAAAATTATCAACAATACACTTTTATAATACAATTATCAACAATGCATTTTTATAGTAAAATTATCAACAATACATACTTTAACGCAATATCACCAGCAACGCAATTTAATAATACAATTGTCAAAGATATATTTTTAGAGTAAAATTATCAACAATACACTTTTATAATTCTCAACAATGCATTTTTATAGTAAAATTATCAAAAATGCATATTTTAATGCAATATAACCAGCAATGTGATTTAATAATGAAATTATCCAAAATACATTTTTAGATTACAATTATCAACTATACACTTTTATAATTGATGTAATGAATATATAATCAACCAGGACATACGTTGTTTCCCCTTCACTGCAATGTGGTATCTGCCATAAAGACAGACGAAGGCAAGGACGTCGATAGAGTGAGTGAGAGAGCTTCCCGGCCTTTTGGCTGGGAGGCTAATGACTACTTACCATTTAAGACCGCTTAAAACCAGAAAAGAACAGTTTAACGCCGGTTTTGAACCCACCTACCGCGTTTTTTTTTTTAAACCTTATGTCACATCTCTCTCAAGTCGGAGAGAAGAGTAAATATCGAGTGAGTGAGAGAGCTTCCCGGCATTTTAGCTGGGAGACTAATGGCCACTCAAGACAAGATAAGACCAGTTTAAAACCGGTTTTGAACCTAGCGCGTAAGCGGGGGGTGGGTAAAACTTTGACCAGTTTACCAGGGCGTATGCACGCAGATGTCCCCACGTTAAAAAAGACCTTGTGTCACATCTCCATAAGGTCGGGGAGAAGAGTAAATATCCCCGTGAGTGAGTGAGAGAGATCTACCAGTCTTACCACTAGAGATCTATTAGTTTACTATTGAATACGCTTAAGTCTCAGGACACCGTATACGACAAATACGACAATTACGACGACTACGGACTAGATTGTTCTACTGGATTTGCCTTAACCACTTGACAACCTTGTATTGATATGCTGTCACATCTGGTCGGGTGCCTCTTCTATTCTCCTCGGGGTTCTTGACAAAATACAGCGAAGAATCTGTAATGTGATTGATACCGACTTGGCTGACCGCCTGCAGTCTCTCTCTCACCGGCGTGACGTGGCTTCCCTGTGCCTTTTCTATAAATACTTTCATGGCTTCTGCTCTGATGAACTTAAATCACTAGTGCCTCCTAGATGTGAATTCGCACGAGATACTAGATTAGCAACTAGGTCCCACCCTTTTACAGTGAAACCGATGAAATGTAACCGGAGTTTCTACTCCAACAGCTTCTTTACTCGCACTTCCCGCCTGTGGAATTCCCTTCCGCATGCTTGCTTCCCCGACGGCTACAACCTCCAGGAATTTAAATGTAAGGTCAATAGACACCTACTAATACACTAACTCACACCCACTCTCTCCAACTCTCTCCCTATGTATATCCTAACTCGTCTATCACCCTCCTTCTGACAGTTCCTATAACCAATCGCTCTATGTAATCCTCTGCGCTATAGTGGCAGTGGAATGCCTTGCTTGGGGTGACATGATTAAAATATATATATATATATATATATATATATATATATATATATACCCCATTCCGGGACATATCAATAATACAATTATCAACAATAAATTTTCATAGTAAAATTATCAACATTACATTTTTTAAAGCCACGTCACCAGCAATATATTTTATATGAAAATTACCTACGATATATTTTTATAGCAAAATTACAATCACTACATTTTATACTAGCAGTATAGCCCGGCGTTGCTTGGGTGTAATCAAAGCTTTAAAACTAATCCATAGTTTTGGAGCTCAGACTCAGCCTAAAGAATATTTGTGTGAAGTTTGGTGAGAATCGGATAAAAATTGTGGATTTGTATAAAGGACATACAGACAGATAAACAGACACACACACACAAACATCTTGCTTATATATATATATATATATATATATATATATATATATATATATATATATATTATCGATTTTCTGCACTATTGTAAGAACTGCAACCTTGAAACTTCTGAATATCGTTTCTTATATCTTTGTCTATGAGTGTATCAAATTTGATTATAATCGGACCACTCCTTCTATAACACGATTTTTTCGATTATCGATTTTCGATATTTATCGGGGGTACCTCGACACAAAACTTTGCTAAGAACACTCGCAGACGCTTATAGTACAACTGTGTAAATTTGCAAGAAAATCGTTTCAGCCGTTTCGGAGTCTATAGGTAACGGACACACACACAGACACACACACAGACAAAGCTCCATTTATAAATAAGTTTAGATATGAAAATTACCTACGATATATTTTTATAGTAAATTTACAATCACTACATTTTATATTAAGATTGAGGACACGGTATACATTAGCAGAAATTAAAAAAAATGAAAAGTAGCAAAAAGCACTTTGCTATGATTAATCTTATTTCTTGTTAGGAGAAACAAGGTTTCACTCCTCTTTCGATTTCGTGAGTGCCATAGCTGCTGAAAAAGAAATCAATCGACACGCAAAGTTAAAAAGTAGATGACAACTCATCACAATACAATAGAACAATATGGCGTGGCCGATAGGATATTTGGTAAATTTTCGTTTTAGGTGCCGACGGCTTTCCCCCCTTCAAATTTATCCAAAATAGCATTATTTCTGTGCAAATGTATCTGCTGAACTCAAATCAACAATTAGTTATTGAAGAAACCTACCTTTATTGTTCTGAAGGTCCATAAAAAAACGAACTATATCTCGCACTTTTTCTCTCCCGTAACTCTCACGAAGCCATGTAATTAACTGCAGAATGACATTCTACATAGGCAGCAATTTTCTGTCGAATTTTGGTCGATTTTCTTCCTTTATTGAAACTTCCGGAGATGTACTTCCTGTTATGAGAGTAATAAGCGTAGAAATACAATAGTGCATTACTTTAATTTCTGGAAGTACATAGCCGGAAGTATCAGTAAATGAAGAAAAATCGACCAAAAATGTGCCAAAATTCGTTCACATGCGCAGTACATCATTCTGCGGTTAATTACATGACTTCGTGAGAGTTACGGGAGAGAAAAAGTGCAAGATATAGTTCGTTTTTTTTATGGACATTTAGATAAAAAAAAAGGTAGGTTTCTTAAATAACTAATTGTTGATTGGAGTTCAGCATATACATTTGCACAGAAATAATGCTATTTTGGATAAATTTGAAGGGGGAAAAGCCGTCGGCACCTAAAACAAACATTTACCGTTTCTTCAATAACTAATTGTTGATTTGAGTTCAGCATATACATTTGCACAGAAATAATGCTATTTTAGATAAATTTGAAGGGGGAAAAGCCGTCGGCACCTAAAACGAACAATTTACCGGATATTTAAGTCGGTTGGATAAACCAGAATTAGCCTACACTGAAATCTGTTGTTTTGTAGCCCAGGTTAAGGCTAAATGATATCCAGGCAAGAGGAGGAGGAAAGAAAATAAATAAAGATAACCGGCTTCTTTCTAGGTTCGGTAAGTTCTAAAGTTATAATGAACATTTCTGTTACGGAATTGGATAATTTGACTTTTGTCAAAATTTCAGAAATTATTTTAAAAAAGTTGACGACTGATCACGTGTCGTAGAAGAAAACAATACAGCAGTAAATTTGCTTGATTAAAAATGTAGCCATGTAATTATAATCATTCTCTTGAATTAATTATAAAAATATGAATTTTCGTATTTAGATTTCGTGATCAAATAAACCCTTACCAGAACGAACCAAAACCAAACTAAGACTGGCAAGAGACTATCGCTTTCCCGGTGCATTTTAATACTTCAATATTCAAAAGACAATTTTACATAACCGTTCACAATCTTCCCCGGTCTTTTAAACAGAAGTAGGTGTTTATTCCTTGTTTCCTGCTTAGGATTGGGTTTCCGGTTCCTTCTAATAAGTAGTTCAATACTTTTAACGTCTCCTCACCGGTCTTTTGAACTGGATGAGAAGGTTTATTCTTTGTTTCCTGCTTAGGATTGGGTTTTTGGTTCCTTCTAAAGTGTACTTTAACTCTATACTTTTCACCTATCCTCCCCGTTATTTTGAACAGGAGTAGAGGTTTATTCCTTGTTTCCTGTTTAGGATTGGGTTTCCGGTTCTTTTAAAGTCGACATCAACTCTAAACTTCTAATGTCTCCTCCCCGGTCTTTTGAACAGGAGTAGAGGTTTATCCCTTGTTTCCTGTTTAGGATTAGGTTTCCGGTTCTTTCTAATGTCTACTTCAATTCTTTTTTAAAATTGGAGTAGACAGACTAAACTGTCGCCCGGTTCACACTCCACCCACGTCTATTGAACAGGTGAAGAGGCTCATCCCTTGTTACCTGCTTAGGATGTGGTTTCCGGCTTTCTCTTTTCCAATTTTTTCACTCTTTTCTTTTTTTTCTCAATTGGAGTAGATAGACTAAACTATCACCCGGTTCACAGTCCACCCACGTCTATTGAACAGGTGAAGAGGCTCATCCCTTGTTCCCTGTTTAGGATGTGGTTCCCGGCTTTCTCTTTTCCAATCTTTTCACTGTTACGTAGCCCCCTGCACATCAGTGGCGTTACCGCCTTGCTCGGGGTGATATGATTAAAAAAAATAAATACTTCTAACGTCTCCTCACCGGTCTTTTGAACTGTATTAGAAGGTTTATCCTTTGTTTCCTGCTTAGGATTGGGTTTCCGGTTCTTTTAAAATCTACTTAAATTCAATACTTCTAACGACTCCTCCACGGTCTTTTGAACAGGAACAGAGGTTTATCCCTTGTTTCCTTTTTAGGATTGGGTTTTGGGTTCTTTCTAAAATCTACTTTAACTGCATGCTTGAATATCTCCGCCTAAAACTTTGAAATATGGTTTCTTAATTATTTCATTTTCTCATTAAGAGCAGATACGATTGTCTATTGCCTGATTCACACTCCTCACCAATCGCCCGGTTCACACTTCTTTCCGTTCTTTTAAACAAGAGTAAAAGTTTATCCTCATTTCTTGTTTAGGATTAGTTTTCCGGTTCCTTCTAAAGTTTTTTTTAATTCTCTTTCACCCCCAGTAGCCCTCTTGCGTCTCAGTGGTATTATCGCCTTGCTTGGAATAAATTGATTAAGAAATATCATCCCGAAAACGATTTTATGTCATATTTTCCGAAAGAATAGTTTTCATTGAAATCTCAACTCTATATCCAATGACGGTAAGACAACCGTAAATAGTATCTATCTTATTACAATCCGCCATTCTCTTGAAGTAAAAAACAGAAAAATATGCCAAAAAAGAAAACTAAACTCAACAAATAAAAGCTTATACCACATTACACTCAGACAGTAAAAAAAAAAACAAAACATTTATTTGAGTGGGAACGACATTGTGACACCTCTGACGTCAAAGCTTATCGTTTGCAAATGACGAAGTCGATAATATATTGGATCGTTTGGTTTTCTAAATTTAATATTCATTTAAAAAAAAAAAAATCTTGTTAGAAGATATTTTGATGATTTTTTTTTCTAATACAAAAATTTGAATTTTATTTTATTTTATTTTATTTTTTGGTATCGATTGATTAGAGTGAAGGTTGTGCATCTTTGTAGATAATCCGAGCATTTTTAGATAATAGAGGTGCCGAGAGAAAGCTGATCTAATTAAGGATTTTTTTTCCGCTCTATTTGTATGTTCGGAGGCAGAGGAGACAATGAAGACTTTTATTTTAGCGATACGGATTTCATTGTTTAATTCATGTGTTTTTTCGTTTTGTCATTTGGTTTTCTGACCTGCAAAATAATTTTTTTCTCACTTTTTAGATAGAATTTTTCGGAATTTCTTTCTGTTTTGTTATTGCGTGACATTTCTTATTTCTAATTTTTTTTTTATGTAATTAACATTTTCTTTCTTTCTATGGGTGTCTCTTTTTATTCTTTCTTTCTTTCTTTCTAGTGACGTTTCTCGTTTCTTTTTTTCTTTCTTTCTTTCTTTCTTTCTTTCTTTCTTTCATACTCTATATATTTACTTTCTTTTTCTTTCCTTC